>JAAXCT010001947.1:0-109359 GCA_012490785.1 Eragrostis nindensis
ATTGTCAAAGGAACCATGGATAGTCTCCCGTCTAAGAGATATGAAAAGCAAAGCCATCATGTAGAAATAGACGTGTAACTTACTGGAAACCGACATTTCTTGTCTTCGACATGGATCAAGCCTCTCCCTGTCTCATATTTGAGTTGCTTCTAAGATACTCATCACAGAAACTGCTGTCTCCTGCTTCAGTTCTCAACAGTTGTAAGGAGTTAAAGACAATTTTCACAATAATCGGCATACAAACATTATAAACAGTGTTAGGAAAAAGATTCTGAACTCTAAAAAAGTCATTCTTCACCACCAATCCAATTATTAGCACTAGTCTGACCAGTGAGTTGCTTATGATTTGATAAGCTGATAAGTGCATAGTGCTCCCTTATTAGTTCTTAAGGTCCCAAAACAGTCGTTTTCTCTGACAAGTCACATCAATCCAGTCGACCATCATTAAAAAGAAGAGTCCAATGAAGAAACGTTGGATCTCTGTAATTCCCCAGAATAATGAGATGGCCGCCTTTTCTGCTTTTGCTCATGATTGATTTTGCCTTCAGATTTTGTTGAACATCATTGAAATGCTGCTTGAATTTGAGTTACAATAGAACTCAAGTTGCGATGGCACGATGCGAGGATTATTAGAATAATTATTCATTTGTTTATTCCTTTCTCTTCCCAGATGGATTTTAAGAAGCTACATTTGAGAAAAAAATTGAAAATCAAATAATACAAGCTGTGGTGGAACAAGTAAAAGAGAACTGTGTGTGTTTGTGCTTCTTTCCAATGTTTGATTCTTTGTCCTCCAGATCATACAGAAAGCTTCACAAACAACCAATCGGATTCTGTGTGTTGTGTGTGTGTGTGTGTGTGTGTGGTGCGAGAGAGAGAGAGAGAGAGATAGAGAGGAGAGAGAGTTAATCAATCTTTTGAAGTATTTCCCATGTACTGAGAGGATTTAGTGTTGAGTTTGAAATTTCAATTTTATTGTATGGAGGCTTTGATCCACGACCTAAAGGACTAAAAAATATACTCAGCATTTTCAAGAATTAAATTCATAAATCAATATGCATTCCCAAAAAGTGAAGTCATATATTTATATATGATAATTTAGTGTAAAGCTTTCCTTGATCCAAGATGTTACCCTCGCCAACCTAACGCAAGATGCTAGAATACAATAGGAAATTGCGCACCAGAGTAAAATAAGTACCACACAATATTCTTAGCATGAGTTTGCTGATCTGTAAGATGCCCATGATAAGATAAGTAGATACGAACATAATCAAGTGGCGAGGCACACACCTAATAAAATATATGCCATTGGAATAAATTATGTGCTTAATGGAAAAGAAAAGGAAATAATGTTCTTCTTTCTAGAAGATAACAAAGGATGCGCACCTTGCAACTGGTATATGCCACATATATGTCACATGTTGAGCAATGCGATGCACATAGAGATGCAAAGATATGAGATGTTTTAAGCGTTTTCTTTGTTTGTTTACATTAGACAATGGTTGTCAGGCTTATTAAATAGGGATGCATAATGGAACTCGATTTTTTACGGTAAGTAGGGTTTAAATTTTAAAATATGGGGGACAATTTTTTTGCGAGAATATGGGGAACAATTTAGTGTATTCAAAAGATTTAGTTTCTTCTTTTCTTGATATGCATGACACCTTTGGGTATTTTAGCTTTCATGTTGAGAAAAATATACCACTTCCTGCACGAATCATGTAAGTAGAATGAGAGTCGGTGATCGAATCACATGGCTTATCGTATCAAAGTGATAGCTTATGGCGTTAGTTGCAAGTCAAAGTAGCTTTTTCTTTAGAACACCTAGGCAATATTAGACTTCTCTTTCTGGATCAAGTTCGTTCCTCGAGCATATGTACATAAAGCAAGGGACTATTATTGGTGGCATGTTAAACGCATATGGAGAAAAGACGTTTTGTTGAACTTCATATGAAGATACGATGTTCCTTTCACGCTTCTTCTATATGCTCTTTCTTCTTCACAAGAACTTTATTTTTATAAAATAACATTTAATTTTTCAATAAGGAATTATGTCGTCGCAGCTGTGGAGTCTTTCCAAAAGAAACCTGGAAGTTCATGCCGTGATACAACTTTGACAAGAGCGAATATCCAAGGCATCTCCGCTCATCACTCCCCATTGTTGAATTAATTGCTCATTTTCTTCTTGGTGTTGTTTTTTTTTATATGGATCTTCTTGGTGTTGTTGGATATCACTTGAAGAAAACTCAAGTGGTCGCATCGGGGACATTTAACAACTCAAATAATTGGTGTTGTTTTTTTATATTGAACTAGCTGCTCGAAAGACTCTGCTTCGTTTTTATCAACTAAAAAAATTCAGCGATAGGGACAACAATGTCCCAACCAATGGAACTTCTGCCTAATTTTAAAATCTGTAACGCAAACTATTTCATTCATGCCTAACTTTCATCTGATTGCGTGCTGCCAAGAGTGAGGAAAAATGGCACGAGTAAATGACCCCACCTTTTCTCCGTGTCGAGAGCAAGTATACAAATGTGTTTGGTTATTCAGAGTACACAGTTAGAAAATTACCAATCAGTTAGGGCCTCTTTGAAATGCATGATTATAAAATGTAGAAATAGAAAACCGAGTGAGTTTCCCATAGAACCTTTTGAACACCACAAAAAAACATTGGATTAGAGAGAGTAGATACATGGAAAAGATTCAATGAGGTTGGACCTCATGTCATATTTTCTCTAAAATTCCTATAAAATGAGGCATAGGAATGCATTCTGAAGAAATATTTTGCGGTCATATCAAAAACATTCCTGTGGGATCACGTTCTTCCAAAATTTCTCCACAAATCCTATGTCTTTATGATAGTTATATGAGTTTGAGCTTTATAAGAACTTGTGTTTATATCTACTCTAGAAGAACAATTTACAAAACACTTTAAACTCGACATTTATAGATGTTATATATATGTTGACAACAGATTGTGTAACTGACTAACCGTTTGCAAAAGGGTTATTTCAACGTATTGGAAATGTTTTGGGCTACCTTCCGTAAATACAAACATCAACACTGCACACACTATATTTAGTATCTATAAACACTAACATCGCTATGATTCTTGTTTGACTAATTAGTTTATGAATGTATAGAAATACATAGAATGCAACTGTTGCATTCAAACACCCTCTCTGAATATATGAAACATGATAACTCATTATGTTAGATTTTCACAAGAAAGTGCGAGGATAATGCAACAATGATGTATGTTTAGCAAAATAAATTAATTTGATCTGATCGCTCTAATAATAATGGATCTAGTTGCTGAAAGAAAAGCAGGGCATGTGAAAACATGCTTCTAGCTTTTAAGGAGTCTGAGTTTAAAAAAAAAAACTTTTAAGGAGTCTGGACATCAACTCAAGCACAGTCTAAACATCCGAAGCTTACAAAAGGCCAAACAACCAAAACTTACCAAGGAAAATAATGAGAAGAGGAAAGCGGTCAATACGTACGTTGGAACTGTCTACAAATTGTTTGTTGAGGCGGTCCGAGTGGATCGAATGTTTGTTAGCAACAAATGTTTCATTCCTTTGTTTGAACTCCGGCTAAAGACAAATTCCTTCGTGGTGGTTCTGTATAGTCTGTGTTAGGAATTCCATGGTTTCAGCAATGTATCTTGTGCTCTCCTGTCATGAACTGACATTTCTTCATTTTAACTGATTCCTATGCAGTTGAGAGGCAATTTCAAGATTCAATTCCATGCAAACAGCGCTTGAACAGGAACTCTAGATTGGATTGCCCAGATTCATGTTTCATCGATTCTAAAGCTTTTCTTTTATTCTGGCATTTTTATCTAATATTTTGTTAATAATTTATTAATTAAATTCTCGCTTTATGTCGTGATCCAGGGGCAAAACTGGAAAAGCCGTACAGTTGAGGGGACCCTCAGGGTTTCCTATTCGGTGCTTCCTCTCTCGTGTCCCTGTTCTACCGCCGCCACCCTTTGCTGCGCCTCACCGCCGGCGAACTCATCACCGGCGAAGGCACCAGCTCTCTCCACACCCAGGTCGAGGTCTCCTATCGAGGCGCCGCCTGAACTCCTCTAGCCCGTCCTCCACTAACATTGGACTGGCTCGGAGTGGAGATCCATCGACCATCGTCCTCTCACCAGTCCGTACTTGGATCGATCTCCCTTTTTGTTCTTTTTTTTTCTGAGATAAAAAACCAAGCTTTGTCCGGAGGGATCACTCCAGGGCCCACGAAATGCAGAGGGACAATGGCCCCGGCGACGCGACGCCGGGCTCCCCGAGCCCGACGCACGGCGGCCGCCTCCGGCACCGGAAGCGCTCAAGCGAGGTGATCCTTCCACCTCCCTGTATCAATATGCCTCGGATTCTTGGTTATATGAGTGGAGAAGTCATGCTGCATTCCTTCGTTGTTGTTGCTGTTTAGGTCCACCCTGATGTGAACAAGTCCAATGGCGCAAACCTGCTCGCGTACGACAAGAACAAGTACAAGTCGATGCTCGTCCGGACCTACTCCTCGCTGTGGATGATGGCGGGCTTCGTGTTCTTGATATACGTGGGGCATCTCTACATCTGGGCCATGGTTGTGGTTATTCAAATCTTCATGGCCAAGGAGCTCTTCAACCTGCTCAGGAAGGCCAATGAGGACCGGCAGCTTCCAGGTTTTAGGATGCTAAACTGGTGAGGTGGTAGAATGCTGCTGGTTGATCAGCATTGAATCTGTTGTTGTTGAAGCTTGAGCAAGTGTAAAGTTTTGTTTTTGCAGGCATTTTTTCTTCACTGCGATGTTGTTCACTTATGGCCGCTTCCTTAGCCGGCAGCTTGTCAATACTGTGACTTCAGATAAGTTGCTTTACAAGCTTGTGAGTGGGCTCATCAAGTACCAGATGTTTATTTGCTACTTTCTCTACATAGCAGGTAAGTGTTACCATTTTTTGTGTGCCCAACAGTAGTCATGACAAGTACAGCATAGGGGAAGTTCAACATTTGTGCTTATTTGGATAGGCAGGCTATGCTCAGATGTCAAAAACAATTGGTCTTTTTCCCCCTGTTAGCTACATGTTTTAAGGAATCTAACCTAAAGAAATTAGTATTGTCAAATACACAAGTATATGAGAACTAGTAATCTTTTAAAAATAATAGATGTGTCAAAGAATAGATGGTCCTTTATTTTTGAGTTCTTGCATATTGGTTGAGCTCTGAGGATGTTTTCTTGATCTTTGCTGTATATGCTCTTCTGTTGCTTTCTAAACCTTGATTTTCCCTAGTAATTTATATTCTTTTTTGGTTTGGGAACTGAGTAACGATGGTTGGGTGGTTATTTGTGATGTGACTGTATGAAGCAATATATTTATCCATCACTAATTTTGATGGTTGAGCACTTAGGCTGTTATAGAACATAAATCAATAATTTTAAAGTTTGGTACCAATTTGCATGCTCAGAAGATCAATTCCAGTGAAAAGGGTCTTAGCCTAGTGGTCAGACTCTTAGTAACACCCCCAGGGTCCTAGGTTCAATTCCCTATGGAAGCGAATTTCAGGCTGGGGTAAAAAAGGTCACTTGCTGGTTCCCCTGGTCGTGCACATGAGCCGGACTGATCTGTGGGGGCGGATCCTCGTGTAGTTGCTATGGGGGCTCAAAGCACGGGGTAAAGATCTGATCCACAGGGGGTGGACCCTCGTGTTGCAAAGGGGGGCCAGCTTTCATGACCTTTCTCGGCCGGGCTCCGGTTGAGCTTTCTTATAAATGAAAACCGTGGGCGCGATCTTTCCCCCGCTGGCCGAGTTTTGTTTTAGAATATCAATTCCACATAGACAGGACAAATGCACTCCAATAGAGTTTTAAATATTGCTTGCTTGTTGCAACTGTCTTAATTGGTTTATCGTACAGGTTTTGTATGGTTTATTGTCACATTGAAGAAAAAGGCATACAAGTACCAATTCAGTCAGTATGCATGGACTCACATGATCCTTCTGACAGTATTTGCACAATCATCTTTCACTGTGGCAAACATATTCGATGGAATATTCTGGTAACATTTTCTTGACTTGCAGCATGCTGTAATGCTTTGTTTCAATGCAAATGCTCTGCTTGAAGGGTGAATATGTACATATCAGCTTAGAAGCGCGAAATGTTCTCTACTATTCTTTGTGGTCCTATTAGCAGTTTTTCATCAAATATTTGTTGATGCCTTGATGCAACTTCCAAAGATTAACTGCGAAGTTGTCGGATTGAAAAGTGTTCATTCTTTCAGAAATTATCTGTTCAAGCCAAGCTAGGCCAAGCTATAGTAGAATGGTTATGGTGTTCATCATGCAGTATGAGTTCAGAGCAATAGTAAAAACAGTCTATTCTGTTTCCTTAAACCTTGTGAAGTGTCAGTTGAATGTAGCACCAATATAGCTTGCCTGTAGAAAACGTGAAATCTTTTTACCCACTTTGGTATCAGTTTTCTTTTACAGCCTCATACCTCTTGATTTTTACTCTGCGCCATTTATATTTATTTTGTTATGCATAGCATTTGGTGAGTGTGCAGTGGCCAAGTTAAAAGAGTAGCATTTGGTGTTCAGATTAGGGGTATTACTCGGGTAGACAATTTGTTTGAGATCTGATTCAAATCTCCACTCAGTTATATCCTTATTGATGAGTGTAAGGCTGACATGAAGATGATGCTTTTGTAGGTTCCTCCTACCAGCTTCATTAATTGCTATTAATGATGTTGCTGCATATTTCTTTGGATTCTTCTTTGGGAAAACACCCTTGATTAAACTCTCTCCAAAGAAAACGTGGGAAGGTTTTATCGGTGCATCAGTGACCACCATGCTTTCTGCTTTTGTGGTTAGTAAATACTTACTGGTCTTCGAAACAATTTGCGTATATCTTTGCTAACTCTGAGGGCCAAGCAGTTGACATATGTGCTACATATCTGTTCAATCAATATTTTTGGTGGCCTTTTTTCTGCACTCATTTCTATCTTTGCTCTTGGGTATGCCTAATCATCTGCGGTAGAAAAACTGTGAAACTATTTGCGCCTACCCTGTGGTAAGAATCTATTCTTAGCAAGGGATAAGCCAAAATAATGGCATGAATTATTTGGTCTCAGTCTGCTACTTTGCAATTCTAATATACATTCTGAAGGTAGTTCACAAAAAAAATTATAAGCTTGAGAGTCAACAAAATATAAGCCATGTGTTTGGAAAAGCAATTATTGATCATTTTATGAAATGAATCTGTTGTCGCAAGTTAGTTTGATTGGTGACCGGAATTGTGCTACAAAAGTTTAACATCACCAACATATTTTTCATTCTCCATAAACTGGCAAAACGTTTGTCAAGAAAATGGACTGAAGAGCCAATAATTATGGAATCTTACAAAATTTTAGTAGTGAACCAAATGGAAATCAGATCTTATTATAGTACCAAAATGAACGCCCACAGATGGACTGTGATTAGGGTGAAAAAGTTATACTGCTTGTCACCTGAACAGAGTAGCTTGATAGTAAATTAGTGGGGAGGTAAACCTTGTCCCGAAGCTTCACTATCTTGTCCTGAAGCTTCGCATCTTATTTGTAGGGTGAGAAAATAATTTTAATCATAGACAGAAGATATCTATTAACATCTCTGCATTTTGTTGTCACTTAAAGTATTATAGAATGTTTGTTTCATACAGTTTAGTCTTTAGTGAGTTCCAATTTGCTTGGATTTCTTAGATCCTGCTTTTTAAATGGTTCATAGTTGAATCTAATATGAGTACATTTATTCTGTTCAACAGTTAGCTAATTTCATGGGCCATTTCCAGTGGCTAACATGTCCCAGAAAGGTATAACTCTGCTTTTCATAATGGCAGGCCATTTTAAATTTGTTTAGAAAGCATTGCCACTGAGGTTTATTATTTTGTCACTATCAACAGGATTTGTCAACTGGATGGCTTCGTTGTGACCCGGGTCCCATGTTCATGCCAGAAAGCTACGATTTGCGAGGATGGATACCACAATGGGTGAGCAGGGAACTTGAGCCTAAATAAACTACTTGGATTGATAATAGTTAATGTTTCATCTCTTATAACCACCGGTCCAATTGGTTTATTTATATATTACAGTTTTCCTGGCGACAAGTTGCAATTATGCCTGTTCAGTGGCATGCCTTGGCTCTTGGTTTGTTTGCTTCAATAATAGCACCATTTGGTGGGTTTTTTGCAAGTGGCTTCAAGAGGGCGTTTAAATTTAAGGTGATTATTATGTTTGGGATTACATGTTGACAAATACTTTATTCTTGTAAGGTTATCCTGATTTCTGTGCATGCTTTTCAGGATTTTGGGGACAGCATACCTGGCCATGGTGGATTTACAGACAGGATGGACTGTCAAGTATGCACTTCGAACTTTAACTTGTCTCTAAAGTGTACACATTTATTTTTTGTGAATTTGGATGGGTTAAATCTCTGTACGTACCTGCTTGTGTGCTTCTAATGTAGTCTCTGCTTCATGTTTTTCCTTGGATCGATTGATTCAAAGAGAATGCCTCTGTATGCTAGTCTTCTTGACCATTAATCACATTTTTTTTCTGTATATTTTAATTATGATGTGCTCCAATTTAAATAACACACAGTTGTATACTTTAACTGTATTTTCTGTTGTATATGCTTTGTGATGCAAAAAATCACAGTTTACAATATCAGAACATTTTTCTTTTGGCTCTCCATTGATTTTTTTAACCATATGCTGAAAATTTTAATTAATGTCTTTCAGATGGTCATGGCTGTCTTTGCGTACATCTATTACCAATCATTTGTGATGGTGCAAGACTTATCCGTTGAGACAATCCTGGAGCAGGTAAATTGGATTTACCATGCTTGGTACACTAACTCCAGTTTTGCGCTATAAAGGAATCTAACTGTTAACACCATATACCTGTTATGCAGATACTAAGGAGCCTCACTTATGAGGAACAGCATGATCTATATGAACAGCTTGGCAAGTTACTAGTGAGGAGGAACTAATGCTAACAGAAACATCGCTTATGCACCATATCCAAAAGGATAATGGGCAGTGTTTTTTCAGGTTGTGATTCGGTTAATATGTATGTACAGCCCTAACAACGGAACGATTGTATGTTTTGAATTATACAGCTCTCGCGTTCTTCAGAGATTTTCAGTTGCTGTTTTGTGGTGTTATTTTGTTGCTGACCTAACAACAGCTAGTACGTTGTTTGTGTAAAAGATGATTGATGTTGACCCAGTCGTTTTCTTCACTAGTTGACAAATCCTTGTTTGAAAGAATGTCCTGGAATGCTGTACTCTTTGTTGGTAATTGGTTTGCCTAGGTTGACCTCGACTAAGCCTTTAACTATGTTTGCTTGAGTCATAAGTGTCCTGAAACAGTTCGCGTTCTTTTTTTGACATGTTTTCATCAGTCACAACTGTTGCGAGTAACTTAATCAACTATGCTTTTACTCCCTCTGTCCCACAACAAACGGCATTCTAAAAAATCTCAAAACAGATTAGGAGTTGATCAAAATAACCTTGGCACTCCTAATTATTAGTGATAATATGCTTTAATATAAAAGATATGCTAGTTGTCAGGGATGACCAGAGTTGGAGGGGCAGCGATGGGTGGCGGGCCATGGGGCGGGGGTCGACGGGCGCAAGGTTGAAGACAGTCGCCAGCTTGCTCTTGCAAGCTAGACTGCTAGAGACGGTCACCGGTTAGTCGCGTCCAATTCTTATTGAAGTAGTATCACTGAACAAAGAGAGTACCATAGCACTAAATGGGGCCAAATCACAAAAAGACCGATATAGATTTCTTTATAGGCAAGATTGTAAAAACCCAGCCAGACACAAAATGGGGCCAAATATAAAAGATCAGCTTTTATTTCTCTTTACAGGCAAGCATTTAAACGCCTGGCAAGACACATATTAAAAAACTGCTGTACAACACTAACACTTCAACACCCAGGAAAAAGATCAGACAATCCTCATCAAATGTGCCTATTCAGAACAGACAGCTGCCCAGAGTCTTCATGCTACACACCCAGGAAAAAGATCAGACAATCGTCATAACATGTGCCTATTGAGAACAGACAACTGCCTGCCCAGAGTCTCCATTAAACAAGTAAACCTCCAGCGGGGAATACGATGAGAATGGTGATGACGAAAACCTCGTTGAGGGTTGTAAAATTCTGCTTCCTTTGGGGCATGGAATGGTTAGGAGTCGTGATCCAGTTCGCATCTGCCAAACCTGACCACAAGAGGCCAAAATAAATAAATTACAAGACGACTACTCCACCTGAAAGCAAAACCTTGCAACACAGCTAGTTTATCATCCTCGGAAGAAACATGTTATTTACTCCCAAATTTTTTTATATGATTAAATGACCACCAGAGTGTTATTGTGCATCGGAAACCTATATGTCATTGTTCTAAACAAGAAATCAACAGTATTGCAAGCATGAGAAGTACCTCTATTATTCCTTTCCGTGGAGCATGGATTGCCAGACACAAGCAGTAGTCACTCTTTGTATGTTCTATGGGCATTGAGCTTGAAGCCTTGCCTTTATTCAGAAGCATCTCCACAAATAGACATGACGCATCACGATACCCCTAAAAGATTGTTATGTTAAAAATCAAATGATAAAACTACTCAATGCACTATCAGCATACTGCAGTACGATTGTGACACTTTCTGTGCCCTAGAAGTTTTTTTTTTGGAAGAAAAAAAATCTAGTTATTTAGACACAAGGCGAATTGAGTATAAGTGAAATGTAAATCTAGAGCACTTAAGCTTTATTGCAAACCTGAGATGTGACATACAATTACAGTACTACATACTTACATAGTGGTAAAAGGTGGTGATGACCAGAGGATTGCACAAGCATACCCTAACGATTACTCTCACAACAGCCATAGAGTAATACCCATTACAGATTTACGATCCATGCATGACACATGCAACAGTACAGAATGTATTCTGTTTGCATCATTTTGATCATGCCACGATTTCCAACTATCACAGGACAGTTCAAACCGACGATATAAAGAAACCGATGCCAGCATGTCTAAAGCGTGGCAAAGTGTTTTATATACCTCGCATAATCCTTAACCTCTTGACTTTGAGAAGTTATATTCAATAGTTCATTATTTAAAAATATATGTTGAAACTCCCAGGTGATTTACCTTCCATAACCGTACAGCCACAAGGGCACGAGTGTCCAGCAACAGAATCCGCCCAAGAGAATCAGTTATGGCAGCCAATGTTCCACTTGGAGAGAGTGTAAGCCGTTCTCCCTTTCTGGGAGAATCTTTTAAACAAGTGAGAGGTGATGCTGCAGAAAATGCAACCATGAGGAACGAATTCAGTATTTGCAAAGATAATGATATTTAGCTACTATAAGCATTACTTTTTGCAAAGGATTGAGGCTTCGGTCGTGACTTCTTAGGTGGTGATGGTTCACTCCGCCATAGAATTTTGGACAACGATGATATCGTCGAAAATGTTGCAGCTACACCTTTGGACAAAATTGCTCCAACAAGTGATCTACTTCTATCTTCTGATAGCCTGCAGAGCTACCCAGGTGTTAGAAGTAACAAAACTGCAACATCACTCTTCCAATTTCTCTGTCAATATCTCGAGCAGATGAACATGAAATTGACTTGATTTAAATTCAAATATGAACGTAAAACATCATGGATACTTTCCTATGTCAATAGAATTTGAACTGGAAAAAAATTGCATATATGAACTATAATTTTGATGCAGGGGACATGCACAACAAGTCTTGGGCAAAACAAAAATATCAGAACTCATGATGGAACTACTGATATATACAATGGATGTGTTTTGCATTATCACCCCAATCAGAAATGCACAAGCCAATGCATAGTGAAACTCACCTATATGCTGAAACTACAGCATCCTCTCCAACTGTGATGGCACAGTAGTGGCGCTGACTTGACTGTCCAGCAATAGAAAAGTAGCTGAATTCAATATGATCGTAGCTTCAGAAAATCTCCATGGTAGGTGATTTCTTAAACAAAAAAGGGACAGGGAAAATAAAAGATAATGCTAAAGAATAATGATTTTTTAAATAACAGCGACATCTGAAACAAGTAGAAGAATCATAAACAAGCAAGTCACCTGAAGTTCTAATAAGGGTGGTGGCATCAAACCAACAACCGCAGCATCAGCGCAAGAACCAAACTTGCTTATATTCCAGATCTGAAAGGGTATTTTCCCAAAGGAACCCTCATCATCAGCATCTTCATCTTCAAATTTATTTTTCCAAAGCCGTGATTTTACACCTTGAAATGATGTTTGAAGCATTCTCTGCAAGCAATCAAGCAATTAATCATAAATATTGAACATGCAAAAACAACCTCAGCATAATGGTGATTTATTGAGCAGTGAAATATAGCAAGATAAAGGAGGAATTCACACAGACCTGAAGGTCAGCACCATCAATGCGTCCAATAACACCAGGAAAAACTACAGAAAGTTCGTCTGAGCCTGAATCTTCCCAAGCATGCTCCTTCCTCTCACGAAAGTTGAGTTTCAATATCTTTGCAGGATATATACTCTGAAATTAAGCAAATGCAAGGGCAGCAACTATTAGCAGTGAGGCAAACCAAAGGTTAGGTGCAGGTCTGCTTGAAGTTGGTATACATCATGATAAAAGTGGGAGCAGAAGCAATCTAAGGGCCCTTTTAGAACACATGATTCTGAAGCATAGGAATTGAGAAATGCAGGAATTCAAAGTCCAACCTAAGTTTACCTCCAAGATTCCTATGGATTCATGCATTCCATAGGATTCAATAAGAGTTTTAGCAGTAGTATAAACTGACCTTAGTATGAACTTCTGATTAGAATTCTACAAACAAATACTCTAGGCTTCTTTTGCATATATACAATATAATAACTTTACAAATAGCAAAGGACCTAAGAAGCATCAATGTGAGCACATATAGTGTTCAAAGAAAGTCAATTTCCATTAAAAAAAAATCTATCTTTGCATTTTACACTACTTCTGGACGCGACAACCCATCTTCAGAAGCTAATGCTATAATTTCAAAGGTTTCAGCCGAATGATAGCATCTTTTGTGATCAAATAAGAGAATCCTGGGAAGCAATTCCCATAAATATGCTCATGACAATAGCAATGACAATCCAAATCTTCTCCGCAGAAGTACAACACTATAAAGAAACTGACAGATGGATCAGATAAGCGACCTGCTTGTGGAGTAGATCGCCGGCGATCGAGTAGAACAGGAGCCACCCGGCATCAGTACCCACCGCCAGAGCCACTCCCTCCTCCCCCTCGGCGCCGTCTTCCCCGCCGAGGGGGACCCATTCCACGGCGGAAATCCGGCCCTCGTCGGGTCCCAGCACAGGCTTCACAGTGACCCCTGCGCCACCTCCGACCGGGACGACCACGAGCACGGACCGTACTGCGCTGGCCACGGCAAGGGCCCGCGCGCGGGGCCCGAGCGAGGCTAGCACCGCGGGATCGTCCAGCCATCCTTCCCGCTCGCCGGCGCCTGCGGCGGCAAGGTCCACCGAGGCGGACGCGAGGAGGGCTACCTCCGTCAGGTGGTGGCCCCGCGGTGCCATGGGGTACTGGAGGAGATCTGAGAACCGCGAAAGTCTTTCGCGAAGATGCGATCACCTCAGGAGGAAGACGACGAGACGGTCGCTTTACAGATAGACCCTTTGCTTTCTCAGAATGAGGTTAAGGCCTGCTTTTGATTGTTTTTCTGTGAAATTTAATCGTTTCAGAAATTCTTGTGAGATTCCAGTAAAATTATTGCATTTTAGAGGATTTTTTTTATATCTTGCAAAATTCCTATGTGATTCCTGTGAAATTTCTAAGTTCCAAAAAAGACTTAAATAAGGATTTTTGGGCTGATCCAATTGCTTCAGTTCAATTTTTTCCCACACCTTTTTTTTTGTCTCAAGCGAAATAAAATTTGTGCAGTTTTTTTTAGTTGAGAGTGCAATGTAGGGCCTGCGGACTCATAAGTTTAATGCTCATCATAGAAACTGACGATTGAGTCAAATTTTGGCATGAAATGTGTTTAGGTGAATTTATTTAAATACGGTCATGGTTGTGTGGGAAGATAACCAATTTTGACTCGGAATGGAAGAAGCTTGAAGCTTGTTTGGAGCGCATATGACTGCAACCAAAAGAAGCTTGAAGCTTGAAGTACAGTGAGGGAATAGAAAAGAACGGTAGGAAACAAAAGTACCTCAAATTTCCATGTAAAAAAAAGTACCTCAAATGAAGGCAATAGATTGGAGCACATGTGTCTATAAAGATAACAATTGTAAGCATAATGGTGATACAACCATTATGCTATTGGTAGGGTGAACCTGTCCATACATAAAACCTCTCTTACACTTTTAATCCCACAACACCGAAACAATAAAAATAACATTAATGGCCTAAAGTAATGCATAGGATATAACTAAACATCAGACAATTCTTCCACACGATTGCCTTGATATTCCCATGTTCTGTGTCAAGTAGAGGAAGCATTGGAGCATCGATGTCCTTTTTTTTCCGATTACACAATACAACACAAACACTCACAACGCACACACACACCCCCTTATGAACGCACATACACAAACCCTACCCCTATAAGCATCTTCGAAGACTAAGCCGGCAAATTCTCGAGATTGACGAAGTCATCACTGACGCCTCGCTGTCGACGGCCGCGTCGCCTCCCGCTGAACACACAACGCCGTTAAATCTTAGAAAATTCGCTCTCACAGGGAGTCGAACCCAGGACCTCGTGCTACTGAGGCTCTTGTAACCACTAGACTACATGCCCTTTCACGAGAATCGATGTCTCTAATGCAGCTTCGCAAAAAGAACTGCTGGCATTAATTGGCATTATGGTGCCCCTCTGAAAACCAACATTCAGCTCTAAATGTACTTGTCTCCTCCAAAGAGAAATTGGCAGTAACATAGTTCATAGAGATAGTAACAGTCATGCGGTCTGAATATATGGATAACAACATAACAAGGTGCTCAACTAGACGCAGAAAACAATATATATGGTAGACCTAACAATGCAGAGATAAATAGTGTAAGCAACAGAGCACCCTGATAATGCCAAATCGTCAGCTCGAGCAATATGATGAACAAAAATAAAAAAATATAACAAACTCCAAAAGTTCCTCCGGTCCATCCCTTGCAACGTTTCAAACCAAAAGTGTGTCCAAAGAAAGGCTCAAAAACACCTTCCGCTTCATATAATAATAATATAAAGATTCTGTCAGTGAGTTACATCATGAAATGTACAATAACATTATCTTGAAATAAATACACCAGATCTCTCAGAAAAATTATTTGCCTATAAATAAAAGTGCAAAGCCAAAAAGATAATACGAAGCTTCGCATAGCTATGTGCCTCTTGATAACTTATGAAACTAAAGCAAATCATAATTATTTTGCTGAGCATGATCTCGAAGCATGATCTTCTCATAAATTTAAAGCAGGTCCTGTGTACAGGTCCCTTCTGATGACAAAGCTGTCAGGGGGATGGTACTCTTCCAGCCAAACAAAATCAGATCCCTTTGTTCGGTTCAATAAAACGCCTGGACAAACCACAGAAATGGGCAAGAATCAGTATACACAACACAATTACTAAACCAAAAGGGTGCTATGTTCATCCAAAGAAGATGTGTAACTGACCCGATTGGTCTGATTTTGGGCATCTCCTAAAGTAGGAGCAATGCCTCCCGTCTTCTGAAGAGTAAGGAGGTGTTAAGATGTTCAGGATGGCACAGGGAGTGATGGCTTTGAAGGCGTGTACATTCCCACCTTCATCCGGGTGAAGAACCATCGCGCCACAGGGCGCAGACATTTCACCATCTCTTACTACCTTAGCTGGTCTTACTGTATCAATACAAAGAAAGGTGTAATGAATCGATAGAATGCAAACAACGAAAAAAACATAAATCTGATTTCTGATAAAGGTTCAGCATAAGAAAACATATTTTTAGCAAACAAATTTGGTTAGGCACAGAACTAGGTGCAGTGCATATATGAAAATGATTAGGCACCCTAATTCGCTCTAGGAAAAAAGGATCTCACCTTTCGATAAATTAAAAGGTTCAGCTGCATCAATCCAGTTATACGATTTGACATGCACCGAGCCATATAAAAGCTTGCTGAGTACAGTCATGCCAGGATGGTTGTGGAGAGGAATGATGGATGATGCTGGTATGCAAAATATACCAATCTGCACAAACAACGTGAAGTACACTTGATATAAGCATCGGATGCACGCAAGAATAAAGAATTTTTTTGTGCAATCCCGTGGGGAAAGGATGGAGGACTGACAAACAATTTTTCAGTGCTGTAAATTTTTATGCACAAAACAAACATATGACTGTAAAGTTGTTCATGGGGCTTACAGAGAAGCTCTTGCACTCATATATGTGACGATATCTGATCGCGGGGCTTGAATGGAACACTCTTTTCCTACTCAAGGCTCGTGGATTTCTCCAGAAACGTACAGCTTGAGCTTCACACTCAAGTCCAACATCAGAAGGTGTGATCATATCTGATATGAAGTTTGAACTAAATCAGACCTTAATCATAGAGTGACAAATTATAATGGAGAAACAAAAGTACAAAGACACTGATTTCCCTCACATATCTGCAAGGCTTAATAGCTTAATATTGGTTCATTTAATGGCTCGCAGTAATTCATATAGGATGCTGTCGAGGGCCTCTTAAGGGGTACCCAAATGAAAACATTAAGGTGAATATAGTTGTGATTACAGCAATACACAAAAAGAGTGAAGCAGGTGTAGCATCAGAGAATCCCATCTGATCGTACTGCTATGAACTGCTGGTTATCTTTCTATGAAACAATGTGGTAACACACGCAACAACAACTATATAATCTGATTTGTAGTAGCACCTTAGTATGAAATCATATTCCATTCATGCCAACAGAAAAATAGCTTGATGAAGATTAGTATTGTGCCCATGAATATCGATGTTCCTAAGATATTTTCACAACAATAAAAGATGGAAGTTCATACCTAGTACAGTGTGGACATTATCAACAGCTACAGCAGATAGTGGCCCCTTTTCAGAAAATGATACTTTGCAGACCTCATATAGCTTCTGGATTGCAGCCGTAGTAGTGGAAGGCATTATAATTTACGAACTATATACAAGGTGCAGACCTTGGATAAAAATATCACTGACTCTGACAGCAGAAGTTTCGATGCCAGACGGTCTCTTAGCCTGTCTAGAGAAAGAAAGGAAATGTTAATTATACATACATGGGTGGAGTCTGTGAAGAGGGACTTTGAAGGATAATATTGCTGAGGAGTGAGTGGAAGAAAGCAATCCACGTGCCGGAACCTTGATTTTCCCCCCTTTTCTTTACTTAACCTTTGGCCTTTTACTTTTTCACCCCCTCTTCCTATTTTCTCTCTCTCTTTTTTGCTCTATTTTTCTTGTCCTTTCTTCTTTTTTGTTAATTATACATACGTAGTGGGATAATACGTCGTCCTGAAAATATGAAGAGAGGCAGAGGTCGACCACCTTTGACATGGGCAGAGTCGGTGAAGAGAGAGCTGAAGGACTGGAATATTGCTGAGGAGCTAGCTATGAATAGGAGAGAGTGGAAGCAAGCAATCCACGTGTCGGAACCTTGATTTCTCCTTTTTTAATCCTTTTTTTAAAAAAACCCTTCTTTTTTTTTAAAAAACTTTTTTTCACTTTTTTTCTCTTTTTTTTTCTCTCTTCTTTCTCTTTTATCCTGTTTTGCCCTTTCTCGTTTTGGTTGGTTTTGCCTCTCTTGTTGGTTCCTGCAGGTTTCATCTCTAGCCTACCCCAACTTGCTTGGGATAAAAAGGCTTTGTTGTTGTTGTTCTTCTTCTTCTTCTTCTTCTTCTTCTTCTTTTTTGTTTGCCTCTCTTGTCAGGTTTCATCTCTAGCCCATTCCAACTTGCTTGGGATAAAAAAGATTTGTTGTTGTTGTTGTACAGAACAGTAGGACGTTACTTCGATATTAAATCGAACCAACAAAGTTTAAATGTTCTTCAAAGAAGGCAGCTGTACTGTATGTCCAGATGGTGAGCACCCATTAGTGATTAATATTCTACTACTAGGTTAATCAAAATCCACAAATAAGAGAACCAACACGGCAACACCCAGTTGTTTGTTGTATCGAGCATCAGAGAAAGTGCCAAATTTGCACTAATACACCGCTCGTAATCTGTTTCTGCTTGGTACCACACGTATAATACAGGCAAAATGGCTTCAGCCTTTTTACACAATATTTCGTGTTTGTAAACAACTTTGTCCTATAACTGCGAATTTTGTTGCATCCTAAAGACGGCAACCTCGCCTAAGGCCCGCCAGGAAAGAAACAAACTGAAAAAGAAGACATTTTTGCACACTCGAGATCGAAGGGAACACAGATTTAAGCAGCGAATTTGACTAGGACATCCCAGGGCCATCGATGGGGGTGGCGGAACCACGCATGAAGAACCGATCATGGGGCGAAACTGCAGGAGATTGAACTAGGAACATAAGGGGGAAGAGATGGGATACCTCGGGTTCTTGAAGGGGGCGGTGCCAGAGGAGGAGGCGGAGGAGGGTCCCCAGCTCGCAAAATCTCCAACTGCGACCCCCATCTTGTACTTTGATACTCGGCCGGTTGGTGAGCAAAAGGGACGGCTCCAATGGCGACGTCGGTGCCGGCAACATTTTCCGCTTCTTTCTCTGGAAGATGGCTGACAGAAACGAAGCACTAGCAGTAGGATTTGTTTCTTTGTTACTATTTCCTTCTCATTTCTTTTGGTTTCAGAGTGTTTTTGAGAGTGTCAGGAAAACGGACGGAAAAACTGTTTACCTATCACCAAGACTACTCGTCACACCTGAAGCAGAATCACACTTGAGTTACTTAAGAAAGTGCAAGTCGATAAGGCTTTGCAAATTTAACCGCAAATTAACTCCCTGGTCACTTTTCGTCTTATTCCACTCTCGTGCTTTTAGAACTGTCATCCTCTGTTCTACCGCATCGCATAGCAGAGTCCCGCCTCTGATCAGAAATGCCGGCCGTCCACACACATTTTTGCAAGATGTGAAAGTTCCTTGAGTTCTGACTAAAGCTCTCAAAATATGCAATCTCTTTGATCAAGATATATAAATAACAGCACACATTGTTCTCGTTCTGCCCACTGCAACTTTTGTCGGTGAGAAGCAGTTGACGAATCTTCCAGCATTTTGGTGAAGTGTAGTAGCCGCACAATCAAGCACTTCACCTAAAAGATGAAATTATGCAATTATCTAATGACTTGCTTGGAATGGGCTTGTGACATTTGATCTGCTTAACTTGATCTACACAGAGAGTGCAATCCAAGGAAACGCCATTTTCCAAGAAAGTCCAGACGAAAGCTCTGCCCTCATCATCACGTTCGTGTTTTTTCTATGGAACTTTATCGCGTTCTAGATCATACTCTCTGTTGGAAATTTAGTGTCACACTGTAATAGCTCAAGCTTTTAGGTGAAATAGCTGATGAATAGAATTCCATCCAAATAAGCAAGGTATCTGAAGCTTCATGGGTATAGTAGTCCCTTCTGTCATGACTAAAAACGGATTGGTTGTGTTTATAAATACCATGACGAGCAAATATATCTGTGGCCTTTATTTATTTTCGTGTGCTTCATACAGTACCTACTTTTTCCAGCTGCCATATAGATGTGCTCTCCACGGCTGTTCTTGCTTGGAAAAGTGAGAAAATATACACTTGCAATCTTTTGATCCTATGAACCTGCTGATATTCAGTAACCCCTTTATCTCCAAGAAATGAAATGCTGTTAAGGCTTTGGAGGCAGAGGGAATGTGAATATGTTTCAGTAACTAGTAGTAGGGACTTAAGGTTCAATTACATGGTCAAACTGAGCTTCCTATTTCTTTTTTTTTTTCCAGATGATGAGCCAGCAGAGGGGCCCATCGGCGCCAGCGCCACCTGGGTCGCCGGCCTGGGGAAGTGGCGCTAGGAACTACCAGTTCTGGCCACCTCCCCGAGTGCCGTGGCTCGAACCCGGGCCGGCTCAGTGCAACCGTGTGCCACTGGCCGTGAGCTTCCTATTTCTGAAATCAAGAATGCATTCTCTTGCTCTGCATGTTTTGAAGTATAGGATTAGCTAGGATCTAGGAAGTCAGGACCAGCATGGCGCTCAGATCTTTGCACTCAGACCAGCATGGCGCAATTAAGGATAATGGAAAGGCTGGTCGCCGTTGCCGATTCCAGAATGCCGCAGGCTTCAAGCAGCAAGAAGCGGCTGGGAGTTCTCCAAGACCGGCGCAGCAGGGCACGGCGCCGCCGGCGGCGAGTCGCGTGCAGGGTTGGAGGAACGGACCGACGCCCTCAACGAACCTCGCCTCTGGTGCGCTGCTGCCGCAGTTAGAGGGCCTCGTTGTTTGAGGTGGTGCGAGGGCTCGGCCGACGGCTTCTGCTCGTGTCGCCTGAGACTGACCCAGTCTCCCCTATTTTCCGCCCTCAAAAAAATATTCTCTGCCTCCTTTAAAAAAATTCCATCCTCCAAATTCCATTTTGCTGCAACAGTAGCCTCTATCTTCTCCTCCATCCCCTGCTCGGCGCGGCCACGCCCCCGCGCTCTCCACGCGCGTCGCCGGCGGCGCCAGCCTCCTGCCGCTGCGACTGGACGGCGGCACGGGTTCCTTCCTCGTGGACGGCCTCCACCTCGTCGTCGATCGCAGGGAACGCGCTCGCGTCCTGCGCCGCCAACCGGTGCACCACCGCCACCGATGAACTTCCAACCGAAGCACTGGCAAGAGACACACTGCGTCGGGCTGTCGGAGAGCAGGACGGTCTTCGTGGACACCCAGTCCCCAGGCGCGTTCCTCTACGACGCCGGCGACCACTGCGTCGCCACGCTGCCCAACATCCGCGCCACCAGCAGGAGACGTTGTTGCCCCCCAATCTTCCTCTCCGCCGCCGGCGACGGCGTCAAAGAAGACGACCGCATCTACATCGTGGAGAAGATGCGGTCCTCGACCTTCCCGCCGCAAACGCGGAGGGCGGCCGCCTCCCGCGCGATCACGAGGCGCCCGTCGGAGGTCTACTTCGTGCTCCCCACCGCGATGTGGCGGCACCCGCTGCAGGTGGAGGAGATGGCCGCGCTCGCCGTCCGCGCCAGCGCCGCGCTCGTCGGCGACCACGACGGCCCGCTCGTCTTCCCAGAGGCGGCCGCCGGAGGAGGAGCAGGAGCCGCCGCCGGCGCGATGTCGTCCGGCAAGGGGTGCCGGCGGTCCAGGAGAGGCAGCAGCCGCGGCCGGGACTTCGTCGAGCAGCAAAGAATCATCGAACAGCGAAGAATCATCGGACACCGACGAGACAAGACCGGGAGGAGGAGACGAGTAGCCGGCGGCCTTGCGCCTCTTCTCTCCCGTCCAGGCTTCCGCGCTGCTCCGCCTTCCGCAGCCGACGTTGGCGCCGACGACGGCGCCGTCGGGCGGCGGAACGGATAGGACCGGGGTCATCATCTTCGATTAGGACAAAAACAACCCTAATCTCGATCCCCCAACAACCAACGATCCGTCCCCTTTCTTCACGATTTGGACGAGTGGATTTATTTGGAGGGGATCAAGATCGATCGATCTGGTCCCGGAGGCAACTTGACCTGATCGATCGGGAGTAGAGAAGAAGGGGAGGAAGGGGCTAGGCTGGGGCGAGATTGGTTGTGGCGGCCAGAAGGGGAGAAGAAGGCTGCGCAGACTCCGTATACCAACGGGTAGGTTCCTCTGGGCCATCAGCCTCGGCTTGGGCTTCTGCCGAATCTTGATGGCAGCAGCCTCGGCGCCATTGGAGGAGGATGAGGAGCAGGAGCAGCTGCCGGCGCGCTCTCGGGGGAGGAGCAGGAGCAGCTGCCGACGCGCTCGCGTGGGAGAGGGAGGGGCGCGCGCGGCGGCGCTCGCAGGGGAGCTGGAGGTGCGCAGGGGAAGGCCTCCACAGCAGCAAAGGCGATTTGGCGGACGGAGAGGCGGCCACCAGATTTGGCGGTTCGCGTCCTCAACCTTGAAGACGGAGGATTATTTACCGGGTGTTGTTGCAATGGGTAGAGGATCAAATATCCTTTAAATTCAGAGGAGAGGATGGTTTACCGTAGACTGTTGCGGTCAGTCTGACCACAGGAACGTGGTTCATTCAATTCACCATGCCAGGCCCAGGGTCGTCTATTGAATTGAACCAGAGCCAATTCACAGTTTACAGTATTTTTCAATTGTTCGGTTGCTTTGGCGATCATAGTTGTTGGACTACGGCTCCCCTATCACACATGGTTCTACTGCCATAAAACACCATTTACGTTCCATAGAAATTTCTTTGGAAGATGCTGACATAGTGACATGTCTAAAACCTCAATTTATTTTCCACTTCAATATCAACAGGAGAGTGTTCCTAGCGTTTGGGCAGAAAAATCTCCTTTTTTGGATCCTTTATATTCATTTGTTGTACGCTATATTTTCTACCTTCTTCACTGCTATAATCATCAGTGCTAGCAGGTTAGAAGAACTGGAACAAAAGAAAACTGTATTCTGTTCTATGAAATTTTTATTGAAGATGAAATCTATTTCACGGTTCTTCTTGATGTTACAGTTTAGGCATTGAGGCCACAAGAAAGTGAATAGGTATGACTGAGAGAATAACTTGTCTTAGTACTTTGTCCTAGCAGTAATAATGCATCATTCATTCAACCCTCTAACCCTACGGTTATATATCTCCCTTCACTCCACATCTCTCTACTGCACACCTCCAGTGACCAATGCTCATGAATCTTCTTCAGGCGTGGAGAATCTCATATTAGTTTCATGGGCTTTCCGAGATAACAAGGGTTTTGGCATGAGAGGCTCAGGGAAGCACTGTACCTGAAGAAAGATACTTCAATGTACTTGAATTCACGAGTGAAGAAGAACGGTTAGAAGAATAGGTTCTTTCACGCACTCTTCTCTAGCACCGACGAACCAATTTTACCACTGAGATATCTCTACTAGCCATTTTTTTTTGGATGGGGAACAACTTGATAGAATGCTTGTTTTGGGAACATTAAGTTTGTACCACCAAATCAACTGCAATATAGAAGTGATTATACTTTTGATGTTCTTTCAAGGGAAGAGTTAATATTAAAGATGAACCATAGTACATCCCAAAATCACATGAGTGGAAACTTAAGAAGAACTTGGATGGTACAAATTTAATTGGACCATATTCTTCATTGATGTATATGGACATAAGCATATATCTTTTTTATAAAATTGTGATTCTGTGATTCTCTGTTTGTCACAAAACACCATTTAAATATACACATCAAACTTTCTAGCCACTCCTTACGTTAGTTTAGGAGCCCCTTAAACAACAGCATGTTTGCTTCAGCAAACTAGAAATGATCAGTACGGAAAATATTGAGATTCAAGGTGCTATTCAAGTATCAAAGCTAGATGCAGCTGACCTCCTCTCTATGTGAACGGTGGCTATGTGCCAGACGCCAAACTGATACGGTAGTTTCTGTTCAGCAAACAGACGGTTTATCTTTACCTTTCAATTAGCCAGAATCGGCCATGGATTAGAAAATCGACTGACCTCAGATTGACTGTTTTGAGACAGGCATCAAGACTGACCATCAGAGGCAAATATATTTGATAGATATAAATCAATAATGCAGTGCACCTACCCAATTTTGTGTTTTGTCCAATGTCCCCTCCATTTGCAGCCATTATTAGTCGTTTGCTATACAATCCACTACCTACAGCAGTCAATTAGTTTTATCAGAACACCACCAAGTTCAAATTGTCCACAAAAATGGAAAAAAATAAAGTACTTAAAATACAGATAAATTTACTGGGAACCCAGGATAGGAAAACAACACAATGTAGCTGGATCAAATGTGCATGGTTTGCTCATTCGGTCCATTTTTTCATAATTGAGAAAGATTTTGTGCAATCTTTCAATGTTATATGAATAGAGTTCGGCATCATAAAAATGAGGGGCTATTAAAGTAGATCTACGTGATGAAGCAGTGAGGCATAACAACACTATTTGAGAATGACATTTTTAGACTAATTTTTTCTTGTAAATAACATTAGATTAGATTGTAGCTGTTCTAGTAGAACAAAATTCTAAAAAGACTTCACTGAATCATTAATATTAATTACACTTTAATATTTTTCTATAGTAGACTCTTAAAGAACTTTTAAGCATTTTTTTCGATGAACAACCCAAAATAGCCAGTAATTTTCAGAATATGGAACGACTTACTTGAACATCATAATCAGTAAACAGAAGTTAAACACTACTTTGCGTCATAGAACTAAACAGGACGCATGCAACTGAAACAAAAATAATAATCTCATAGGCTAAATTTCTTCAGTTTAAATTTGACATTTTCAGGTAAAAGAGTCTGTTGTACTCATTACATGAAACGAGGTGAACAAGCTCAAATTCTACTGAAATGTAACAACATATGTCCAGTGATGAAGTCCTCGGAATACTAATGGTGATGACACAAATGAAAGGAGTTTTGTTTATTCAATAGAGAAAGGAGATGCATCATCCTTATACTCAACTTTTTTTAACAAAATGCTTGCTTAACTTACAACAGGTAATGGAAAATTGTTCCGGCCCTTTTGCATCATGAGAGTCATAATTTCTCAGTCAGGTAGCAGCTTTGACCATTATCTTAAGGGAATGCTGAATGATTCATCAAATCAATTGAAAAGTTATTTGATTTCTCTATTTTAGATCAATCCTTTTCAACACTTCACATCAGCTGAACCGGAGAATAGTTGCAGCTATGCATCCTTCAAGGAAGAAAGCAAAACCAGCACTCCAGCAGTAGCACTTACGATGAATACTAGATTAATATGCTATCTTCTGTAAACTACTAAGAACACACACTCATAGTTGTTTGCCAGGGAAGATTCAAGCTTATATATATGCCAAGAGTTTAACAACGACCTGCAAAGATCAAGTAAAGAGCAATCACACAACCAGACTCAGCATCTGACATGTTCAATTTGGCTGTGGCCTGACAGGTTTTGCTTCGCGTATGATGACGCACTTGGTTGCACATTTGAGGGGATGGAAAAAACACCAGCCTTACTCATGGAAAAACACTGACCGACTGACTGACACAATGCAGCAAAATAGTTGGGTTCGTGCTTAGACGTTCTACTTTGATACCCCCGGAGCTACAGTTTTAAACTTTAACAGAACAACAACAGAAAGTATCTATCAATATCAATTATGAAGAAATTTCACCGCAGATACAGGGGACTTCTCTGTTACTAACTACGTACCAAATAGTGATACCGAAACTTGGCAAAAGGAAACAGAGCAGTCCCGCACATTCCAGCACTCCAACGGGAAATCAAATCAAGATTCGGTGTCTACAACGTGTAGAAATGACGCGGAAGGATAACCTCCAGCCACGGTCGCCGATTTCGCAACTGCCGCCGGCGTCGAGCAGAGGAGGTGTCGGGGCTGGTCGACGACAGGAGAAGCAGGATGCGGTGGCTCCGGGAGCCTGGCCAGTCGCGCGGCGCTGGGTCGGTGAGAGAAGTCAGTAGAGCTGCGTATGAGGCAGGGGGTGGGCCGTGGGCGTGCCGGAGCGAGAGCCGGCGACCGCCGCCTCCGCCGCGGTGGGAGTTTCTCAGGCGGCCGGTTCCGCTGCTAAATTGGATCCGTAACTGTAACTCCATGCGGACCGAACAATTTCAATCCAACGGTGGAAGCCTGGCCGCCTGACGGTTAACCACCGTCAAGAACATTTTTGCAAAACGCCCCCTTATTTGGATCGCGACCAATAATCACGATCCAAATATTTACACGTAACCCCCTAAGATGGATCGTAATTAATAGTCGCGATTCAATATTTAACATATACATCCCTGAATTGGATCCAGTTATTTACACATCACCCCGTTTAATGGACTTTTTCCATAAACCACCCTAAGACGCAGCTCCCATTGCCGGACGGGGCCTCGGAGGCGGTAGCGGCGACGCCGACCCCGACGCCGGCCGGGGAGCCTAGAATACTTCCCAGCCACGCCGTTCTCCTTCCCTACCACTGCAAATCCGTACTCCGTCGCCGTCCCAGTCTCCATCCCCAACAGCACATATTTGCTCCCATTCGTCATCCTCCTCCTGGCTGGCTCCCGCCGCCTCGTCTCAGGCGAGGTTCGACGCCCCCACCCACTCCGGCGTCTCCGTGCTCGAAACCCTTAGTCAATCGCGCCCGCGTCACACCGACCCCGTGATCGCACCCGCGATCAGCCAAGCGAGGTTGCTCGTCTACTGCGGCTTCCATCAGCAGTCTGGCGTCTGTCGCAAATTCGCGATCGTTCCTCGGCTAGTGCTTCGCCGTTCCGTTCTCCTTCAAAATATAGGCACAAGTCTATCTGAACCCACAATGGATTAGTGTGTTTTACAAGCTTTGTCCTGGACGTGCACGTGGAGTACATCATGCAGTATGCCACATGGTTTGGGATTCTAGACATGATGGTATTATAGGACGCCACGCTTTGCTGCAACGATGAGTGACACGTGCTAATTTAGTTTGGGATGTCAGGCTTTTAGTGTTGGGGACTGAAGCTTTGGACAATACTTGGCTATGCAGATTTATAAATAGAGGGACAAATAATTTCTGACCAGAAAGGTTTCTGAGTCCATGCAATTGCTTCGAGTTTGCCATGTACTGCCTGGTGAAGTTCAGGCGGTACAGCTACTGAACAAATAACATAACGCTGCCCAGATAAACTGTAGTATAAGCTTGCAAACCTCTCTTAGCTAGATATATAACTGCTATATGGCGTGGATGCCGAGTGGCTTCGGTGACGCAGTTAGATCGACATGATGAGACTGGGATGCATCAGGGTAACGGTTAGAGCGGGAGAGTGTTTTGTGGTACGGCTTACCAAGGGCTTTCGGTTGCTTTGACTTCGCCATGCAGCAAGGGATCCAGCAGGTTGGTCGTAAAATTGCAGTAGCAGAAGCTCGCAAGCTTCGGTGAGACTGGGATCCATTCCATTGCTGATTCCGCCAATTATTGGCACAGCCTGATCAACTAGACTAACGAGTGGATTACTGAGGCAGAGAGAAAAAAAAAGGCACCTTTTTTTTCTCTTTTGAATAAAAATATATCCACAAACTGTTGGCTCCGGTACGGTCTTGCTTCCTAGCTGGCATGCGCACGATATAAAAGAAACGGCACCAGAGATGCAGCTTGAGTTCAAGTTAAGAGGGTGTCGACACTAAATAGGGGATAATCACACGAAAGAGGTAGCCACTCTTTAATTTAAATTGCTATTAGCCATATATCCACTATATTAACAACTGGTTCCATGATTCAAGAGAAACAGGATGCCCTATGATAGCAGTTCTAAGATCTAAGCTCCTCCCTTGACTAGGATTGTTATTGTCGTCAGAGTATGATAATGATGGCCGAGTTGCCTACCAGCATATAGCAAGTGTCAACTGCTCTGGTTTCAGTGTTACTCTAGTTGTTGCTAGCAGAAATAACACCACAATTTCTTAAAAAGAAAAGAGCAGAAATAATACTGAAGACTGAGGCGAAAAGAACTTGGGCAACATCGGCAAGCTGTTCAAACTGATTCGAATGGGACTTCCTGGCTCCTGGCTAGCCTTTAACAAAGTTCAGGCCGGCAACTTACCCGCCGTAGTTCGCCTTAAAAAAAAAAGGCAAGAGAGTCGTTAAGCTTAAGCATGTGTGTTGGCCTTGTCTGTTGGGGTATAGTGCACATGACTGGTACGGTAATCACTGAAACACTTCAAAGACACAAATGTTGAACCCTGATGAGTAACCGCACACATATTGGTTTTTGCAAATGCGAGGTAGGCTGCAAACATGCATAGCAACAAACTAAACATATCTAAAAAACTGGTACAAGGACTAAAATACGTTTATTAAGCATTTACAAAATCGTCGTTGCGAATAACTGCTAGTCGCCAAGCGTGACTAGTAATATGATGCTTCTGTACATAGAAAACATACTGATGATGAATTTGAGCTGCTCGGTGATTCCCAAATTGTAAATGATAAAAACTCCAAGGTTGCTTTGCATCTCCTTTTAATGAATCGTGTGTCATCGTTATGTATGGCAATATATAGCTGGTGTACTAGCAAGATGTGAAGGTTGGTGAATCACACATGTACTTCTAGATCATAAGTAGCAAGCTTCTACAACAGTGGAAGTTCGCTGAGCTCCTGTTTAGTTTTCTGTCAAAAAGAACGGGTGATGAGGCTTAAATTTTCTGTCAAAAGGAGCGGGTGACGAGGCTGAAATGGCATCCACAAACCATGGTTTCATCGCAAGATCAGCAGCTGGTTAAGAGTGAGATGCAGCAGGAATGAGAATCAAGTTTGAATTATTATTTCCACAGCTTTTACCACATATACATGGGCCATCAGATGTATCTTAGGGTTCACTGGCTCTATACCAGGTGCGAGATTGGGAGCCGGCACGTGCAAACTGACTGACAATCACCATTACCACACAAGAACGGGCTCGAGAAGCGACGGTAGTATACAGCTAGAAGTCCCGGTATACTGATGCATGTAGTGGCTATGCAACAGACGGGGCTAGCGAGAAGGTCCATCCTGCTGGGCAGGCTGCTTTTCGTGTTGAATGTATGTTACTCCCTCCGTTTTTAATTATATGACGCCGTTGACTTTTTTGTTGAACTTTGACCAACGATATAGATTTAGACAATTACTTTCCGAATGTGAAATGAATATCATTGGATTCATCATGAAAAGTACTTTAAGACTAACTTGTACACTTAGCTATTTACACAAATTTTTTGAATAAGATGAACGGTCAAACGTAACGAAAAAAGTCAACGGCGTCATATATTAAAAAACGGAGGGAGTACCTACTTACCTTGTCTAACGACCGCATGGAAGCGTACCGGTTGAGTAACCAGTTTTGAACACAGTCATCATGTATATATCTGTAACATCCCAAAATTTAAAGCAAAGCAAAAGGGAATAAAATCACTCCAAATTTAAATTTTTGTCCAACTCTTACCTTGCCATGAATTTTCCAAATAAAATTCACTAAAATAATTCACATCTAGTTCGAATATGAGATTTTATGAAATATAAAAACACGTGCTCAAGTGTTTGCTTCCATTTAAAGTCCACTAAAATTTTGAACTTTTTTGAATTTTACAACAAATAAATAAATGCATGCCAAGTCTAGAAACCTTCACCTCGAATTTAAAATTTTTCCTTTTGAAAACTTGCACCAAAAACCTCATCATGTGCATTTCTGGTTTTTGATTGTATGGTGATTTGATTTCAGTCGCTTTTCGAATTTGAATTCCATTCAAATTCGAAATCACTTAAACCCCTGAAAAGTTAAAACCTTTTTCCTTTTTCCTAAACCACATCGGGCTGAATTCCCTTTTCTCCCTCAACCGCCAGCCCAGCCCAGCGCACCCCTCTCCTCTCCTTGGGCCGCGCCCCTTCTTTGGCCCAACTGCTCCGGCCCGCCTCTCCTCTCCTCTCCCTCCCTTTCTTTTCTCTCCCTTACTCCAGGCCGAAGCCCACTTCGGTCTCTCTCTCTCTCTCGGCCCAGCCGGCCCGTCCCCATCTTCTTCCTCCTCCCGACCCCACGCGCCGCGCCGCCCATACCGCCGACGTCGCCACTCCGTCACCGGCCTCGTCGTCCCGTCCCGTCGCACCACGGTCGTCGTCGTCAGAACCACGTGCTCGCGCTCGACTCGTCCCGTCACGGCAGAACGCCCATGCGCCCCTTGACCGACGACCGCGCGACCGTCCGCGAAGACCGGCGACCACCACGCCTTGACGCCATGCCACGCGAGCTCCCCTCCTGATCCATCTCCTCGCCAGCGCTGTAGCCATCCCTCGCTCTCGTCACCGCGCTCAGACGCCCATCCCTTCTCCCTGGCAAAAACGTCTCGTCGGCCTTAACTCCGACGACCGCGCCAACGACCGGAGCCGCGACCGTCAAACGGCTCCCGGCCTCACTCCCTCGCCTTTCGGCTATAAAACGGGTGCGCGACACCCTGCTCGTCCTCCCTGAACTCGCCACTTCCCTCCTCGAGCTCCTGGCCACCCCAATTCCTCCTTTTCCCCAACTCTTCCCCAATTCCGGCGACGCTCGATTCGCCGCCGGCGAACTTCCTCTTCCCCTCCTCCCTCGTCGTCCTGCCCCACGTGCTCTCATGCCTCGTCCGCGCTCTCTCCCGCAACGCGAGGAGTGCCAGAGCTAGGTCCCCACCAAACCCTAGCCGCGCCGCTGACCGCCACCGCGCGAGCTCGACGACAGCATCGCTTCCGGCCTCGTCTCGCTCGTCCCGTGCGCGCGCCAGCTCCGCCGCACCACCGCGCACCTCCACGACCAGCAAGAACTCGACGCGCAGCGCTCTTCCGCCTCTTCGCCGAGCGCCGCCGTCGCACTCCGCGTAGCCGCCGTCGCTCGTCGCCGGCCGTCCCCGTTACGAGCCCGTCGTCGACACCTAGCCGCTCCGCTCCGTCTCGACCCCGCGAAGCTCCCGTGCTAGCAAGGAGTCGTCGAGCCGGCCTCTTCCTCCTTCTTCGTTGAACGCCGCCGTCGGCTCCGCACCCCGCCGTCGCCGACGTGTTTCCGCCGCTGCGTGTCGTCGACAAGTCCCCGCGGTGAGCTCCCCATCCTCTTCTCTCTCTCCCGGTTCAAATCCCGCTCGATTTGGCCCACCGGAGCGCCGGAACGGCCGCTCTGGCGAAGCCCCGGCGAAGGCGCCGCCGCGCCAGACGCCGCCGGTCACCCGCGCCTCCTTCGTGCACCCGGTCTTGATAGACCGCAGACCCATCACCCCCCTCGGTCCATCGCCCCGTGGGCCGAGTCCACAAAATAGTCAACAGCCCTTCCCTCCTTTCTTTCCATGCACCCGGTTCACATGGACCAATGGCTCACAGACCGCTCGGTTCATGGTGAACCCAGTTCACCATCTTTTCCCATACAAAAATAAATACACAAATTCCAGAAAATCCACTGGCCTGTACTTTACGGATAAGCCCCTGATCATTTCTTTAATTCTGTTTAGGTCCTGCATTTTTGCAGAAGCACCCTCAACCTTTTCTGTAATTACATATCGACCCCTGTCTTTTTACATCAAAGACCCTAAACTTCTCTATAATTACATACAGGTCCCTAGATTCTTTCTGTAATTAGAAATAAACCCCTAGAACCCTTCTGTTCTTACAAATAAGCCCCTAGATCTTTAAATCTCCGAAATTTCTCAACCTTAACTCCGTTTTGAGCGATTCTTGCGCTCACGCGTTCGTAGAAACGCGTGGTACCCTTTGGTACTGATCTTGAAGCTCTAAAATATTTCTATGAGCCCCCACACTCTCTTAATCAAATCTCATCTCAGCAAATCATGCGACGCCAATCTCGTATGTCGCAACATCTTGCGATGAACCTAATCATCTCGCCATACCATCTCACTACAAAACCTATCGCAACTTAACTCCAAACCTGACCTAGCTCAACCATCGCCCAACCAAGCTTAACCTAATGTTGCCACCCGCACCTACCAAAACTTATCGGTATATCATTCTTGCTTATATGGTCTTTATTTGGAGCTTATTGGAGTTAATATGCTTTGCTAATTTAATTGCTAGTTATCCTTACTTGGTTGTGGTGTTTATCTGCAGTCGTGCACTCATATCATGCATAATCACGTACACGAACCACCGTCATGCACCCAGCTCATGACAATTAACTAGTAGCTTAGTCTTAGTAATTAATTTAATAGATAATATAATAGCTAATCACCATTAGGTGACACTTTAATCTATAGGTAAGTAATTAATGTAACACACCTTGCACTTGTATGCTTGTTGCATGAACCTTTATATAGGTTACGACCTATATAAAGCCTCCGTGTCGCAAATGTACAAAGAAAACATGTACACACGCGGTTCTACCTTCACATACACTCATGCACTTCTTATTGTGTTTAGCATCCCTCATTTACATCAAAAGCCCTAGTATTCGATGCATTACCTCTAATAGCCCTTTTAAAGAAAATAAGACCTTACTAAAGTAAAACTTGATGCATCATACATGATTTGCGTCTCTTGTCCTCCTCCAGTGTTCTATTAGTCCTTAATTGGAGTTTAATTGGATCTTGTTTGGCTCTTTTCGATCTTAATTTTCTTTTGCGGTAGTTTGTTTATAAGTAATGTTTTGATACGCTAGATCACGCGAGCGACTACGTGGAGGAGTCAGAAGAATACAAGCTTCAAGGAAGATTCAGAGGATCCAAGCTTGAAGGAAGGATCCGAGGACTTGGAATACGAGGACTTGAAGAAGAAGACTTTAGTGAAGGCAAGCCCTAACTCCCTTTGATCATGATTGATCCTATGATTTTCAAATAATCCTAATTAGAGCCTACTTTATAAATCCTGCATGATATTTAAATACTTAGTATGTCCTAATTACTTGCTGATTGCCATGCCTTGATATTGATTACCCTGCTTCCATTGTTAAACCTAGGAACCAACATCATTAATTCTTTAATGATTTGTTGGATTGATATGCCGCTTAGGACTGTCACATGAGTACTTAATTCAGTACTTAATTTAATCTTGCTATACATGCTTTTTGTGTTAAATGCGTGAGTACTTGGTGGTGTGTGTTGTGAATATGATAATGTGGGATGGTAATTAGCGACTTGTGCAACCCGATAGTGGGGATACTTTGGCGGGAGCAGGCGAGGTAGTCCTCAAGTGGGGAGGGCTATCTCTGGGATGCGACTCCTCGGTGAGGATAGCTATTGAAGATGCCTGCTTCGGTCGTATAAGGACCGGTTCCTGTGCCGCTGTTGGCGGTCGTTAAACCATGATTTGACCGCCAACCTACCGGTAAATAAATGCATAACACCAAGATTTTGTGCATAGTAGTTAGAAATAACACTACTCCACAAGTTTTGGTGAATATTTGGATGCAGGAGTGAATAATGGAGAAAAGAGGGCCCAGCCAGGGAAAATCCCTGGCCGGCCGGCCCCACCCTAGGCCGGCCGGCCCCACCTGGTGGCCACAGGCCTCAGGCTCTCTCCAGTGGGCTGCAAATTAATCCTCAACACGTGATTGAAGGCCAGCCCAACATAATTCCACCGTCATTCTAGAAGGTGGGCCATTTGGGCCTTAACTTGGCCCTTACTTCAATCCTGCCGACCCCACGGACAAACCGACCTTCAGACCGCCTTCAGGAGTGCATCTGAAGCGTTGAGGCAGAAGGCGGTGGCCAACCGCCACAGGGGACGGCCGGCCGGCCACCCCCCCTAGGCCGGCCGGCCGGCTTTGGCGGCGCCGCCTCTCCAAAGTCGGCAGAGGAGCTTCAACCGCCTTGGAGACCTATAAAATGGACCCCTCGGCCTCCGAAGCAACGTGCACCATCACACTTCATCCAAGTGTTCATTAGTTTAGTTGAGTAGTAGCTTTGGGAGTTAGAGTAGAGTAGAGTAGAGTGAGAGCTCTCTCGGGCTTCCGGAGTCTTCTCGGAGTTCGGTATAGTTCTTTGTATCTTACTCTTGAGATATTATTCTATTTAATATAATATTTAGTTTTATCTTTATTTATTTCTTTTAGTAGTTCTTTTCTATTTAGTTTATTTATTCTGCCGAGTAAGTGCTCGTAGAAGTCTTGTTGTGGGATTCGTGATTGTTGGAATAGCGAGTACGAGAGAGTGCCGTCGTCGGAGATGACGTCGTGTGAAATCTGTGCTTGTTCATTCTTAGATAGGACTGCTCCGTTGATCAAGAGTAGCTCCTCTAGGCGGGTTGTAAGCGTGGCGCTTAGATCTTTGCCTATGCACGTTTGGCACCCAACCCCACGGAGGATGGTAGCCGCGAGTGTATGTGACAGCTGCACCGGTCTCTGTAATCCACCACGTCCGGGTTGGACTCAGCAGGGTCTTAATTATAGCGGATGGATCCCCAGGGTGAACTAGCAGCATCGGTTGCCCTGGCACTTCCGTGCCCCGAAACGACATGACTTGTATGTGTATGAGCTTAGCTAGAGTAAATAACCTTTGTAGAATGGATTACTAGGAAGAGTAAATAATAGATAAACATACAGGTAGCCTTAACTCTATCTCGTTGCTCTCCCAAATGTATACTACGTTTTTTATTTTATTACCTTGGATTTGAGGATGTGTGTGCCACCCATAATTATCATGCCTATCTTACCCCCGTCTCAAGTATAGTTGATACATTATTTCTTTCTCCAAATTATCCAATGCATAGCTATTATTCAGCTTTCTTTTGCTCTACTTCCCTGCGGAAATATAAATACGATAACCCTGGAATACTCCAAGGTGAAATGCTACAATGGTGATCCGTGCGCTTGCGGAATTAATGAATTTAATTTTATCGCATAAGAACCGCCAACAGCCGCCTGGCCTAGCACCCTTCGTACAGCCACAAGTCTTGTATGGGCAAGATTTGGAACCACACCCTACTATAATGTTCACCTGGTATCCCACTCGGAGGCAGGAGTTGCAGCGGAAGCCAGGAGAAGACTCGTGGACAAGTGGGAAGCGGGTCCGGCATGTGGATACTTTTCAGGCCTTTCTATATGATATGATATGATGAAGCCCCTGGTTGGATGAATTTCCGTGGGTGGATGCCGGTGACACCAAGTAGGTACGGGACCTCAGTATGCCTGCCCAAACTGCGATATCAGGGAGGACAGGCGTACCTTGTGGGGAATCGTGTACAACCTCTGCAGAGTGTATAATCTATCCGGATAGCCGCGTTCCACGGCAATGGACGACGCGAAAGCTTTGGCCACACAAGATTAGTATAACGGTGTGTGTTATCCCTTGGCGTGTTTTTGGAATACACCGGTGTGGAACCGTGTGCTGGTTTCCGGCCAGTATTAAAACTTGGGAACTGGCGGGACGGATTGCATCTCCCCCAGGGCCAAACAACCCCACTAAATGCCAAGTAATAATAATCTTGACTGTAGTCTGCAAACTGCTTGGCTTTCCAAATAAACCTTGCATAAAGTTGGCTTTTCGCCGATATGATGAACCCTAGCCTAGCCTTGGTTATATCCTTGCATACTTTTACCTTTGTGTTAGGGCTTGTTGAGTACCCTATGTACTCACGTGTTTGCGAATGTTGGTTTAGGCAGGAGATGACTTCGTAGAAGACGACGACGTGTTGGTTTTCGGTTCTGCTCCTCAAGTCTGCTTGTGGTGTTGGGCTATGTTTTCCGCTGTCTGCTTCACCGTTAGTCGGTCGGATGGACTTGGATGGTTTTGAATCCTTGTCGTACCGCCACTAAGGGTCTTATATCCGGTACTATACTTATTTACTTATTCGAAGTATGCTTTTGATTATCATATCTGTGTTCTTGTGCGTATCAGCTACTGATCCAGGGACTGATACAGGATGCATAACAGATTCCGGAAATAGGGTCTGACAATATCCAACTATCCAAGCCTATTTTTCTCTCGGTCTGAGTTTTGCACTAATAATGTTCCATAACCATTTTCTACCCCATTTTTTTTTACCATTCCCTGACCTTAGAGTTGACTGTTTTGAGACAGGCATCAAGTTTAAATTAATCTAAAACTAAAATGATTTAGTATGCAAAAATCATCGGAGGCAAATATATAAATCAACAATGCAGTGGATACCTACTTCTGTGTTTTGTCCGAGGTCCCCTCCATTTATACTGCCATCTGCACCCATTATTACCAGTCTTTTCCTAAACGGCCTGAACGGCCGTTTAAACAGCGTCTAAACGCTAGACGGGCGGCCACCGTCTATGCCGTTTAGGCCGTTTAAACCCGTTTAAACCCGTTTAACCCGTTTACAGCCCGTTTAAACAGCCGTTTAAACCCCATTAAACCCTAAACGATGGTCGACCGACTGTCTACCGTTTACCGTCTAGGAAAACACTAATTATTACTCGTTTGCTATACACTCCACTACCTACAGCAATCAATCGGTTTTATAAGAATGCCACTAAGTTCAGATTGCCTAATAAAATGGAAAAATAGACTTAAAATACAGATAAATTTACTGGGAGCCCAGGATGAGAAAGCAACACAATGTAGCTGGACCAAATGTCAAATGTGCATGGTTTACTCATTTGGTCTAATTTTTTCATAATTGAGGAAGAGTTTGCTTAATCTTTCAATGTTATATGACTAGAGTTCGGCATCCCTTCCCTCCACAAAGTTGCAAGTTATCAGAAAATTGAGGGTCTATCAAAGTAGATCTGTGTGATGAAGCAGTAAGGCGTAACAACACTATTTGAGAATGACCTGTTTAGATCAGTTTATCGATAACATTAGATTAGATTGCAGCTGTTCTAGCAGAACTAAATTCGAGAAAGACTTCACTCAATCATTAATATTAATTACATTACAATATTTTTCTATAGTAGAACCTTGAAGAACTTTTAAGCATTTTTTCGGCGAACAACCCAATACCACCAACATTTATAGAGTATGGAATGACTACCTTGGATATCATAACCAGTAAACAGAAATTAAGCACTATGTTGTGTCATAAGAGTAAACAGGACGCATGCAACTGAAACACAAATAATAATGTCATAAGCTAAATTTCTCCAGTTTAAATTTGACAATTTCGGGGTAAAAGGGCCAGTTGTACTAATTATATGAAAGCGAGATAAAAAAGCTCAAATCCTTGAAAAACTAATGGTGATGATACAAATGAAAGGAGTTCTGTCAATTCAATAGAGAAAGGAGATGCATCATCCCTATACTCGGCTTTCTTAAAAACTGCTTACTTATCTCAAACCTGCAACAGGTGTAATCACATTTATTTTCACAGCAGGTGGTGCATAAAGGATCTGCATAATTTCTCAGTTCTTTTTTTTTAGATAATGGAAAACATTTCAAGCGTTTTGCATCATGAGACGCATACTTGCTCAGTCAGGTTGCAGATGTGACATTTATTATCTTAAAAGGGATGCTAAATGATTCATAAAATCATTTGGAAAGATCTTTGATTCTCTATTTTAGATTAAACATTTTCAACACTTCACGTCAGCTGAACAGGAGCATAGTCGCAGACGTACTTACATGCATCCTTCAACCTTCAAAAAAACAAAACCAGCACTCTAGCAGTAGCACTGACGATGAGTGCTAAGATCAATATGCCATCCTCTATAAACTAATAAAAACCCACACCCAAAAGTTGTATGCCAAAGGAAGATCAAAGCTTCTATATGCCAAGATTTTAACAATGACCTTGGCGTATGAAACAAGGCGCACTTGGTTGCACCCAAAACGTGTCCAAACAGCAATACGAAACTTGGCAAAGGGAAACTAAACAGCTCCGCTCCAACACTTGAACGGGGCAATCAAATCAAGATCGAATGCATGTACCGTGCAACGCGCCGAAATGACGCGGAAGGGGAACCACCAGCCGCGGTCGCCGATTTCGCAACCGCCGCCGGCGTCGAGCAGAGGAGGTGTCGGGGCTGGGCTAGCCGCGACAGGAGAAGCAGCACGTCCTGGCCAGTCGCGCGGCGCCGCGCTGGTTCGGTGATCGAAGCCCGCAGATCCCCGTAGGAGACGCAGGGGGTGGGCGTGCCGGAGCCGGCGGCGGCCGTCTCCGCCGCGGTGGAGTTTCTCGGGCCGCCGGTTCCGCTCCTAAACTGGACCCATGCCTCCATCCTGACCGCACAAGTTCGATCCAACGACGTGAGACTGGCCGACTGATGCGGTGATGCCTGACCCCAGTCAAGAGCATTTTTGCAAAACACCCCTCGTTTGGATCGCGACCCAAATATTTACACTCAGACACCTATACTGATCACATACAAAGATGATTTTTTTTTCTCCCCCATAGAGAGCCTGTGCGAATGCACTTGTTCGCGGCTAGAAACAGTAACGAGGCAGGGGAATGTTTCCTGTACAGAACATTTTTTTTTTGCGAATTAAGTACAGAACAATTAATACATTGAACAACGTTTACATGCATTCCACCGCAAAAACGTTTACATGCATAATTAAACATCCACAAATAATGTCATGCTTAAAAAAAAGCTGGTAAAAAGCAGTACATCAATCACGTGAACCTTGCAATTTCACCGAGGATGGCGTCGGCGTGCTCCTTCTTGACACAGAGTGACAACACGTTGGCCCCGTCCATTCCTTTCCATTTCGGGCACATCACGGAGACAGGCATGGGCGACGCTGTCAGTTTACTGTGGGCCATCACCCTTGCCGGGTTCCCGCTCCCGAAATCCGGCTCCTCGAAGCCAAGATTTCGCCAGGAAGACAGAAGCAACATGTTGTACCGAGCCTCGTGATCAAACTGCTGCCGACCTGCGGCCGCTTGCACCTGCTGCTGGTTGCTGCCAGCAGTTCCATCTCCCTTGATGAACTGGTGAGGGATCTGATCCTTGGCGTGCTTGATCATCTCGATTACCTCCATGATGTCCCCGTTCGCCACCATGGCGCTTGTGGCCATGACCACCTGCCCGATGGAGCAGTTGCCGTAGTAGCCCTCTTTGACACCAACATGCTTGCGTATATTAACCGCGAACGAAAGCACAACAGGGGCATCTGGGTTTGACATGATAGCGCGAGTGCGGCACTGCCACAGCAGGGCAGCGACCACCTCGAACATGGTGCATGTCGATTGGCCATCACCGGAGCGGACGCGGTACTCAGCTCTTACGCGGTTGATCGTGCTCGACGGAATGGCGAAGTCGAGGGAAGTGAGGTCCAGCGGCTCGAGGGTGAGCAGAAGCTGTTGCCAGGCGATGACCGATGGAGGGAGGCTCGGGAGTGCCTCGTCCCATCTAACAGGAACGACCGATGGCTGCTGTGACAGACCACGGGCGATCTCGCCGATGGCCTGCACAAACTGGGCTATCCCAGAGCCGTCGGCAATGGCATGGTTCCATGTCACGCCGATGATGAAGCCGCCGCAGGAGAACTCGGTCACCTGCATCATCACCAACGGGTTAGAGCTAGAGCCTCCGGCCGGATCGTAGTAGATGGCCAGCTCATCTAGCACTGCTCTTGCACCAGGCGACTGGCTGACGTCCAAAAATTTGACTTCATTCAAGGCAGAATTGGCGGACGCCGCAACGAACGACACTCCTTCCCCCGTGCATTGGATGTGGAGCTCGCCATCGTCGGCTCCTGCAGCTGCAATGCGACCAGAGAGAGGGTAGTAGTGGACGAGGGCTTGGGACAATGGCCTCTTGATGCTCTCCGCGGGCTCATGGATTGGTTGCTCGAACACGAACAAGGATGTGACCGGAACGTTAATCAGAACCTTGTCTAAAGATGAGAGCTTAATGGTGTTGCTGGTTGTCACCGTCTCCGATGGCCTGACGACCATGGAGGAGGACTTCCTCACCATAATACTCATTGCCATCTTTGTGTACGTGTGTGTGTGTGTGTGTGTGTGTGTGTGTGTGTGTGTGTGTGTTCCAGGCTCTATGGTTTATATAGAACTGAGGGACAAACCTAGTTGTCTCCACTCTCCATTACCCAACCCAAGTTGTTTTCTGCTATCTACCATAGTGTGTTTGTGCTTGTCAACCTGCGCCTTGTGTTGTCACTCCAATGGCGTATATGTGCTCGGTGGTCGTCTAAGAACAGGTCAAGTGGACCTTGCACATACCGAATAAACTCTGGTGAGCTGGTTCGGTTCAGAAATAGGACATTATATTGGCTAAAGGATTGGAAGCAATTAATTGGATTAGAGGACTGCAACTGATCACAAGAAGTGGAGAACTCACGAAATCCGTGCAGCTATGGAGCTTACTTTGGTCAGTGGAGCTGATTGCGGAACAGCAGGGTATAGCGACATGGAAATGAGCCACCCAGTTTCTCACGGTAATGCTGCTTTTGTCTTCAGCTTGTGTGTTTTTTCAGGTTTCAATGCTACAGCAGGGCCGAATGAAGGAGTTTCAGATTGGCTAGCATGAGAGGCATAAGGAAAGGAACAAGTGGATTTTTGAAGGTAGAGTCTGAATCAACTATAAGTGGCCTACCTTCAGAGGAGGAAATCTACTACTACAAATTGTCGAAGAAAAACGAGCACGCTTTGCAGTCCGAGCAGAACAGCAACCAGACTGCAGCCCAGTCGACCTAAACCATCGTCATTCAGTTTCTTTCATTTCGTTTTTCGTTTGTAAATCCTGAGCCAGCTATTTGGCTTCGGCTTGTGTTTTTACTTAGGTTCGTCTGGCTTTTGTGTTTCTTTGTTGGACCAGCCAAGGCTGGGTCCTTCTTGTGGACAACTTCTTAATTCTCTCTTAATGCAAAGGCAGAGCAGATAAAAAAAAGAATCATGTGGCACTGTGCTATCACTATCTTTAGTGAGCGTATATAATTCAACATCTTGAGATCATTGATCAAATAATTGAAATCAGCAATACCACGCTCAGATTTAAAAAGGTATGATTTGGACGTACGCCAGGTATGCGTATTCTGCTATACATAAGTAACTGTTAAATTATGATCTGTTTTCTTTTCCTCTCCCCCAGATCTTCTTGTGGTGATCATGATCGTCGAGTCTGGATTTTTTTATTCATGATCTTCTTAGTTGGGAATGTCCAAAAGATAACTTTTCACTTTTGGTGGGCAGAGAAGCTAAAACCAAGTAACCAGTAACGCAAACAACCTTAACTAGCCAATAACCAGTTATTTTTTTACGATTACACAATACAATTCGGACACTCACAACGCAAGCACACTCACCCCCTATGAACGCACATACGCAAACCCTACCTCTATGAGCATCTTTAAAAACTGAATCGGCAAATCCTCGAGGGACAAAGTCACCACTGGCGTCTCGCCGCAATGGCCACGTCACCTAAAGGACCTAGGTGATCTTCACTATTTCTTGGGGATTGAGGTTAGTAAGGTTCGTGATGGCATTGTTCTTACTCAAGAGAAGTATGCATCAGATCTGCTAAAACGAGTTGGAATGACTGATTGCAAGCTAGTAGCTACACCTCTCTCCACAAGTGAAAACTTATCTTACATGAAGGTATACTATTAGGTCTAGAAGATGCAACTAAATATAGAAGTATTGTTGCAAGTTTACAATATCTTACTTTTACTAGACCTGACATTGCATTCCCAGTTAATAAAGTTTGCCAATTTCTTCATGCATCTACTACTGTTCATCTAGCATCCGTAAAAAGGATATTGAGATATGTTAAACAATGTACTCGTAACTACTGTTCTTCATGCATCTACTACTCTTCATGCATCTACTACTGTTCACTTATTGGTCTAACCGATCAAAAGTTTAAAATCAAATTTGAACAAATTTTGAACGTAAATAGAGCGGTTTTCCCGGTTTTTCGGTTTTGTAGGTTTCTTAGCCTTTTTTTCGGTTTTCTATTGGATTGTGCTGTTACTATCTTTAGTGAAAAGTAATCCACATCGTGACATCCTTGATAAAATTGAAATAAGCCATATCACGCTCAGATTTAAAAAGGTAGGATTTGGACGCACCGACAGGTCGATCTGCCTATTCTGCGATACAGAAGTAGCTGTTTTATTATGATCTGTTTTCTTTTCCTCTCTCCCCAATCTTCTTGTGGTGATCATGATCGTCGAATCTGGATTCTTTATCCATTGCTAGTTAGTTTAGACAGATCTGCGAATCTCGACACAGCTGTACAACGCATTCTTCAGTTCCACATTTGCTCAACGAACTCATGTTGATATCTGATGCCTATCCCATATAATTAGGAAGAGTTGACAGATATCATAGCATATCAAACACTGGCAATTAAACTAACCAACTCGTGGATCAGAGGGCGAGCTGAAAATATCGAATACTGACCGAGTGAGCTGGCAGTTGTAGTTGGCATCTCAACAGTATCGCCTTGAGTAGCATTACATATGAATGTCATCAATTCGCCCAAAAAAAAATGAGTGTCATCGGCATGAGGACATTTTCCTTATTAGTATGAGAAAATTATATACAAGTACTTCTCCAATTGTATCTATCTTATACATGTGTCAGGAAAAGGTTTTCCACCGTTAGAAGCGTAGGGCCTTAGGCCTTGTTTGGGAACGCTGTAAAGACAACTTTTCACTTTTGGTGGGCAGAGAAGCTAAAACTATAGTATTACAAAAGCCAACACCCATAAACCATACAATCAACTTTTCAACTAGCCAATAGCTAGTTTTTCTAATAGCTCAAAAGCTCCAGCCCAAATAATTAGATAGGGTCTTAATATGGAGTTGGAGGCCATGTGAGAACACTGATCATATAATATATATGATTCATATTGTTCTTTATTTATTTTGAGAGTATCTACTAGCTATCCCTAAGCTAGCAGATGCTTTCAAGTAGGCAAAGCATGAGCAAACGTCCAATTGAAAAACCATGGTGCACATCACATGATTACAATTTACAAGCACGCAAAACGGTGCTTCACAGACTGAGCAGTTGACCTGCTTGCATTTGACGTCTGACATAGGAGCTCAGATGCTACCAACATGCCATGATTTTGTCTCTGGAGAATCCCCTTAATTTCTTCATGGATCTGGTTTCTTTAACTTCATGTGGGCGGCATGCAGCTCAATTTTCTAAACCAAGTGTAGTTTTCTAGTGCACAAGAGCATCCGCATGCTATATATATATATATGGTTCATATCTTAAGGGAAGGTTGATTGATCTCTAAGTCCAATCTTCATTCATTATTTCAAAACTCTTGCCAACAAATTATTGCAGAACTGGTCAAACATTGAAAAATGACAACGCAACAGTGCGATGAAAATATCTGAAAGGGATCAGCCATTGATTGCGATGATCTTGCTTTAGCTATGTGTGCAATAGCCCATGCATGGAGAAATACTGCGGGCCATCGCTGAATAATTAATTTGCCTGGTCTGTGCCTAGTGCCTTGAAGCGAAAAAAAAAAGTACAGGGACTTAATTTTCAGCCGTGGTACTTGTGCAGTGTGTATCTCTCTCTCGAATATTCAGCCATCGTTGTCGGTTCTTTTAGTGAGAATTACGTATTTTAGCTGTAGCCATAACTAAACCAGCAGTTTTGTTTCTTCCGAAGAAGCTGCATGCGCTACTTGTCTTCTATTCTTTATTACACTGGTTTTGTTTCGTATCTGAATTCTACCCATGGTAGCGATTGTGAATGTGATTCTACTTTAGGATGTTTGCTGTAGGATAGCCTGGCAAAGAGATTTGAAGTGTGCTGTAATGCATGGTTTAGACTGACCTAACAACGGTATTTTTCTTATACATTATTGCCCTGTTGCACTTCATTTTAATTCAAGTGTGCTTCAATCATACATGATCTACAAATTATTAGTATGGAAAGACGACCCTGATCCTCTTTGTGATACGATTCCCATAGTGATATCTCAACGAACCTAGCTTACACGTGCTAGGTAGCTGAAGCCGTAGCTGTTAGTATAACAGCAGATCGATCGATAGACAAGTGTGTCACCAACTATGTATAGATATATATTTCCGTGATGCATCTACCTATAGCTTGGGAAATGGGAACGTAACCCACCACGTATCCAGCCTCTATATATACCCATCATGCATGCGGCTAACAAAAATAAACAGGTACGTAGCGAGAGAGAGAGAGAGAGAGAGAGAGAGAGATGGAGCTCTTGACTTTGCTGCCTTGCTTCCTACTTACCCTGGCCATCACTTTCCTGCATAGTAGATACTATAAGAGCATCTCCAGCAAAGCCCTTACTTAGGCCCCTACTCTATTATTTAGGAGTTTGAGCAAAAAAACTAACTCCAGCAAGGACCCTACTTAGGCTCTCATTTTGCATGCCCTCTCAAACTCCATCTCCAAGCCCCCATTCCTGAGGTCCTCCTATCCCCCTCTCATCCGGTGGGTCCTACCATTTTTCTTTTCTTTTCCTTTTCTTTTCTCTTTTTTTCTTTTCTTTTCCCTTCTCCCTCCTCGGCCCGCACGCGGCACGCCATTGCCGCCCGCGCCGTCGACTCGCCGGGCTCCGTCGACGCGGCAGGCAGCCCGCGGCCGACCCTCCTCGCTGCCTGCGCTGGACTCGCCGCCCTCGCTGTCCGCGCCCGGGTGTGCCGCCTCTCCGCCGCCGCCTCTCCCGCGGGTCGCACCGCCTCTCCTCCGCCGCCGCCGGCCTTCTTGCGCCGCCAGTCGTCGCCCCGAGCCGGGCTCGTCGCCTCCCTCGCCGGCGGCCGTCCTCGCCCGGCGGCCACGCCTCGCCGCCCTCGCCGGCGGCGCCCACCGCCTCCCTCATGGAGGATTCGTCCTCAACTCCGGCCGCGCGAGGTGGACCGCCTGCGCCGCCTACCGCCGCGACAAGGGCCGTGTCGTACCCCATTTCTGGAGCACTAGTGCTTACCCGTATCAGTCCCTGGATCAGACGCTGATACGAACACTTACACAGAATGTCATCACAGAGTCATAACTTACATAAATATTACCGAGTCTCATACAAGCCTTCATACATAAAAGGTCTTACAACACTCGGCCAGCGGCCGGCTTATTACAACAAACATCACATCGATGATCTACTGCAATAGAACCACTTAAGCACAACTACAGCGGAAAACGGAGACGGGACCACTACGGGCAACTCGAGTGCGGACAGAACCCTATTCTTCGTCTTCACCTTCCTGGAACTCGTACTCGGGCTCTTCATCTGAATGATTAAAGCAAGGGTGAGTACATAGGGTACTCAGCAAGCCCTAACACAAGGGGTGAAAGCATGCAAGGGTATAACCAAGGATAGGTTGAGGTTTAAGCATAGCGGTTAAAGCCATCTTTATGCAAAGGTTGTTTTTAAAAGCAAAGCCAGTTACAACTACAATCAAGATTATTGATATCTTTTAGTGGGGTTGTTTGGCCCTGGGGGAGATGCAATCCATCCCGCCAGTTCCCAAGTTTTAATGCTGGCAGGAAACCAGCGCACGGTTCCACACCGGTGTATTCCAAAAACACGCCAAGGATATAACTCACACCGTTATACTAATCTTGTGTGGCCAAAGCTTTCGCGTCGTCCAATGCCGTGGAACACGGCTATCCGGATAGATTTTACACTCTGCAGAGGTTGTACACAATTCCCCACAAGGTATACCAGTCCCTCCCACCGTCGTGGTTAGGGAAGGCATACAGAGGTCCCGTACCTACTTGGTGTCACCACGGTATCCACCCACGGAAAAACATCCGACCAGGGGCTTCATCACATCATATAATATCATATAGAAAGGCCTGAATAATATCCATATGCCGGGCTCGCGTCCCACTGTCGGCGAGTCTTCTCCTGGCTTCCGCTGCAACTCCTGCCTCCGAGTGGATACCGGGTGGACACTATAGTAGGGTGTGGTTCCAACTCTTTCCCATACAAGACTTGTGGCTGTACGAAAGGTGCTAGGCCAGGCGGCACAGGAACCGGTCCTTATACGACCGAAACAGGCATCTTCAATAGCTATCCTCACAGAGGAGTCGCATCCCAGAGATAGCCCTCCCCACTGAGGACTACCTCGCCTGCTCCCGCCAAAGTATCCCCACTATAGAGTTGCACAAGTCACTAATTACCATCCCACATTATCATATTCACAACACACACCACCAAGCACTCACGCATTTAACACAAAAGCATGTATAGCAAGATTAATTAAGTACTCATGTATAACAGTCCTAAGCAGCATAGCATACCAACTAATCATTAAATAATTAACGAATGTTGGACCTTAAGTTTAACAATGGAAGCAGGGTAATCAATAACAAGGCATGGCAATCAATAAGTACTTAGGACATACTAAGCATTAAACATCATGCAATTTATTTTTAAACGAGCTCTAAATAGGTAATTTATAAACATAGGATCAATCATGATCAAAGGAAGGTTAGGACTTGCCTTCACCAAAGTCTTCTTCTTCTAAGTCCTCGTAATCCGGATCCTCAGCTTCTTCCTCGTAAGCTTGATTATCTAGCGATTAAAAGTAAATAACGACAAATAAATCTACCGCTCAAACAATTAATTAAACAAGCATTAAACCAAATAAGATCCAATTAACATCAAATGAAGAAGTTTCTGGTAGCATTGGATAGATCATGAATTTAGATGAATTTTGGCGAAAGAATCGCCAAAATCGGAGTTAGAATGAAAAAGATATAGATTTTAGAAGTTGGTGGGATTAAATTAATTGGAACTAAGCTTGATTAATTAAGTATGGGCAAAACTTAATTAATCTGAGGTGATTGAGTATTGGAACATGATTAGAAAGTATTCTAGTATTTTTATAGAATTTATGGGATTTTTCTGATATTGGAAAAGTGCTCGAAAAAGATTCTGTGTACGAAAGCTGTGTGGACGTAGCAATTTCTATGCGAGTGTGAGGCTGACAGATGGGCCCGTGGGGGCCGGTGTACTGTGCTGATACTGTTTCGTGAACTCGGTCTACAGGACGGTGGACCGGGCGCGTGTGTGAAGGGGGTTCATGGTGCGCCGGGTGCACCACGTGTGCGGGACGACCGGGTCGCGTGGGACCCGTTGGCCGACGTGGCGTGCCACGTCGGAAGTCGACGGCGACGCGGTCAAACGGCGCCGGAAGCAGGGGAGCGCGGCGGCGCGTCGCCGGAGACCTCGCCGGCGGCGCCCACGAGCGACGAAACGCGGCGAGAAGCAGCCCTACATGCTCTACGCGGCGAGGCGAAGCTAGGGATGCTAGATGTAGTCGTCGCCGGTGAGCAGGGCGGCGACGCGCGCTCGCCGGAGATGGGCGGCGCGGCTGCGCGCGAGGGGAAACGGCGCGGGAGTGGAGTTCCCATGAGTATGTGCTCCCGTGTGCGTGCGCGGGAGTGCACTGAGTGTGGCGCGCACCTCGGTTAGACCGGGCGCGGCCGGAGAGCACGCCGGCGACGAGGTCGCGGCGGCGGCGGGAAAGGAGCTCGGTGCGGGGGTGCGTGCGTGCGGGGAAGAAGGAAAAGAGGTAGCGCGCAGGGACGAGAGGAGGAAGGCGGAGCTCACTGCGGGGTCGACGTGGCCGGAGGGGAAGCGGAAGGTTGACGTCGACGAACACGTGGCCGCCGGAACCCTAGCCCGCGGTGGATGCCATCTTCCTGCGCTCGGCTGCGCAAAGGAAAGAAGAGCGGGGTTAGGCACGGCGTGGCAATGCCAAGGAAAGGAGAGAGAAGGGCGGCGGGGCTTCACTGCTAGCTCGGAGACGTCGCCGGAGAGGAAGAAGATGGCGGCGGCCGGTGGGGAAAAGTGGGAATGGGTGCGATTGCTGCGGTGGCGGTGATGTTTGTGCTCGCAGGAGAGGTGAGGGAGTGAGGGCAGAGCTCGCCGGTTATTTATAGGCGGCGGAGGGAGGAGTCTTTGAGGCGGAGCAGTTGGCGCGGTCAAGCGCCGGTCGCCGAAATTCAAAGGCGACGCGACGGTCGTGCAGAGAGGAGGACAGCTTCACGTGCGGGTGACGAGTGCTCCGAACGGCTGCAGTGCGACGGACGGGACGGAGCGGAAGAAACTCGCGTGGTGCTGACGCCGCGGAATGGGAGCTCGGTCGCCGGGATTTGTGGCGAGGCGACGGGAGAGGGCAGGTCTGCGCGCGGAGTTGGTCGAGGGGACGGTGCGACGGGACGGAGCGAAGCTTCCACGGGCGCGTGCACGTGCGGCCTCAACGGCTACTGAGCGGCGACGGGACGGGGCTTCACCGGCCGGCATGGGCGGCGTCCCGCGCGGCAGAGGAGGGAGACGACGGGCGGGGCCCGCACGTCAGCGGCACAGGGAGAGGGAGGCGGGTTGGGCCGCCACTGGGCCGGAGTGGAGAGGGAGAAGCTGGGCCGGCCAGGGAAAAAGAAGGGAGGGCGGCCCGGTTAAGAAAGAAATGTTTAAACATTTCCGGATTTAGAAGGAATACAAATTTGAACGCAAATCAAATTTGAAAAAGGATCAAAACCAAATGAACACATAAATAAAAACAATAAAACCCAAAAGTGCTCATGGTGGAGTTTGATGCATAATTAAAAATTCGAAAATTCAAATTTGGCATGAACTTGATACACTAGTTTGATTAAATTTGTTTGAATTCGAAAAAGTTCAAATTTTTAGTGATTTTTATAACATGGCAAAACACAGGGTGTTACAAACCTACCCCACTTAAAGGGAATCTCGTCCTCGAGATTCAGGCTCTTCCTCGAACAGGTAGGGAAACTCCTCCTTAAGATCATCTTCGCGTTCCCAAGTAGCCTCTGCTTCTGTGTGGTTACTCCATTGCACTCGGCAAAACCGTATGGCATTCCTTCTTGTTAGCCGAGTAGCAACATCTAAGATCCTGATGGGTCTCTCTTGATACCGGAGATCCGGTTGAAGATCCATCACCTCCGGTGGTACTATCTCTTCTGGGACTCTGAGACATTTCTTCAACTGTGAAACGTGGAAGACATTGTGGATGTCTGACATTTCCTCGGGTAGTTCCAGGCGGTATGCAACTGCTCCTATCTTCTCGAGTACCTTGAAGGGTCCGATATATCTAGGTGCCAACTTTCCTCGGACTCTGAACCTTCGAGTACCTCGTATCGGTGATACTTTGAGGTATACATAATCTCCCGCTTCGAAGCTCAGATCTCTGCGCCTGGTATCTGCATAGCTTTTCTGTCTGCTCTGGGCAACTTTCAAATTCTCTCTTATCAAAGCAACTTTCTCTGCCGCATCACGGATGACTGCTGGTCCAAAGAAGGATCGTTCTCCAACTTCTGACCACATGAGGGGTGTTCTGCATTTTCTGCCATATAGAGCTTCAAAGGGTGACATTTGCAGACTGGCCTGATAACTGTTGTTGTAGGAGAACTCTGCGAAGGATAGACTTTTCTCCCAATCTTTCCCATAAGCCAGTACACATGCTCTCAACATATCCTCCAGTATTTGATTGACTCTTTCAGTCTGTCCATCTGTCTGGGGGTGATAAGCGGAGCTGTAGTCCAACTTTGTTTTCAGTAGCTTGTGCAGACTTTTCCAGAATATTGAGGTGAACTGGGCACCTCGATCTGACACTATTCTGCTCGGGACTCCATGTAACTTGAGAACATTATCTATGTACAGCTGGGCATAGTTGTCCCCTCGGTAGGTTGTCTTCACTGCTATGAAGTGTGCGACCTTTGTCAGACGGTCTACTATGACCCATATTGAATCATTTCCTTTCTGGGTACGAGGTAGCCCCACAATGAAATCCATACTGATCTCATCCCATTTCCATACTGGAACATGTAACGGCTGTAACAGTCCTGCAGGTCTTTTGTGTTCTGCCTTGACTCTGCTGCAGATATCACATCTGGCAACGAACTCTGCTATGTCCCTTTTCATTCCTGTCCACCAGTACCTCTGTTTCAGGTCCAAGTACATCTTGGTACTCCCTGGATGAATGGAGTATGCTGAATTATGGGCTTCATCCATGATGAGCTGCTGATAACCTCCATTCTTAGGTACACATATTCGATCCTTGTACCATAAGGTGCCTTGATCATCTACTCTGAAACCTGGTGCTTTATCCACTCCTGTTTTCTCTTTTAACTCTTGTATTCCCTCATCTTCTTTTTGAGCTGTTCGGATCTGACTTTCCAGAGTTGGTTCAACATGCAAGGTGTTTAACTGGCTTGCACCTGTGAAGTGTAGATTCAACTGCTCGAACTCTGCCAGTAACTCAGGTCTTCGCCTGTTCAACTTGATGCTGTTGCAATGAGCCTTCCGGCTTAGTGCATCTGCCACTACATTGGCCTTTCCAGGGTGATACTGTATGTCCAGGTTGTAGTCCTTGATTAATTCCAACCATCTTCTCTGCCTGAGATTCAGATCTGACTGTGTGAAGATGTACTTCAAGCTTTTATGATCTGTGTAAATTTCACACTTGTTTCCAATAAGATAGTGTCTCCAAATTTTCAAAGCATGCACAACTGCTGCTAACTCCAGATCATGGGTCGGATAATTCTGCTCGTGAGTTTTCAACTGTCTTGAAGCATAAGCTACCACTCTTCCATCTTGCATCAGGACACATCCTAATCCTTGTCGAGAGGCGTCGCAGTATACGACAAAATCTCGATGGATATCCGGTAGGATTAGCACTGGGGCTGTGGTTAACCTTCTTTTCAACTCTTGAAAACTCTTTTCACAAGCTTCTGTCCACTTGAACTCCTTTCCTTTCTGTGTCAGGGCAGTCATAGGTCTGGCTAGCTTGGAGAATCCCTCTATGAATCTGCGGTAGTAACCTGCCAATCCAAGGAAACTTCTGATTTCTGTCACATTGGTGGGTTGCTTCCAGTTAGTAACTGCTTCAACCTTGGCTGGGTCTACTGCCACACCTTCTTCTGTCAGGATATGACCAAGGAAGGCTACTTCTCTCAGCCAAAATTCACACTTGCTAAACTTGGCATAGAGCTCATGTGCTCTCAGCTTCTCAAGTACAATCCTTAGATGCTGCTCATGCTCCTCAGCACTCTTGGAGTAAATCAAGATGTCGTCAATGAAGACTACGACAAACCGATCCAACTCTTCCATAAAGACCTTGTTCATCAGATTCATGAAGTATGCCGGTGCATTGGTAAGTCCAAAGGGCATCACTGTAAACTCATACTGACCATATCTGGTGACGAAAGCTGTCTTGAGTATATCTCCTTCTCGAATCTTCAGCTGATAGTAACCAGATCTTAAGTCGATCTTGGAGAAGAACTTGGCTCCCTTCAACTGATCAAACAAATCATCGATCCTGGGCAGCGGGTACTTGTTCTTGATAGTGACTTCGTTGAGTGAACGGTAGTCAATGCACATTCTGAGACTGCCATCTTTCTTCTTGACAAAGAGAACAGGTGATCCCCAAGGAGAAGAGCTTGGTCTGATAAAACCTTTCTCCTGTAACTCTGCTATCTGTGTCTTCAACTCTGCTAGCTCATTTGCTGCCATCCGATACGGTCTCTTGGCTATTGGAGAAGTTCCAGGGAGAAGCTCAATGATGAACTCAATGTCACGGTCAGGTGGCATTCCTGGTAGCTCATCCGGGAAGACATCTGGGTACTCACAGACAACCGGTACTTCCTCCAAAGGTTTGGCCTCTATACTGCATACCATGGGTGTGATCTTTGCTCTTCTTGGTTCACATTCTACTTTGATTCCCTGATGGTTCACTAAGGATACTCTTCGGGTATCACAGGCTATATTGCCTTGATGCTTGCTCAACCAATCCATTCCAAGGATTACATCTATTCCTGCAGACTTGAGCACTACTAGGTCTGCTAGGAACACTACCCCACTTAAAAGAATCTTAACCCGGGGACATCCCAACAAACACTTAATTTCTGCCCCAGGGGATTTTGTTATCAGGGGTTGTTTGAGCAAAACAGTTGGAAAACCATGTGCAGCAACAAAACTCGAAGATATGAACGAATGCGAAGCTCCTGAATCAAACAAAACTGTTGCAAGAGTAGAGTTGACAAGGTACTCACCAAGGACAACGTCTGGTGCTTCCTCAGCTTCCTCGGTGTTGATGTGGTTGACCTTGCCTCGGCCATAGGTCTGATTGTTCCTTCGCTGAGGTCCTGAGGATTGCTGTCCACCACGTCCAACTCCTGATGCTGCAGTCCTGGTATTGCTGGGCTGATGTGACTGAGCTGGTGCCTGGTTCTGGTTTAGATAAGGGCATCTGGCAACCATGTGACCTGGTTCACGGCAGTGAAAGCATGTTCTCTTCTCATTCTGGGCTGGCTGGGCAACACTGGGGCTACTTTTCTGCTGACTACCTGCACTCTGGTTGCGGTACGAGGGAGCTGATTTCTGCTGATTTGATGCTGAGGTACGGTACTGCATGGTCGGTTGGTGCTTGGGTCTCTGAGAAAAGCTGTTCCTTGACCTCTGATTCCTGTCCTGCTGCCTGAACTTCTGCGCATTGAACTTGCGCTTCCTGTCATTCTCAAGGTGAGAACGAGCATCTTCCAGAAGGATAGCACGGTTCATCAGGGTGTTGAAGTCTGGATAGATATGAGTGATCAACTGCATCTTTAAACTGGGACTGAGTCCTTTCCTGAAGCGATCCTGCTTCTTTTTGTCAGTATTGACATCATCAGGTGCATAGCGTGCCAGCTTCATGAACTTCCTGATATACTGGTTCACTGTCATGGCTCCTTGCTTCAGAGAGCGGAACTCATCTGCCTTCATCTCCATGATACCTTCAGGGATGTGGTACCTCCTGAATTCCTCCTGGAATTCATCCCAAGTGATAGCATCAGCATTCTCTGCGGCTTCACAGTAGTTATCCCACCACTCACTTGCTGCTCCAATGAGCTGGTGAGATGCCAGTAAAACCTTTCTCTGTCGGTGGCATGGACAACCTGCAGCTTCTTGGTGATGCCTCTCAGCCAATCATCTGCTGCTAAGGGATCTTCTTCAGCACTCTCAAAGGTTGGTGGCCTGAGTCTCATGAACTCTGACATCTTGTTCTGGGGACCAGCTGTACGGTCTAGAAGTCCTTGGGCAATAACCTCCATCAAACGGGTCTGGTTATCCATCACTGCTACTAGGTTAGTGACAGGTGGTTGAGGTATTCTTCCACCTCGTCCACCACCTCGTCCACCACCTCTTCCACCACCTCTGCCACGGTTCTGATTTCCTCCACCTCGGCTCTGGTTGTTATCTTCAACCTCATCATGACTTTCCTGCTGATTCTGGCTAGCTTCATCCTCCTGGTGGTCTTGATTATGGTTTCCACCTCTGCCTCCACCTCTACCTCTTCCACGCTGGTTGTTATTTCTGCCTCTGCCACGTCCACGTCCACTGTCCGCATCATGGCCATCATCTTCTTGCTCCTCACGGGCTGCACGCCTTTGGCGCTGTTGGATCCTAGCGGACCTCTTGGGAGGCATCTGTTGATTGATGATTGATAGAGAAGGGTGAGATTGAGGCAAGGTTAAGGTTACGAGCTTTAGCGAGGAAACAAGGCAACACTGGAAATAACTAACACACAAACATGAAGATCCAGCATCATTACAACATCACAGCATTACATATACATCATAATATAGGTTCGATCACACATACCCAAATCCTTTCATATAGAAGGATTTGACGGTTGCAACTAGGTACAGGACTCGACAACAAGGTACACTATGATACAACGACACACAACTGCTGGACTACACAACACACACACACTGCTGACTAAACAAACTATGGGTACAAGCACTGCTGCCACAAGTGCTGCTGGTAGCTGACTCCATCACTGCTAACTGCTGCTCACAGGTCGAAGCCACGGTCCCTGCGCCACTCCTGGTACAGGTTGAAGGGGTCGCTCCACTGGTAGTGAGCACTGAGCAACTGGTAGTACTCGAGGAGTCCTGAGTCACTGAACATCTGGGGTCCAGGTGCCTGCTGCTGAACTGCTGGAAAGTACTGAGCTGGGGGTGCAACAAACACTGGCTGGTACTGAACTGGTGGTGCAACAAGTGGTGACAGGTACTGAGCCGGTGGCACGACAACTGTGGGGTAGTACTGAGCTGGTGGTGCAACAGGTGCTGGCTGGTGCGGAACTGGTGGATCAACAACTGCTGGCTGGGAGTGAGCTGGCGAGTCAGCAACTGCTGAGTAATCCTCATCCATCGCATCATCGTCTCCTGTGAGATCGACGATCTGGTCTGCCATGGAGTCCTCTGACTCCTCTGACTGGTCGTCCTCAAACATCTGGTAGAACTCAGGTGGTATGTTGTACACAGGAGGCTGGCCATCTGAAGAATCTGAGTACTCTGCCCAGTCACTGGCGTACTCCAACTCGAAGAACGGGATGTTCTCCGACGGCTCGTCCTCTGCAGGCCCCTCATCCTGTGAAGGGTCCTCTGGTAGCTCTGGCTCAGGGTCGTCTACTGCCATCTCAGCATCCTCGTCCTCTGTGGGCTCCTCCTCAGTCCTCACTGAGTCCTCCTCGTGTGCTGAGTCGTCGTCGTCCTCTGAGCTGTCAGACTCCATCAGGAAACCGTGTGCTGCCACTGGAGCTGGTGCAACCTCTGTAGGGGCTGGAGCTGGAACCAGTGCCTGGTCTGGTGCTGCCTCTGAGGGAACTGGGGCTGCCTGCGGTGCTACTCCAGACGGTCCTGTACCTCCAACATCCTCACTGTCACTAGAGTCATCCTCTGTGTCTGTAGTGTCGTCATCACCCTCTGACTCTGTAGGTGCTGCGTAGTGTGAGTGGCGGTGCAGTCCCCTGACCCTCGGGAGAAACCTGCGACGGGGTCCTCCATGGTGCGTGTGGCACCCCACGTAACAACTGTCCAACCTCTTGATAAGGTAGGTGGCATCCTCTCTCCATAGCTTCTTGGTACGCTCTAGGGTAGCCTGGGTCTCTGTGAGCTGAGCCTGAACTGCAGCTAGCTGTGCCTGAGCCTCTGTAAGCTTGTCTGTATCCTCCTGCCAGTGCTCTGCAGTGGTCTCGAGAACAGACTGTGTCTGTGCAAGCCGTGCCTGGGTCTCTGTGAGCTGCTCACTGAGGACTCTCTCTCTAGTCTCTGCCTCCTCGGCTCTGGTGACACACCTCGCCCACTGTCGCTGGTGCTGCTCGTACAGGTCGTCCAAAGCAAGAAGGTACTGGACGGTGGCAACCAAGGCGGGGTTGTCCTCTGTCTGGCTCAAACCCTGAAGTGCTCTCCACCTACGACGCCACGCCGGGCGGCAGAAGGTGTAGAGCGGGAAGTAGCGGGACGGCGTGCCACGCACGTCCTGCTCGTGTCGCTCGCAGAAGAGGAGCAGGGCCTTGCGGGCCCCTGCCTGGTAGGCGTCGGTGGGTGAAGCGCCGAAGGTCGTGGCTGTCAGCGGCTCCCAGTCAGGGTGCTCAGGTGACTGGAGGATAGTCACGTGAACCTCGCACCTCTGGGTGCCGTGCTGGACGGAGCGGCGGGTGCGGTACTCTGGACGGTCGGTGTAGCCGAACCTCTGCAGGGTCTCCCAAAGGACAGTGGGAAAGCCTGCGGTGCCGATCTGGTAGCTGAAGGACCACTCGCTGTCTACCAACTGGACCTCCATCTGTTCAACAAAAGTTGAAGATGGGTAAGTACACAACAACGGAACAAAAATTTTGTAAAGTAAGGACAGTACAGGAAGTAAAATTTTGTAATATAGTTTATATATATAAAATATCACTCTCTTACACTCGTTCCAGCCTAGGGTTCATCCTACAGTCAAGCATGGCTCTGATACCACTCTGTCGTACCCCATTTCTGGAGCACTAGTGCTTACCCGTATCAGTCCCTGGATCAGACGCTGATACGAACACTTACACAGAATGTCATCACAGAGTCATAACTTACATAAATATTACCGAGTCTCATACAAGCCTTCATACATAAAAGGTCTTACAACACTCGGCCAGCGGCCGGCTTATTACAACAAACATCACATCGATGATCTACTGCAATAGAACCACTTAAGCACAACTACAGCGGAAAACGGAGACGGGACCACTACGGGCAACTCGAGTGCGGACAGAACCCTATTCTTCGTCTTCACCTTCCTGGAACTCGTACTCGGGCTCTTCATCTGAATGATTAAAGCAAGGGTGAGTACATAGGGTACTCAGCAAGCCCTAACACAAGGGGTGAAAGCATGCAAGGGTATAACCAAGGATAGGTTGAGGTTTAAGCATAGCGGTTAAAGCCATCTTTATGCAAAGGTTGTTTTAAAAGCAAAGCCAGTTACAACTACAATCAAGATTATTGATATCTTTTAGTGGGGTTGTTTGGCCCTGGGGGAGATGCAATCCATCCCGCCAGTTCCCAAGTTTTAATGCTGGCAGGAAACCAGCGCACGGTTCCACACCGGTGTATTCCAAAAACACGCCAAGGATATAACTCACACCGTTATACTAATCTTGTGTGGCCAAAGCTTTCGCGTCGTCCAATGCCGTGGAACACGGCTATCCGGATAGATTTTACACTCTGCAGAGGTTGTACACGATTCCCCACAAGGTATACCAGTCCCTCCCACCGTCGTGGTTAGGAAAGGCATACAGAGGTCCCGTACCTACTTGGTGTCACCACGGTATCCACCCACGGAAAAACATCCGACCAGGGGCTTCATCACATCATATAATATCATATAGAAAGGCCTGAATAATATCCATATGCCGGGCTCGCGTCCCACTGTCGGCGAGTCTTCTCCTGGCTTCCGCTGCAACTCCTGCCTCCGAGTGGATACCGGGTGGACACTATAGTAGGGTGTGGTTCCAACTCTTTCCCATACAAGACTTGTGGCTGTACGAAAGGTGCTAGGCCAGGCGGCACAGGAACCGGTCCTTATACGACCGAAGCAGGCATCTTCAATAGCTATCCTCACAGAGGAGTCGCATCCCAGAGATAGCCCTCCCCACTGAGGACTACCTCGCCTGCTCCCGCCAAAGTATCCCCACTATAGAGTTGCACAAGTCACTAATTACCATCCCACATTATCATATTCACAACACACACCACCAAGCACTCACGCATTTAACACAAAAAGCATGTATAGCAAGATTAATTAAGTACTCATGTATAACAGTCCTAAGCAGCATAGCATACCAACTAATCATTAAATAATTAACGAATGTTGGACCTTAAGTTTAACAATGGAAGCAGGGTAATCAATAACAAGGCATGGCAATCAATAAGTACTTAGGACATACTAAGCATTAAACATCATGCAATTTATTTTTAAACAGCTCTAAATAGGTAATTTATAAACATAGGATCAATCATGATCAAAGGAAGGTTAGGACTTGCCTTCACCAAAGTCTTCTTCTTCTAAGTCCTCGTAATCCGGATCCTCAGCTTCTTCCTCGTAAGCTTGATTATCTAGCGATTAAAAGTAAAATAACGATAAATAAATCTACCGCTCAAACAATTAATTAAATAAGCATCAAACCAAATAAGATCCAATTAACATCAAATGAAGAAGTTTCTGGTAGCATTGGATAGATCGTGAATTTAGATGAATTTTGGCGAAAGAATCGCCAAAATCGGAGTTAGAATGAAAAAGATATAGATTTTAGAAGTTGGTGGGATTAAATTAATTGGAACTAAGCTTGATTAATTAAGTATGGGCAAAACTTAATTAATCTGAGGTGATTGAGTATTGGAACATGATTAGAAAGTATTCTAGTATTTTTATAGAATTTATGGGATTTTTCTGATATTGGAAAAGTGCTCGAAAAAGATTCTGTGTACGAAAGCTGTGTGGACGTAGCAATTTCTATGCGAGTGTGAGGCTGACAGATGGGCCCGTGGGGCCGGTGTACTGTGCTGATACTGTTTCGTGAACTCGGTCTACAGGACGGTGGACCGGGCGCGTGTGTGAAGGGGGTTCATGGTGCGCCGGGTGCACCACGTGTGCGGGACGACCGGGTCGCGTGGGACCCGTTGGCCGACGTGGCGTGCCACGTCGGAAGTCGACGGCGACGCGGTCAAACGGCGCCGGAAGCAGGGGAGCGCGGCGGCGCGTCGCCGGAGACCTCGCCGGCGGCGCCCACGAGCGACGAAACGCGGCGAGAAGCAGCCCTACATGCTCTACGCGGCGAGGCGAAGCTAGGGATGCTAGATGTAGTCGTCGCCGGTGAGCAGGGCGGCGACGCGCGCTCGCCGGAGATGGGCGGCGCGGCTGCGCGCGAGGGGAAACGGCGCGGGAGTGGAGTTCCCATGAGTATGTGCTCCCGTGTGCGTGCGCGGGAGTGCACTGAGTGTGGCGCGCACCTCGGTTAGACCGGGCGCGGCCGGAGAGCACGCCGGCGACGAGGTCGCGGCGGCGGCGGGAAAGGAGCTCGGTGCGGGGGTGCGTGCGTGCGGGGAAGAAGGAAAAGAGGTAGCGCGCAGGGACGAGAGGAGGAAGGCGGAGCTCACTGCGGGGTCGACGTGGCCGGAGGGGAAGCGGAAGGTTGACGTCGACGAACACGTGGCCGCCGGAACCCTAGCCCGCGGTGGATGCCATCTTCCTGCGCTCGGCTGCGCAAAGGAAAGAAGAGCGGGGTTAGGCACGGCGTGGCAATGCCAAGGAAAGGAGAGAGAAGGGCGGCGGGGCTTCACTGCTAGCTCGGAGACGTCGCCGGAGAGGAAGAAGATGGCGGCGGCCGGTGGGGAAAAGTGGGAATGGGTGCGATTGCTGCGGTGGCGTGTGATGTTGTGCTCGCAGGAGAGGTGAGGGAGTGAGGGCAGAGCTCGCCGGTTATTTATAGGCGGCGGAGGGAGGAGTCTTTGAGGCGGAGCAGTTGGCGCGGTCAAGCGCCGGTCGCCAAAATTCAAAGGCGACGCGACGGTCGTGCAGAGAGGAGGACAGCTTCACGTGCGGGTGACGAGTGCTCCGAACGGCTGCAGTGCGACGGACGGGACGGAGCGGAAGAAACTCGCGTGGTGCTGACGCCGCGGAATGGGAGCTCGGTCGCCGGGATTTGTGGCGAGGCGACGGGAGAGGGCAGGTCTGCGCGCGGAGTTGGTCGAGGGGACGGTGCGACGGGACGGAGCGAAGCTTCCACGGGCGCGTGCACGTGCGGCCTCAACGGCTACTGAGCGGCGACGGGACGGGGCTTCACCGGCCGGCATGGGCGGCGTCCCGCGCGGCAGAGGAGGGAGACGACGGGCGGGGCCCGCACGTCAGCGGCACAGGGAGAGGGAGGCGGGTTGGGCTGCCACTGGGCCGGAGTGGAGAGGGAGGAGCTGGGCCGGCCAGGGAAAAAGAAGGGAGGGCGGGCGGCCGGTTAAGAAAGAAATGTTTAAACATTTCCGGATTTAGAAGGAATACAAATTTGAACGCAAATCAAATTTGAAAAAGGATCAAAACCAAATGAACACATAAATAAAAACAATAAAACCCAAAGTGCTCATGGTGGAGTTTGATGCATAATTAAAAATTCGAAAATTCAATTTGGCATGAACTTGATACACTAGTTTGATTAAATTTGTTTGAATTCGAAAAAGTTCAAATTTTTAGTGATTTTTATAACATGGCAAAACACAGGGTGTTACAGGCCGTCGGGTTCCGGCCGGACCTCACCACCTTCAACATCCGCGCTGCCGCCTTCTCCAAGATGTGCATGTTCTGGGACCTCCACCTCAGCGCCGACCACATGCGGCGCGACGGCGTCGCGCCGGACCTCGTCACGCACTGCTGCTTCGTCGACGCGTACCTCGAGCGCCGCCTCGCCAGGAACATCACGTTCGCGTTCGACCGGCTGGACGGCAACGCCGAGCCAGTCGTCGCCACGGACGGCATCATCGTCGTCGTCAGCAACACCAAGCCGCCAAGATCGTGGTGGTCGGCCCGGAGGTGGTGATGCATTAACATCATATTTTACCCAGGGATCATGAGAACATGTCAATTGTGAATTTGTGATACATGTCAATTGGGATTGCAAATGTTCAGTGTTATTCTCTTTTCAGTGTTGAGTCTTGATCTTTGTTCAGTAAGCCTGTAGCCATGCCAAATGATAGTCTAGTTCCTGAACAAAGAAAATATGATGTTAATGTATCCCACACTATGAATGCATCTCTCACAGTTACTGACTGGGCTTACATTATTATTTTTATCACTGAGTGGTTTCTGACCAATGGATATGTTAGGTGCATAAAAAAATCATAAGAATATCCAAGTATTCCTTTCGTGAGGATCTCAATGTCGTTTCTTGCCGGTTACACCCATTTATTGGTGTTTTAAGATCAAGCGTGCTTGATGAAGGTCACAGCAATTCAATCATATCAACAATTATGCAAATACAGAGCCTGTTGATATATAAATAAGCACACTGAGGCATCGAGCTTAGTTCAATTGAAGTGTGTGGATGTACATCTAGTTCCTCGTAGGTTGTCGGAGTTTTAACTAAATATGCACACTGCATGCGCTAACTGGTTGACCAACAATGAATTCTTGTTCTCAAAGCAATACTCCTACAGAGACTGAAGTTCACAGTGCAATTATCGTTTGATTCTGGAGTAAGTATTAATGAACAGAAAATCACAGGTCTTGGTCAATTCCATGATGAAGTGTCGCTAAATAAGTACTCCCTCCGGATAAATGCTTTCAGTGATACATCCTTGTGATTTATCCAATTGTCATGCTGTTGGATACATGTTGAGTGGAGGTGGTAGCCTGTAGCTAGTGTGGAGGCTTTTCAGAAATGCAACAGTCATTACTTTTGAGAAATTGCATCCACTTCAGTTTCTATTCAGTTCAGTTTCAGCAATGCATTTTTGTTCATCTGATGTTCTGAATGCAGTGATCACTTTATTTTTCTGTTCAGTTCAGTTATAGCAATGCATTTTTGTTTATTTTCTGTAGACTTCAGCCTGTATTTTTCAAACTTGCATGTATGGCAGTTTACTTTGGTAGAGTGAAAACAGAATTATGTAGAGTGAAAACAGCCTGAGCTTTGTTAATTCACTAACTGACTGAGCTTTGTCTGAATTTTTATCTGAAAAAATGCAGGGTCACACTTGAGCTTTGTTCAGTTTGCCCAACCTAGTTTGTTTCTGACTTGACCATATGTTTGAATATGCAACCATTCACATGGTTCTGATCACTCCATGTTCATCCTTGCTCATGTAGTGTTATTTTTTATGCCATGTTCATCCTTGCTCAGTGATCTGAATGTGCTCATGTGATTAGTCATGGAGTCAGTGATCTGAATGCACTTCTCGGTCAATAGCAGAAATTGTGCTCTGTTGCTGTCTACAAACAGTGTGAAAACCATGTTCCATGTTAATGTTACTAAATTCTGGAATGTTTGTTTTGGTCTGCCCTTTCCCTGCTTGTTCATATGAAGTTACTTAAAAAACAGTAGTGGAAGCAAGATGATCACTCTGTAACTGGGATCAAGAAACCACTGATCTCAAACAGCATTTTCATCAGGTTACTCTGAATGGAGGTTCATTTCAGTGTCCACTTCCTACAAAGCTCATTTCAGTGTCCACTTACTACAAAGCTCGTCCTGCATCGAGTCTCCCATTGGAAAGATGAGTGCTTTGTTGGACCTCATTCATCACTTGTGTCAACGTCATCTGGTGCTCGCATTCACGCTTCTTCAAGCTCGAGCTGGCTCATGTACTCTGAATGGAGGTTTGAATGGAGATCGCAATCGAAGCAGGTTTGAATGGAGGAGGGAGGAGAAGATCCGGGCCTGGAGCTCGGGTGGGGCGCCGCGGGCGGGCGGGCAGCGGACGCCGGCGGTGACGCCGTCGTGGCGAGCAGCGGACGGCCGGCGGGGAAGCGGACGCGGGAGGCGGCAGCGGACGAGGGCGAGCGGGGAAGCGGACGGGGGCGGCGCGCGCCGCGCGGCGAGCAGCGCACGGGGGGCGGGCGCCGTCGCGGCGAGCAGCGGACGGGTGGGCGGGCGGCGGTGCGGGGAGGAAGACGATGATTATTATTTTTAACTCTGACAAGTGAGTCCCACACAAAATAGGGTCTTTGGGCCACAACTGCTGGAGTTGAAGCAAGTTTTTGGGCCTCTATTTTTCCATGCTGGCCTGTAAAATGGAAGTAGAGGCCCTGATTTAGGGGCTTTTGCTGGAGATGCTCTAAGCGACGGCAAGTTAGTCCTCCTGGCCCCGCCCGGCTTCCTCTCATCGGAAATGCCATCGATTTCTTCAGCCTGATGCGCCACAACCCCCATCGCTCGTTCGCTCGCCTCGCCGAGACCTACGGCCCCGTCGTTTGGATGCACCTGAAGCCCCCCCTCGTGGTGTTGTCGTCGCCCGCCACAGCTCGCGAAGCCCTCTCCACCGAGAAAGACGACGCGCTTGCAGCCCGGTTCGTGCTCGACACCGTGCGCGCCATGTCGCACAATGCTGGGTCCTTAATCTTCCTCCCGAGCTCCAGCCCGCTGTGGAAGCAGAACCGCACCACGGCTGCCGCCCACCTTTCCAGCGGCAGGAGCCTTGAGAAGACCCGGAAAATCAGGGAGTGCCACGCCAGACGTCTCGCGGAGCACCTGAGGGCGTGCTCCGGCGGCCAGCCCATCAACGTTGGGGAGGTCGTGTTCGGCACCATGTTCAATGCTATCTCCCATGCCTTCTTCTCCAGGGACGTGGTCGACTTGCGGATGGCTCAAGTGTTCAAGGGCCTCATGGTGCCGGCCGCCGTCGAGGCGTCCAAAGCAAACATCTCCGACACCTTCTCGTTCCTCGCGCCACTTGACCTTTTTCGTTCCCGCAGCCGCAGCTCCAAATCTTACGCCGGGCTCTACAAGTTCTTCGACCAAGAGTTCATAGAGCCACGGCTAGCGAGTGGTGAGTACCACGGCGACTTGTTGGACTCCGTCCTGGAGCGTCACGCCAAGTCACAGATCACTCGTTCAGAGATCACCAAGCTAGTCACCGTACGTATATATATGCTCTCTCTCGCTCTCTGCCTTCGCGTCATCAGCCCATATATATATATATAAGAGAGAATAATTAATTAAGCAAGATCGACATGCATGCCTGCCACTTCATACACTTAATTATTTCCTTCTACATGTATATATATAGGACATCTTCATGGGTGGGAGTGATACTAGCGCCGCCACCGTGGAATGGGCTATGGCTCAGTTGCTACGCCACCCAGACAAGATGGAGAAACTGCGTGCCGAGATCACGGCGAGCTTGGGCTCCAAGGACTTCGTCGAGGAGAGCGACCTCCCCAAGCTCCCTTACCTACAAGCCGTTGTGAAGGAGACACTGCGGCTGCATCCGGTCGTGCCACTGGCACCTCGCGAGGTAGTCGCTGATGATGTGTCGCTGGGCGGCTTCCCCATGCCCAAAGGCACACGCGTTGTTGTCAACTTATGGGCCATCGGGAGAGACCCCACTGCGTGGCCTGAGCCAGACGAGTTCATGCCTGAAAGGTTTCTCCAGCTGGGCGCTCAGGCGTTGCATTTCCGCGGCTCAGACTTTGCCTACAGGCCGTTCGGAGCCGGGCGAAGGGTGTGTCCCGGCATCGATCTTGTAGGGCGGGTCGTACCGCTGGTCCTGGCCTCGATTCTTCACAAGATCAACTGGAGCCTGCCTCATGGGATGGCCCCCAAAGATGTCGACCTCCGTGACAATTTTGTTTCGACGCTACACCTCGCCACACCCCTGCATGCAGTGCCAGTAAGGGTTTAGTACGTAAGTGGTCAATTTTATATATATTTATTTATGGTCTTATTTGTTCCATCAGTTGTCCATCCAATAAATCAAGCAACGAATGGCGTTCCAGGAGCGTGTCGTGAATGTAATGCAGTAGCCCATTCTATTGCTCAGTTAATTTGGTGTTGGCCAGGAGGTCAAGTCCTCATGGTAGTGGGATCGATGGTCATGTACAACCGTTTATCGCTGACGCTGTATTGGGTTTTTCGGTAATATATATAGTCCCAGGCTCCCAGCTGTGTTTCTGTCAAAAAGAAAAAGAAATATTGTGAGATTATATATGTTTCATGCACCACGCGGCTATTTTCGTTGATACATCACGATAAGTGTGCTCTGCTTTCGGTAATGAAAAAGAAGCACATCTCAAAGCACTTCCGTTAAATACTCTGCCCTCTTAATCTACGGGCCAAAAGAGCCTGGATCAACAAGCTAACATGAGCCTGAACCGTCAGCCACATCCCAATTTACCGACGATTATCATGCCCTTTTCCACCGAGGACTTCTCTAGCGAGTCCATATCATTGCCAGCGATGACCTCTATGCTCGCATGATCTTTTTATTATTTTTGACCAACTGAAAGCCAGGCTTTGCCCAGATAACCGCGGAACCGTGGACTTTTCTAAAATAACCACAAAATCGTTGTCATGCTTAATTGAACTTACACAAAATAATGTCATGCTTAATAGAAAGGGTAAAAAGTACATAAATCACGTGAACCTTGCAATTTCACCGAGGAAGGCGTCCGCGTGCTCCTTCTTGACACAAAGTGACAACACGTTGGCCCCGTTCATCCCTTTCCATTTCGGGGACGTCACGCAGAGAGGCATGAGCGATGCCATCGGTTTACTGTGGAACATCACCTTTGCCGGGTTCCCGCTCCCGAAATCCGGCTCCTCGAAGCCGAGATTTCGCCAGGAAGACAGAACCAACAAGTTGTACCGAGCCTCCTGATCAAGCTGCTGCGGACCTGCAGCCGCTTGCTCCTGCTGCTGGTTGCTGCCAGCTGTTGCATCTCCCTTGACGAACTGGTGAGGGATCTGATCCTTGGCGTGCTTGATCATCTCGATTACCTCCGTGATGTCCCCGTTGGCCACCTTGCCACTTGTGGCCACGACCATTGGCCCGATGGAGCAGTTGCCGTAGTAGCCCTCTTTGACACCAACATGCTTGCGCAAATTAACTGAGAATGAAAGCACAACATGGGGCATCTGGGTTTGACATGATAGCACGAGTGCGGCACTGCCACAGCACGGCAGTGACCACCTCGAACATGGTGCACCTCGACTGGCCGTCGGAGCGGACAAGGTACTCAGCTCTTACGCGGTTGATCGCACTCGACGGGATGGCGACGTCGAGGCAAGCAAGATCCAACGGCTCGAGGCTGAGTAGAAGCTGTTGCAAGGCGACGGTCGATGGAGGGACGCTCGGGAGTGCCTCCACCCATCGAATGGGAACGACTGATGGTTGTGACACACCACGGGCGATCTCGCCGACAGCCTGCATAAACTGGGCTATCCCAGAACCGTCGGCAATGGCATGGTTCCATGTCACGCCGACGATGAAGCCGCCGCAGGAGAACTCGGTCACCTGCATCATCACCAATGGGTTAGAGCTAGAGCTCTCGGCCGGGTCGTAGTAGATGGCGAGCTCATCTAGCACTGCTCTTGCACCAGGCGACTGGACGTCCTCCAAGAACTTGACTTGTTTCAAGGTAGAGTTGGTCGACGCCGCAACGAACGGCACACCCTCACCGGTGCATTGGATGTGCGGCTCCCCATCGTCGGCTCCTACAGCAGCAGCAATGCGACCAGAGAGAGGGTTGTAGTGGACGAGGGCTTGGGACAAGGCTCTCTTGATGGTCTCCGCGGCCTCATGGATCGGTTGCTGGAACACGAACAAGGATGTGATCGGAACGTTAATCAGAACCTTGTCAAAAGACGAGAGCTTAATGGTGTTGCTGGTTGTCACCGGCTCCGATGGCCTGACGACCACGGAACATGACTTCCTCACCATACTACTCATTGCCATCTTTGTGTGTGTGTGTGTGTGTGTGTGCTGTTCTAGGCTCCATGGTTTATATTGATCTGAGGGACGAATCACGTGGGATTGTGCTGTCACTATCTTTACTGAACGTAATTCAACATCTTGAGATCGATCCTTGATCAAATAATTGAAATCAGCAATACCACGCTCAGATTTGAAAAGGTAAGATTTGGACGCACGCCAGGTATGCGTATTCTGCGTAGTCTGGATTTCTTTAATCATTGCTATTTAGTTTTGACAGCCATGTGAATCTCGACACAGCTGTACAACTCATTCTTCAGTTCCACATTTCCTCAACGAACTCAGTAGATCGTCCCGTATGATTAGGAAGAGTTGACGTTGCATAAAAAAATAGGAAGAGTGACATGCCTCGTACCATATCACACTGGCAATTAAGCTAACCAACTCGTGGATCAGAGGGCGAGCTGATAAATAGAATACTGATCGAGTGAGCTGGTTTTTCATCGTAGTTGGCATCTCAACGGTATCGCGCCTTGAGTAACATATAGGTACTTTTCTAATTGTATATATCTTATGCATGTGAAAAGGTTTTCCACCGTTGGAAGCTTAGCCAGGGTAAATTGGCCGCTTTAAGACCTTGTTTGGGAACGTGGAAAGACACTTTTCACTTTTGGTGAGCACAGAAGCTAAAACTATAGTATTACAAAAGCCAACACTCATAAGCCAAACAACCAACTTTTCAATTAGCCAATATTATGGAGTTGGAGGCCATGTGAGGACACTGATCATATTGATCTTTATTTATTTTGAGAGTATCAGCTAGCTGTCCCTAATTAAGCTAGCAGATACTTTCAACTAGACAAAGCATGTGCAAACGTCGAATTGCAAAACCATGGTGCACATCCGATCACATGATTACAAGCACGCAAAACACTGCTTCACAGACTGAGCAGTTGACTTGCTTGCACTTGACACAAATCGCTTACCATCTTTGAGCCCCGGCAGCCCCGCCAAACTGTATGTTTCTGACGCTGCTTGAATTTATTGTACTATTATTTCAAATTAACATACCTCCTTGATTTTAGCATATTTCAGTGGTTGAATAAATCTTTTAAAAGTGGTAATGACATAGCAGATCAGTTGTACACAAAAGGATGACATTTAATTAACACGGTTTGGTTCATTATCTCAGTGTCACCTCATCCAGGCAGCCTCGTGCTGCCTGAGCCTGACCGTTCAGCTCAGCTTTTTCTTTCAATAGTAATTCTAAAACAGTCAATATAGTCCCTCTCACCCAGCACTTTTCGATATTTTATCATTGACATGTTTACAACAAGAGTTGTCTCTCTAAGACTGCTTGGTTCCCAGCCACAGTACGCCACACTGAACCTGCGACGGCGCCAACGTTGCGACGAGAAAAAAAAGACGTCACGCTCTATGGCGAGAATAGAGCTTTGGTGTGGCGCGACTAGACTTTTTCACCAACCAAGCAACGCTAGCCTTTTGCAGCGGAGCTGAAGCCTAGGCGTGGCAAAGCATGGCGCAGAACCAAAAAGCCCCTCTGTCTCCTCAGGCATCTTGTGGCTTCAATTTTTCGCTTGAGATGCCTATGGAGACACGATTAATGAGGCATTGACGGTTTTTTTTTGCAGCTCGCTGGAGCATAGATCCACAAATCGACGGTCCGGAGTAGCCAGCCGATCAGAAGCTGGAGAATCGCACATCGTTTAGAGAGAGAGAGGCATAAGACATGCTTTATTTCACTACACTGATTTTTTTTTCTCACAAACAGAACCTGTGCGAATGCACATGTTCGCGGCTAGGAACAGAAATGAGGCAGGGGGTATACGGCATTAGGTACAGACTGTACAGTACATTGAACAGCGTTTACATGCATAATTAAACTTCCACGAAAAATATTCTGATGCTGAAAAAATGTAAAAAGCAAATCAATCACGTGAACCTTGCAATTTCACCGAGAAAGGCGTCGGCATGCTCCTTCTTGACAGAGACACAACACGGTGGCCTGGTCCGTCCCTTTCCATTTCGGGCACGTCACACAGAGAGGCATGGGCGATGCCATCGGTTTACTGTGGAACATCACCCTTGCCGGGTTCCCGCTCCCGAAATCTGGCTCCTCGAAGCCGAGATTTCGCCAGGAAGACAGAGCCAACATGTTGTACCGAGCTTCGCGATCAAGCTGCTGCGGACCTGCAGTTGCTTGCACCTGCTGCTTCTGGTTGCTCCCAGCAGTTCCATCTCCCTTGACGAACTTGTGAGGCATCTGATCCTTAGCTTGCTTGATCATCTCGATTACCTCCGTGATGTCCCCGTTGGCCACCTTGCCACTTGTGGCCACGACCATTGGCCCGATGGAGCAGTTGCCGTAGTAGCCCTCTTTGACACCAACATGCTTGCGCAAATTAACTGAGAATGAAAGCACAACAGGGGCATCTGGGTTTGACATGATAGCACGAGTGCGGCACTGCCACAGCACGGCAGCAACCACCTCGAACATGGTGCACGTCGACTGGCCGCAAGAGCGGACACGGTACTCAGCTCGTACGCGGTTGATGGCGCTCGATGGGATGGTGATGTCGAGGCAAGCCAGGTCCAACCGCTCGAGGGTGACTATAAGCTGTTGCAAGGCGACGACCGATGGTGGGAGGCTCGGGAGTGCCTCGTCCCATCTGACGGGAACGACCGATGGCTGTGACAGACCGCGGGCGATCTCGCCGACGGCCTGCAGAAATTGAGCCATTCCAGAACCGTCGGCGATGGCATGGTTCCATGTCACGCCGACGATGAAGCCGCCGCAGGAGAACTCGGTCACCTGCATCGTCACCAACGGGTTAGAGCCCCCGGCCGGGTCGTAGTAGATGGCGAGCTCATCTAGCACCGCTATTGCACCAGGCGATTGGACGTCCTCTAAGAACTTGACTTGTTTCAAGGCGGAGTTGGCGGACACCCTCACCGGTGCATTGGATGTGGGGCTCCCCATCGTCGGCTCCTGCAACAGCAACGCGACCAGAGAGAGGGTAGTAGTGGACGAGGGCTTGGGACAAGGCCCTCTTGATGGTCTCCGCGGGCTCATGGATCGGTTGCTCGAACACGAACAAGGATGTAACGGGAACGTTCATGAAAAGCTTGTCAAAAGACGAGAGCTTAACGGTGCTGCTTGTTGGCACCTGCTCCGATGGCCTGACGACCACGGAGGAGGACTTCCTCACCATAATACTCATTTCCATCTTTGTGTGTGCGCGCGCGTGTGTTCCAGTCCGGCTCCATGGTTTATATATAGAACAGAGGGACGAATCATGTGGGCTGTGCTGTCACCATCTTTAGTGAAGGTAATTCATCAACATCTTGAGATCCTTGATCAAATAACTGAAATCAGCAATACCATGCTCAGATTTAAAAAGGTAAGATTTGGACGCAGGTAGGTCTTATTCTGCGATACAGAAGTAGTAACTGTTTAATTGTGATCTGTTTTCTTTTCCTTTCCCCCTAGATCTTCTTGTGGTGATCATGCTCGTCGAGTCTAATCCTTGAGATTTTTGGCAAAGCATCGGGGCTCAGGGTCAACATCGACAAGTGCTCCTTTACAACTATCTTTGGCTGTGATGGAGCACTACAGCAGCTGCAACAAATCATGCCATGCCCGATCCAAGAATTCCCAATTACATACTTGGGATTGCCTCTATCCACTGCCGCAATTCCAAAATCACACTTACGGCCTGTGATCGAGAAGGTAGCGGCAAAGTTGCCGCCATGGCAGGGGAAGCTGATGCCGCGCAGCAGCCGGCTGGTTTCGGGTCAAAGCGATCCTAACAGCAATTCCCATCTACCTGCTGATGGCGGACCGGTGGCCAGACTGGGTCTACAAGGAAGTGGATCGCATCCGCCGCCGGTTTTTGTGGGCGGGCTTCGAGGATAACATCAGTGGAAAATGTGTCGTCGCATGGTCAGTGGTCTGTGCGCCGACACAATATGGCGGGCTCGGAATCATGGATTTCAAGCTCGCCGGCTATGCTCTGCGGTTACGGTGGCTATGGCTTCAAAAGACAGCTGAAGACAGAGCTTGGGCGGACATGCAATTGGCGGTGGAACCGGCAGTCCAACATTTCTTCAACACATCCATACTGGTACGCGTCGGCAACGGCGAACGCACCTGCTTTTGGACCGATAAATGGTTGGACGGGCGTTCAATCGAAGAACTGGTACCGGACCTAATGCTTGCAATTGGGCCACGGATAAGGAAGACGCGCATGGTGGCGGCAGCAATGCACAACAAGCAATGGATCAAGGACATCACGGGTCCCCTGACGGTGCCGGTCATCGTTGCCTACATCCACCTCTGGGTGCGATTGGCGAACGTCCAATTACAGCCGAACACGTCGGATGTTTTCTCATGGCGCTGGACATCCGACGGACAATACACATCAAGGTCTGCATATCAGATGATGCATCATGGGCGAACGGAATTCCATGGCGCCTCGCGTATCTGGAAGTCCTGGGCGCCGTTGAAGATCAAAATTTTCATCTGGTTGGCCTCACGACGGCGGATATGGACGGGAGATAGAAGGCGACGCCATGGGCTAGAAGCGGCAGAGCACTGCGTATTGTGCGACCAGGAGGAAGAAACAGCAGATCACATACTGGTGTCATGTACGTTCGCGAAGGAGACATGGTGGAGCGTGCTATCGTGGGCCGGCCGCCACTGTCGCTTCGATGGAACTCCGAGCTTGCAAGATTGGTGGGACGAAGTGGTATCCTCAGTCCACGGCCCAAGCAGGAAAGGGCTCCATAGCCTCTTCATGCTAACGGCGTGGTCTCTTTGGAAGGAAAGGAACAACAGAACTTTCGACCGCGGCCAGAGAAGTGCCCAGCAAGTTTCTAACCAAATCAAGGAAGAGGTGAGAACTTGGGTAGCGGCTGGCGCGGAAAAAACTAGGTTGTCTCCAAGGCGAGTAGTCCGCTAGGGAGTCTGTGGTTGAAAAGTCGCGATGATCCAATCGTCGCTGTGTTGCATGGGGCTTCGTACCCCATTTCTGGAGCACTAGCGCTTACCGTATCAGTCCCTGGATCAGACGCTGATACGACGCTTACACAGAATGACATCACAGACTCATACCCTTAATATAATATTACCAAGTCTCATACAAGCCTTTTTATTACACAAAAGGTCTTACAACAAAGGCCAGCGGCCTGACTACGAGAACAGTCAACACACAGACAGGCTGGCACAGCAGCCGCACTAACAACTACTCCAGCGGAAGACGGAAGGCACCACTCCAACAGGCAGACTTGCGGGCAGGCTGAACCCTAATCTTCACCTCCATCAGCTTCTATCTCTGGCTCATCTTCTGAATGATTGAAGCAAGAGTGAGTACTTAAGGTACTCAGCAAGCCTAACACGAGGGGTAAGTTATGCAAGGGATTTATCAAAGGATAGGCTGAGGTTTATCACAACAAAGCGTGAAAGCCAAGTTTATGCAAGGTTGTTTTGAAAACAAAGCAGTTCGCAATCTAATCAAGTATCTGTAGAGATTAGTGGGGTTGGGCGGCCCTGGGGGAGTTACTGTCCATCCCGCCAGTGCCTCAAGTTTTATCACTGGCCGACAACCAGCACACGGCTCCAAACCGGTGTATTCCGAAAACACGCCAAGGATAACTCACACAGAAAAGACTAATCATAGTGTGGCCGATGCTTTCGCGTTGTCCAATACCGTGGAACACGGCTTTCCGGAAAGTTTCTTAACCTTGGCCAAGGGTGCACAAATTTCCCCACAAGGTGGTCCAGTCCTCCCTATCGTCATAGTTTGGACTGTCCCACTAAAGGTTCCATACCTACTTGGTACCACCACGGCATCCCCCACGGACGTCACCAGGGGCTTCACAATCAATAATATGGCCAGTCATAAATGCCGGATCTCGAACACCCACCAACGAACGAGTCTTCTCCTGGGACTCCGTTGCATCTCCTGCCTCCGGGGGGTACCAGGTGAGTACTAGTAGGGTGTGGTTCCAATCCCGTACCCATATACGGCTTGTGGCTGCGCGTAAGGTGCTAAGCAAAGGCAGCACAAGAACCGGTCCTTATACGACCGAATCAGGCATCTTCAATAGCCAATCCACAAGTGGAAGGGCGTCCCAGAGATAGCCTCCCCACTGAGGACTACCTCGCCTGATCCCGTCACAAAGATCCCCCACTAGGGTTGCACTTATTATTATACCACCCAATTTCACATTTACACACACCACCAAGACGCACGCATTTTACACGAAAATCATGTGAGCAGTATTAATTAAACACATATGGTGAAAGTCCTAAGCGGCAAAGCAATCCAACATATCATTAGGAATTTAATGACGTTGGTTCTTAGGGTTAACAAGGGATCAGGATATAATCAAGTCAAGGCAGGCAATCAAATATTGCATAGGACCATTCTAGCCTTTAAATTCATTTAAATACCATGCAATTTATTTATAAACAGCTCTAATTAGGATATTTTGTAAACATAGGATCAACATGATCAAGGGAGTTAGACTTGCCTTCAACAAGATCTTCTTCTTCTAAGTCCTCGTATTCCAGATCCTCGGGCTCTTCTTCAAAGACTTGATTATCTAGCGATAAAAGAAAATAAATCTACCGCTCAAACAAACAAGCAATAAATCAAATAAAACCAAATAGAGACCAAGGTTAGATTGGATCTGGTGGTAATGAATAGAGGATGATTTTAGATGAATTTTGGCGAAAGAATCGCCAAAATCGGAGTTGAAATGGAGGAGATATCAATTATTACATTTTGAGAAAGGAAATTAATCAGGATTAAGCCAACTTAATTAAGTATAGCCATAATCTTAATTAATCTGGAGTGATCAAGGGTTGGAAAATGTTTAGAAGTGAACAAGGTATTTTTGGGAATTTTCTGGGATTTTTCTGATGTTGGAAAATGATGGAAATAGGATTCTGTGTACACTATCTGTGTGGACTTAGTATTTTCAGCATGTGTGAGAGGTTGACATGTGGGTCCAGGGGACCTGGGAGCTTGTTTGCAAGAGTAGAAGTGCTTTGAGGGTTTATTTGCAAGTGTGGAAAGATTCTGGGGACTTTTTGGTAAATACAGAAAGGTACAGGGACCTATCTGTAATTTTGGAAAAGTTTAGGGGTCTCGGTGCAAAAAGATAGGGGCTAAAAGGTAATTACAGAAAAGTTTAGGGTCTTTTCTGTAAAAAGACAGGACTTAAACAGAATTAATAAAAAGATCAGGGGCTTATCTGCAAAAGGACAGGGCCCTGGCATTTTCTGGGTATTTTGGAATTGTTTTTGAATGGGAAAAGATGGTGGACTTGGTGCACCATGAACCGAGGGGGTTCATGGGTCTATGGTCTTTGTGGACCGAGAGCACGGAGGAAAAGGTTGAGGGGGGGCTGCTGACTGGGCTGGGGAGACCGGGTCAAGCGGGCCCCACGGGATGACGTGGCGTCGCCACGTCGGCGGCCACGTCAGACACGGCGGCGGGCTCGGTCAACGCGGCCGGAGATAGGGCGCGCGCGGCGGCGCGACGCCGGAATGCTCGACGCCGGTGCCTGGGGTGGACGGCGTGCGACGAGAGCTCGTCGCCGGGGACGAACGCATGACGGGGAAGCTTCTCGGGCTAGACGTCGACGACGGGAATGGATAGAGTGGCGGCGCGACATCGCCGGAGCAGGGCGGCGTGCCGGCGAGTGAGGGGGAAACGACGAGGGTGTGCGCGGAGTGCGAGTTGTGCGCGCGGGAAGGTGCGGCGAGGTGCGGTGAAGGTGAAGCGAGGCTCGGCACGGCCGGGCGCGGACGGGAGGGCTGTCGGCGACGGGGTCGCGCGGTGGCGGGCGGCGGCGCACGGCGCGGATGCTCGCGCGAGAGGGGAGAGAGGAAGACGAGGGATGCGGGAGATAGAGAAGGTTGCGATGATGCTCACCAAGGGCTCGGTCGACCGGGGGAGTGACGGAAGAGGGCCGGCGACGGAGAGGGAAGCGGCGGCTAGATCGGCGTCGATCTTCTCGCACGGGGCTCAACTGGGGAAGAGAAGGGCACGGCGAAGTTAAGCGTAGAAGGGAGAAGCTAGGGGCTGGAGAAGAATTCGACGGAACTGACCGACGGCGGAGGGAGAGCTCGCCGGTGTGTTCGCCGGAGCGAGGAAAGAGAGGGAGGAAAGAATGGTGAGGACTGAAGATGGGAGCTCGGAGAGAGGGCTTGGGGCTTGTTTATAGACGGGCGGAGGCGGTGCAGCACAGGAAGGCGGTTGCGCCAGTAGGGCGGCGGCGACAGTAGGGCGGTGGCCGGACTTGACGCGCCCGTCAAGAAAAGGGAGGGCGGCGGGGTCCATGATAGGACGGGAGAGGGGGAAAAGGCGGTGCGCCGGGCTCGCGTGATCCTCGTGCCGTTACTGGAGCTCGGAAACGACGACTCGACGTCGTCCGGCAGCGCGGTATGGGCAGCGGCGGGTTCGGCGCCGGCGCGGTCGGAGGTAGGAGAAGGGGTGGGTCCCACCTGGCAGCGAGAGGAGGAGGGAAGCGGGCTGGGCGCTGGGCGGTGCGGCACTGGGCCGAAGGTGGGCTGGCGCGGGAGCAAGGGGCGCGGCCCAGAGGAAAGGAAGAAAAAGAAAAGGGAGGGAGAGGAGTTGGCCGGCCGGAAGAAAGGAAAGAGGGAGGCCCGAGAAGGGAAAAAGATTTGATCTTTCCCAGAATTTGAATTTGAAGGATTTCGAATCCAAACCAAAAAGAGAAAAACAAACATTATTCAAAATAAATCCAATAAATCCTCAAAATGCATATGATGAGGTTTTTGTGCAAGTTTTCAAAATAAAAATTTTAAAAATTAGGGTGGTTTGGCTAACTTAATCACGCACTTGTTTTTAATTTGTTTAAAAATTTGAAAAATTCAAATTTTTAGTAGATTTCAAATGAAGGCAAAAACACGGGTCGTGACAGCTGTGTTGCATGGGGCTTTGTAACCTATGCGTTGTAAAACATTGCCGCTTGGCATCTTCTTCTTAATACAAAGATGCGCAGCCCTCCTGCGTATTCGAGAAAAATGCTCGTCGAGTCTGGATTTCTTTATTCATTGCTATTTAGTTTTGACAGCCATGTGAATCTCGACACAGCTGTACAACTCATTCTTCAGTTCCACATTTCCTCAAGGAACTCAACTCATGTTGATAGATCTGATGCATATGCCGTGTGATTAGGAAGAGTTGACGTTGCATCGAAAAAATTAGGAAGAGTTGACATATCTCGTACCATATGAAACACTAGCAATTAAGCTAAATGAACTCGTGGATCAGAGGGCGAGCTCATAATATAAAATACTGATGGAGTGAGCTGGCAGTCGTAGTTGGCATCTCAACGGTATCGCCTTGAGTACATTACATATGAATGTCATCGGCATGAGGACATATAAGTATTTCTCTAATTGTATCTATCTTATATATGTGAAAAGATTCTCCACCGTTGGAAGCTTAGGCCCTTGTTTGGGAACGTGGAAAAGACACTTTTCACTTTTGGTGGGCAGAGAAGCTAAAACTATAATATTACAAAAGCCAGCACTCATAAACCAAACAACCAACTTTTCAACTAGCTAGTAATCAGTTTTTCTAATAGCTCAAAATCTCTAGCCCAAAATATAATAATAGGGCCTTAATATGGAGTTGGAGGCCAAGTCAGAACACTGATCATATTTCTCTTTATGTATTTTGAGAGTATCTGCTAGCTGTCCCTAAGTTAGCAGATACTTTCAACTAGACAAAGCATGAGCAAACGTCGAATTGCAAAACCATGATGCACATCTGATCACATGATTACAAGCACGCAAAACACTGCTTCACAGACTGAGCAGTTGACCTGCTTGTATTTGACCTGTCAACATCATGTGGGCGGCATATGTAGCTCAATTTTCTAAACGAACTGTAGATTTCTAGTGCATAAGAGTATCTGCATGCCATAGTTCATTTCTTTAGGAAAGGTTGATTGATCTCAAGTCAAATCTTCATTCATTATTTCGAAACTCTTGCCAACAAATTATTTCAGAACTGGTCAAACATTAACAAATAACAAGGCAACAGTGCGATGAAACATTAACAAATTATTTCATTCTGCACATAGAAGCACAACAAATTATTTCAGAGCTGGTCATATTTGTTCAAGTCAACAGCTGTACCGGCGTTTGCTTGTTGGGCTTGCCCAAATCCTTGTTTACATTTAGCTCTTGGATTTGTCTCTTTTACTTCTTGTGCTTCTATGTGAGCAAAACTTATTCATGTATTGATGTTATTTATCCTACTTCAACTTTAAGCTCCAGTATTTTGCTTCCTAGTACAACTTCAGTTTTGAAACCTGATTTGTATTAGTGATGTGGCACTGATGCTTTCTGACCTGTAGATTGTGTTAGAGATGTAGATTATGACAATACCTTCCTTAATAACTAATAAGATTTCGAGCTTTTGACATTAGCCATGGACAACAGCTTGTAGGTTCCCTTCCTCAATCCCTGCCCAGCCGAACAGGTTATCATGGGTGCAAGGGATTATGGGATCGGAGTGATTTATTCTACACAAGGATTGAATGATGAGCAGGAATTCACTTGATCTCTGGGCAGAATAAATTCACTTGGAGGATTAATCCCCAACAACCGAACAAGCCCCAACGGATAATCAAATCAAGATTCAGTGTCTTTACCGTACAAAGTGCCGAAGTCACGCTGAAGAGTACCAGTGGCCGTGATCGCTGATTTCACAACTGCCGCCAGCGTCGAGCGGCAAAGGAGGTGTCGGGTCTGCGTTGGCCGCGACAGGAGAACGGACGTGGCAGCTCTAGGAGCCAGTCGCGTGGTGCTGGTTTAGTGAACGAGGTACGCATAGACGCGTGGGCGTGCCGGAGCCGGCGATCCGCCGCCGGCCCGTTTCCTCGGTGGTTCTCTCGGGCGGCCGGTTCCGCTGCTCTGGATCCATGCCTCCATCCCGACCCCACAGTACTGATCCAACGGCGTAAGACTAGCCGACTGACGCTTGACTAACCATTTTGCAGAAAGACCTCTTGTTTGGAACGCGATCTAAGAATCTACACTTGACTGAATCCAATATTTAACATATAGATCCTGTATTTGATCGCGATTAATAATCGTGATTCAGTTATTTACACATACCCCCTGGTGGACTATTTTCAGAAACCACCCTAAAACGCAGGCACATGTTCGTCGAGCCCGACCTCGGCGGCAGTGGCGGGCTGGCGGCGACGCCGGCGAACCTTCAAGTGCGGGTTCTCAGCCACGTCCTCCTCCCTCCCTACCACCGCACAGCCATTCTCCGTCACCGTCCTAGCCTCCATCCCAACCGGCGCATATTCGCCCCCGTTCGTCGTCCTCCTCCACCTGGCTCCCGCCGCCTCGGCGTTCGACGCCCCACCCCACTTCGGGCTCGTTCGGTTGGCCGGGGACGGCAGGGATCATGGGCTGACCCCCGTGGAACACCTCGTCGCGGATTCAGGGCTGACCCACGCGGGAAGAGGCGTCATGGAACGAAAACGGGCCGGCCGAGCGTCTCGGCCTTGTCCTCTTCGGCGCCCATCCGCTGCCTTCTCGCTGGTAACGCGCCGCCTCCTCTCCCTTCCCCTCTTCTCTCGCGAGAGCCTGGGTTATTGATTCTTGCACTCGCGCGCGTCGCTGGTAGCCAGGATGGCCTAGTTTTGCTCTTTTTGAAAGAAAATGGTGACGATATGGTAGAGGATTTCTGGACCTGTGCCCCACAATGATTTCTTTGTGCGATGTTCTTTGATGATTTAGTTCAGTAATAACCTGCTTGGAAGTAACAATGTCCTGCATCTTATTTCTGTCATGTAGCGGCTACCACTACTATTACAAGTTTGTTGTGTACATTTTCTATTTTCAGTTTGAAACTCTGCAGTGCTGGCTGCCTTAATTCCGAATTTACGAATTTAAGTCATGGACATACCAAGATTTAAACTTGCTATTTCGAAAATTCGGAATCATGTAAAACTTCATTGATTATGATCTTTAGTAATGAACACTCATTCTGTTCATTTTAGAAAACAAATGGAATTGTTCGTGTCTAGTGCTAAATTTGATGTCAAAAATGAAATAGTAGAATGCAAAACCAGGAGGGAATGCCCTTGAAATAGAAAGCATGGTCTGTCTGTCTGTGTATACAATTTGATTGAATTCCTTATCAAGTTTCAGTGTGTCTTCTGCAATGTGCAGAACAGCATCACTGCATTTATACATCGACCATCTCTGCCCTACGTTTTCTGTTAACTCAGTACTACAATTAGTATTCAGCAAAGGTTCCAAAATGTGTGCAGAGGAAATGGAGTACTACTGGACAATGGTATTAAGCTGGTCATTGCCACCACCTGACGGATGGTCACTTGGAACCTTGAAGAATGGAGCCTCTGAAAGTCTCGTCTTCTTGAGAGTAGAATCCTGTCCGCCATCTGAAGCTTGATGGGCTGCACACCTTTTCCTCTTGTCCACTGTAGTGCATGATTCTGGTTCCTCGCTTTCCATGGGATCGCCAGTTTTCACTAGCAAAACCTGAGGCCTATTTGGGTGGTCCTTTGCTGCCTGTTCCCAATCTTGCTTTGTTCTTTCAGCCACTTTGTCGTCAATTCCGATTTCCTTGAGATGCTTGAAGTGTCTGATCATAATACCTGAAACACCAACCAGACCCCGGCAGAGCAGATGAAGAGAAACGAGGTTTGGCAAAGCTCCTTGCTCGATAGTTGGCAGAGCTGAAGTGAGGCTTTGCACAACAAAACAGAGGCGTCTCAAGCTTGGGAAGGCTCCTTGTTTTATTTCGAAAGTCTGAAGCTGGTTTGCTGTCAGTTTAAAGTAAAGTAATCTGCTCAGTTTTTCCCAGTGCCGATAGAACATCCCCAGTCATGTATCTGATGAAATGGACAGCTCAGTGACACCAGAAAGCAAGGTAACAAATGGAAGGAATGGGGATAGGTTCCCAATCAGCTTTAGGGACCTTAGATCATGTTTGAAACCTTCAGGGCATGGATCAAAATTGAGTGAATTCAGGAAATTCTCAGAGCATTCTTTTGAGTCAATGGAGAGAGAGCGGTCACTAGGCCGATCGATGGGAACCATGGTGAAAAGTTGAATGGCTAGTGACAGATCTCCGATATAATTACTGCTATCATACTTGCACCATATCTTAACCTTCCTTAGCTTTTCATATGGCCTATAAGTTGTAGAAAACCTTTACCACTGTCGGTGACAAATCCTGCTAAAATCTGCAAGTTGCTTTTGTTTCCTGTGAAAAACTTTTCTAGTTTACTCATCTTCTTTGCATTCTTCATGTCATCTTTATCAAGCATAAACTCTCCAAACAGATTAGTTAAGTGGGGCAGCAGGATGGCTTCAGTGGGTAAAAAACTTATCTTTGTTCTCCTCAAGTCCAGTGTCTCTATGCAGTGCAGTCCTTCAATACACCTGGGAAGCTCACAAATAGTGCCTCCCAGGCTCAGATACTTTAGATGCCATAGTTTGCATATGTGTTTGAGATGATGATAATTCAAATCAGGGCATTCCTCCAGATCTAAGACTCGTAACAGTTTACACTTATGAATGCAAGGAATGGCACCATCGGCATCCCCAAAGACTGTCACAGATCGGACGCGAGAAAAATCTTCATCCAATGCCACATATTCTGTTGGTTTCCTACCATGTACAGAAATGTGGCGAGCTTTATTAGCATTGGCACCGAGTCTAGGGTAGTCATGAGATAATGTCGCAACAAAACTCTGCGACAAGGACTTGTGCTGCACAAACTCGTGCATGATCCCATGAGCTTTGCAGGTCTTCACTTTTGAATTGTTTCTTGTGTCAATAGGCTGAATGATATTCCGGTTGATAAGCTTGTTGAAGTTCTCATCAGCTATGTCCTGTTCATCACGAAGAAAATCAGTCCGTGCATATCCTTCAGCTAACCACCGCCTTATTACAACTTTCCTCCTGAATGGACGATTGTTCGGGAATATGCCAAGATACAGCAAGCAAGTCAGTGCATGGCCGGTGAAACTGTCATAGTTATCGATAAGGACGTCCCTGAGATCTGAGAAGTTGTCCTGGACATGCATCTCATTCAGATGGAAGCCCAGGTCGCGGCTTAAATTTTCACAAAGTTCTCCTGTTGGTTCACTTGAACTCTTCAAATAGTTGGAAACACTGACCAGCGCAAGTGGATGGCCATCACATTTTTTCAGTAGTTCTGTTGAACCCTGCTCCAACTCAGGTGAGCAGAACCATGGAAAGGCTATTTTCTTAGAGTATTCTTCGCCAAGGCTGTTCATTTGATACACATAACCATTGCCATAGCTGCACATACTAGCCACTGACTGAATAGTTGTGGTCAGTAGTATTCTGCTGTTTCTACTATTGTCTTCAAAGGCTGAGTTTACAGTGCTCCATTCATCCATCCGGATGTCATCAATGACAATTAAGTACCTATCATTCCAAGTGAGAAATAAGAGGCAAGGTTGTGTAATAAAATGGATGTACTATCTTGCAATGCAATGCAAAACAACTAATTAGGGTCGAGTATCAGGGAAAAAAAAAACAGGCATGTGTATCTGAGCGTTCATGCTTCGTAAATGAAAGATAGGCGGGGATAAATTTCTTCTTGTGGGTGAAACAGTCAAAGTGGCTCCATTTGAGTAATATTTTGCTCAATAGGTATTAAACAGCAACTTCTTTCTACCTACGACTAATACGGCTGGTATCTGAGGCTATATATGGAGTTGGAAAAACAAAGGAAAACAGCGAAGGAAAAAAAAGAATGTGGGCGCACCTCTTATCCTTGAGGTATTCTTTACTCGATGCCTCAAGATTTTGGCTGTCCATATTCATGGTGTCGTCCAGACGAATTTGCTGAAGTATATCACGCAGGATCTCTCTGCTCGTCCCATGGCTGGTCGTCGCCAAGCCGCCACCAGCAGAAACCCAAGCACGGCAGTGAAAATTTTCCCTGGTCCGAGGGCTGTCGTAGACTGCCCTTGCCAGGGTGGTCTTCCCCAAGCCACCGAACCCCACGATAGAGATGACCCTCGGCTGCTCAGGCTCGCCGTCCACCTCGTCTAGCAGCGAGAGGAGCTCCTCCACAGGCTTGTCGATGCCGACCGGATTACGCGCGACCGCACGAGACGGTGTTGATGTGGCCGCCGTCGATGACGACCAGCTGGGCTGACCACCGATCTGCATCATGATGTCGGTGACCCGCTGGTGCGCTTCCTTGAGGCGCCTCTTGAGCTTCTGGATCTCGTCGGCGAAGCTGGACCGGCTCTGAACCTTCTTCAGCTCGTGCGCCACACGATGCACCAGGGAGGACGCCGCGCCGCCGGCGGCGGCGGCGGTGAGCTGCTTGCACCTGAGGCGATGCATGAAGCGGTCAACGCAGTCCTCGATGTCATGTTGCAGATCGAGCATCTCCTCGCTGTACAGCCTCGCGACGGCAGTGTGGTTGTTCCGGCCCAAGCTGCGTAGCTGGTCGTCCATGGCGGCAGCGATCATGCGGAGATCCTGCTGGATTGACTGGGTCTCTTGCGCAAGGCCCTTGTGTTTGTTGTACTCCTTCTCCAGCACCAGGAAGAGCCTCCCCATCACGCTCTTCAAGAAGGCACTCGCTGCAGTAGACTCCATGAATGCGGATGATGTGTGTCTTGAGCGCCAGTTTGGTTGGGAAGAAGGAAGGCAGCTCCAGCCTCCAGTACAGAGACTGAGTGGCCAAGTGGGGTGAAGAGTAGAGAGTGTGCTCATCTGCTGACCATTCCTCGCCCCTGCTTTCACTTTTCCACATCCGTAACAAAATGACAAAAGCATATGCAAAATTGCAACCTCATAATGCAAAAGCGAAGATTGTTCAACATCGCTTGAGATGGTTTGGACATGTGCAACGAAGACCGGAGGAGGCGTACGTAGCGGGATAATACGTCGTCTCGAAAATATGAAGAGAGGCAGAGGTCGACCACCTTTGACATGGGCAGAGTCGGTGAAGAGAGACCTGAAGGACTGGAATATTGCTGAGGAGCTAGCTATGGATAGGAGAGAGTGGAAGCAAGCAATCCACGTGCCAGAACCTTGATTTCTCCTTTTTTTTAATCCTTTTTAAAAAACCCTTTTTTAGAAAAAAACTTTTTTTCACTATTTTTTTCTTTTTTCTCTCTTCTTCCTCTTTTATCCTGTTTTGCCCTTTCTCGTTTGGTTGGCTTTGCCTCTCTTGTTGGTTTCTGCAGGTTTCATCTCTAGCCTACCCTAACTTGCTTGAGATAAAAAGGCTTTGTTGTTGTTGTTGTATAATGCAAAAGCGAGATGTGTCTTGTTAGTACGTTACTGCAAAGCTAATAGGAGTCACAGGAAATCACCGATTTATTTGTTGATTAATTAATTGTTCCTCCTATTCATAGATGGGGGTGGTATATGTAAATAATAAGAACTTTGATCATTGTTCGTATTTCTCAGTTCACCTAATGGTCACAGAGCATGTAAAAGAGGGTAATTAAAAGCCATATAAGACTAAATTTAACAGCCTGATTTTTGACATCAACTTCAGCAGTGGCCTTTAAATCACATCCCTCATTTTAATCTGACCTGTGGAACTCTTTTGTCATTGACTCGATACCAATCAACCTTATCCTCTCCAACCATGTCTCCCTCTCTGAATCTGGCAGGTGGCGCCCCCGACGCCCGCGTCGCCTCTCCAGGGCGGCTCGGGCATACCCTAGCGCCGTCGCCCAACCACCCCCTTTCCGCCTCCCTCAAACGTCGCCGCCGCCGGAGTGGTCCGTTGGAAACCGCGCGGCCGCAAGGACAGCGGCGGCGGGGCTCAGCTTCTTCGGCGGTTTCCCAAACCAATAGATCTCCACCGCGTCCCCCCCCCCCCCCCCCCCCCCCCCCCCCCTCCCAGCGGCCCGATTCTGGCAAGATTCGGCCCTTTTTCCACCGGATCAGGCGCTCCCGTTCGTGGATCTGCACGAAGGTGGCGCGGCTCGGTGTCCTATCGCAAGGGCTCGACCTAACTCATGGTGGTGGGCGCGGCCTCCATGGCGAGGGAGGGGGGGGGGGGGGGGCGAAGCCCGGTGACAAAGGAGGTAGCCATGGCTGGCGCGCGTCGTCATCGGCCTCCATGGCGGAGGGCATTTGAGTTCGGCGTCGGGCTTGGGGGTTGCAAACCATGGCGTGTGCACCCGGACTTGGAGGGGCCGGCGCACGTGGCGGTTAGCGGTGGCGGCGCGCGCCTTTTGCCAGGGCTGGGGCTTGGCTGCCCTCACGTTGTCGGTCAGTGGCGGCGCGGCGCGGCTACCTTCGTGTGACCACATTACACCTCCACTTGCGCATAATGCGGTTTGGCCTGCAGCTAGCGGTGGCGACAACCATCGTCGGCGAGGGCTGGGGCTAGGCTAGGCCTGCAGCTTTTTTCAGATAATGGAAACCAAAGTTCCCGGCCTCTGCACAGCACGCAGCCCGGTTTTTGTTTTTGTTTAATTATTACATAACCGTCAATCTCCTGATTGACCGAAAGAGCTTAAAACATAAATAAATAACCATTAAGGAGGATAAAGTCTGTTATTAAATCTCCATCCATGAGAGGCGAAAAGCTCCAAAGCAGCGACTTCCAGTCCTGCGCTCACATTCTTCATGTGGTCTCTAACCTCCTCAGGCTGCAGCAGCGCCCAATACCTCATCCAGTAAGCTCCTCTGAACAAAGCCTGCATAAACGATGTATAGTTGACATTATCAAAACAAAGATCATTTCTACATCGCCATATTGCCCAGCACATGGCAGCCGCCCCCACTAGAATAATTTTACACTTGTCAGGGTTAAACTGAGCAAGCCAATCCCCTGCAATATGGGATATTGATCTAGGTGGGTTAAGACCTGTAGCAGTCTGAACTACCCTCCAAATGGTTTTAGCATGATGGCAGTCAAAGAACAAGTGTTGAAGTTTCATTACTATTACAAAACAACACTTCTGGCTTCCTGACCATTTCGTTTTGCTAGGTTATCTTTGGTTAAAATGACACCCCTAACAAGATACCAAAGAAAATTTTAATTTTGGTGGGTAGTTTCAACTTCCAGATTAACTTGTGTCGGAAAGGTGTGTCTTGATTCATTAACAGAGCATACATAGACCGGGCTGAGAACACCCCACTCCTATGTAATTTCCAAGACACAGTATCCCTGTCCTCAGTTAGATTAGTAGTTGAGATTTTAGCTAACAGATCATTATATTCAGTGAGCTTTACCCCAACAAGAGTACGTCTAAAGGATAAATTAACTGTTGCTCCCCCCATAACTTGTGCCACCGAATAATGCGGATTATAGGACACGTTATAGAGATTGGGATAGAGTTCACTAAACGGTCTGGCTCCACACTATGCATCCTCCCAAAATCTAACTTGGGATCCATCTTTAACATTAAAAGAGACACATGATAGGAATTCATCTTTAACCTTTAAGAGGCCACGCCAAAAATGTGAGTCATTCTGTTTGATCCCGACCTGTGAAAAGTGTCTTAGAACCCAAATACTTATTTCGGATTAAAGACTGCCACATGCCATCCTCATTAAGCAATTTAAATAACCATTTGCTTAATAAGCATTTATTTTGGATCTCCAAATCAATTATGCCAATACCCCCTTGGTCCTTTGGGCAGCATAAGAGGTCCCACCTTGCAAGGCGATATTTGTTAATATTTTTTCCTCCTTGCCAGTAGAACCTCGATCGAAAGAAATTTAATTTGGTAAGGACTCCTTTTGGAATTTCAAAGAAAGACATCATGAACATAGGAAGACTGCTGAGGACTGAATTTAATAATGTTAGGCGACCTCCGTAAGAAAGGTGCTTCGCCTTCCAGCACCTGCAGCTAGCGGTGGCGACAGTCGTCGTCGGCCAGGGGCTGGGGCTAGGCCTGCAGCTAGCGGTGGCGACAATCATCGTCAGCCAGGGGCTGGGGCTAGGCTGTCGGCGCCTGTTCCATTCGTGCGGGTGGTGTGATGAGGCTCTGGGCTAACGCCCCTTTTGGTTGATTGCCGGTGCCGTATTTCTTCTGGAAGACATTGTCATGGAGGGCGTTCGAGTTCGGCGTCGGGCTTGGGGGTTGCACATCATGGCGTGTGTACCCGGACTTGGAGGTGTCACCATCAGTTCTAAAAGGAGGTCGCCGTTTTTTAGTGAACCTTGGCTGGTGTGCTACCCCCTTCTCCTAGTTCGGTAGTCCCCTTCTTGCTGGGCGGCCCTCCAACCCGGGAGGGTGGCAGCGAGGCGGCGCAGGTACGACGGGTGTGGGGTAACCCAATGGTCTTGGTAACACTGGTAAGCATGTTGCTCGATGATAGTGCCCTCTGGAGATCGCCCGTTCCCCTCAGCTTGGGTTGAGTCCTTACCATTAGTGCAATGGTTCTTTCTTTCTACATCGACAATTTGAATCTCTAGGTCCTGTTGCTTTATCTAGATTGTTGATGTATCTCTTTTATTTTCTGCTTCTTTGTCGTCTGCGACAATGTTGTAATCACTATTCTTTAATTTAATTGAATCGAGTGAATTCAGGTGGGTAACCCCACCCTAGTTTCCTCAAAAAAAAAAAAATCTGGCAGGTGGCGAGCAGGGCAGCATGGTGAGGGCGAGGGTGAGCTGGGCGTCGTGCGGGGCCGGCGCCGAGAGGCAAGTTGAAGGGCAATGACATCGCGCATAAAAAAGCTAGCTTTTGAGGGCCTGAATTTGTGCCATGAAAGCTCTATGTTGGAGTTGGTTTTTTGCTTCCAGCATTTACATATAAGATAGGGCCTCTCTTTAGAGGCGTGACAGAGATGCTCTAAGAGCGAGCCCAACGGTGGAGTCAGCTGGTGACTCTTGCCGGACGTGGTTTAATGAGTGCAGAACTGTGTCAGTGAGTGAAAATGTCTCAAGCGCTAGCGCTTCTTGTAGAGTCATCAACCCTCTCTCTCATCCCTTTATCTCATAAACTAATATATATGCTGGCTCTAGCAGACCCCGTTGGGGGCGCTCTAAGTATGTACTAGCATGGTAGAAACAACTATCCCTTGTCAGTATTAATGTCTAATGGATGACAACCTAACGTATTTGTCACCTAGTAATTACATGGGACATAAAGGGTCAAAGGCCATGTGGGCAAGTGGAAGTGGCTGCTTTTTTCTCTCATAATGGGAAGTGGCTGTTGTGAGTCTTGTGACATCGATGGGGCAAGTGGTGGATGATGTGTTTCCATTATCTTAGAAAAAAAGTGAATGCTATATCATAGGATGAAGATTAGCATGATCTTGGTTGCAAATTGCCTGAAAACCATTGGTACATTACACTACTGCACAGCGGAAGTTAGGCAGCCTTTGGTTGGTGCGTAGGACTGTGGCGGCCACAATTTTTCTTCATGTTTTTTTTTCTCAAAAATGGAAAAAGCTCATGCATCAGTGTGTCCACACCTAGCGTTTAGTCTTATTACAATTTTTCAGCAACATGGCTGAGTTAAAGAAACAAAAGATAGATACAAAGTTGATTATTAAATTTTCATCTTTTACTGGCGAAGAAATTTATGACAACAATCTCTAAAGATAAGCTTGCCGAATGATGTTTTCTTTTGCCTCGTCATGCTGCAGCAGAACCTAAAATCGCAATCATTATATTCATTTGAAAACAGCATCCATAAAAAAGTATGCTTACTTTATCAAAAACCAAACACACTCATAGTATCGTCTCTATTGTTGTCAAGCCGTAACAAATAATATCGAAGTGACCTTGGTCGCAAATTGGCTGAAAACCATTGACCATAAGGTCACGTGCTGGCGCACTGCTTGGTGTAGACTGTTGTTGACCCACCGCTATCCAAACAATGGAGAAGAAAGGAAAGGGCTTCGGATCGTTTTGGAGGCCAGAAAGGACTTCCTTCTGCCTCTGCCGCTTGCAAAGGTCTCTCAAGATACTTTGATCTGATCTGACGCCTACAGTTTCTAAGGTGTGTATTCCGCCCTATATTTTCAGTGATGTATTCAAGCTTAGCTCATAAATTTAAGCAAAAAGATCGAATAAATCTGAATCAATCACGCACTTATGCTTCAGAGGGATCTAAACAATGGAGTCTCTGACCTGTGCTTTGGGGAGCGGCATGCTCGAGCTTCCTGGACGGTTGGAAGGACTGCTACAGCGCGTCACAGGCACATGCTGCCCAAGGGCGCAGAGTATGAGATACCTCTCATGAAGCAAGATCTCGAGAAAATGATAGCCATTCTCCTCTCAACAAAAAACGAGGGCCGTGCTTCAATGGTAAAATTCTGGAAAAAGGAGGTGCGCGAGCTCTTGTACGACATCGAGGACTTTGTCGACCAGTATGAGCATTCTGCTGCAGGTTCCCTGGCAGATTTTGGAGCCGCAGAATTCCTGACCACAGGATTATTCGTTGGCGAAGGCGCAGAAGGACCAATTGGGTTCCTGAAAAGCTGAGGCTGCGCCTGTGGATGGCCAACAAAATCAGAGAGTTCAGCATGCGTGTGCAGCAGGCAATTGAACGGCACAGCATGTGTAATCTTGGTGCTTCTGGCAATGTTTCAACTAGATGTACTGATTCTTCTTTCAGATCTTGGGCTCCCGCACCGTGTGGGGATGATGTCCACTACCATGGTCTCGACACTACCATAATATGCTCGAAGAGTGGCTGATGACGGTGCAAGGCACAGAGGAGCAGAAGCTCAAGGTGGTATCCGTTGTTGGACCCGGAGGAATCGGCAAGACCACGTTGGCCAATGAGTTGTACCACAATCTTGGAAGGCAATTTGAAAGCTGGGCATTTGTGCGCACTTCCCAAAAGCCTGATATAAGGAGGATACTCACCAGCATGCTCTCCCAAGTTCGCCCATACCAGCACCCTGAAAATTGGAACGTGCCCAGCCTAATTTCCAGTATCAGGGCACATTTGGAAGATAGGAGGTACTACTATTTTAAATGGATGGCAGTTTAATCAGAGATTATGCATTACATGACTCCTTTTGGATTTACTTTGATACTTAAATAATTATAAACAAAGGCTGTATGCGTCACGATATAAAAGACCGGGACACTTTTTCCATTATTTAAAAAAAATATTTGCAACACTTTCTACTAATTGCATTTCAACAGTATATACCTGCAGAAAAGTTACATAAATATTTGTATCGTATTAAATTTGATGAATAATCCCAGGCAATGGTCCACACTCTGTTCCATTGATAGTAAGTTTTGAATGCGCCTACAGTAACTCAAGATGAAATGAGGGAACCATCATAGAAGGAAAAGAAACTATCATCATCATTTCGCATTGTTTTGATAAAGTGCATCATTGAGGTTAATCTAAGTATACAACATACCTAGAGCAAAATTCAGACCATAAATTCTAATTTTATGTTTGCTGCTGTTGTCGCTAATTGTTTTGTTGAACAAAAATATCTGGCAGGTACTTGATCATAATTGATGATTTATGGGAATCATCAACGTGGGATGTTCTTAAATCTGCTCTTCCAGACGGTAACAGTCACAGCAGAATACTGACAACAACAGAAATTGAAGATATAGCTCTGCAATCTTGTGGCTATGAATCCAAGTATGTTTTCAAGATGAAGCCTCTCTCTGAGAACGACTCTAAAAAATTATTTTTCAGTTCAGTTTTTGGTCCTCATGGTGAATGTCCTCCAGAACTCATGAAATATTCAAATTATATTATAAGGAAATCCGGTGGTTTTCCACTAGCTATTGTCACTATCGCTGGTATTTTATCAAACCAGCTGCATATGCAAAAGCAGTGGGATTATGTAAGTAAAATCCATAGGTTTCACTTTAATGACAGATCCTACATTGGAGGGAATGAAACAAGTCATTAATCTTGGTTTAGACAGTCTTCCCCAGCATTTGAAAGCATGCTTGTTGTATACTAATATATATGAAGAGGACAACATAATTTGAAGGATGATTTGTTGAATCAATGGATAGCTGAAGGTTTTATATGTGTGACAGAAGGTCAAGAAAAGCAAGACGTTTCAATGGCTTATTTTGATGAGCTTGTGGGTAGAAAAATGATCCACCCTGTACACATAAAGAGCAACGGGGAGGTTTTGTCGTGTGTTGTTCACCACATGGTACACCATCTTGTTAAGTACAGATCCATGGAGGAGAATTTTGTGACTGCAATACCTCACTCTCAAGTTGATACCACACTTGCTGACAGGGTTCGTCGATTGTCTCTTCACTATGGTAATGCAGAAGATGCAATGCCACCCACAAATATCATATTGTCACAAATCCGAACTCTTGCCTTTTTTGGGGTCTTCAAGTGTATGCCATCCTTTGTGGAGTTCCGGCTTCTTCAAGTTCTAATCCTCCACTTATGGGGTGATACTGATACAATCAGTTTGGACATGACTAGAGTTTCTGAACTTTTCCGGCTAAGATATCTGAAGGTTGCATCTAATTCGAACTTACAAGTGCATACCCAGATGCGAGGCCCACAGTCTTTGGAAATACTACATATAGATGCAAGAGTTACTGCAATTTTATCAGACATCACTCATTTGCCAGGCTCACGGCATGGTAGTCTTCCAGTAGAAACAAGCCTGCTCAATTGGATTGGCCACATGACATCACTTCGCACATTTGGATACATTGATCTCAATGCCGACTCCGTGGTGAACATGCAGAACCTTAGCAACCTGACCAATATTCAAGATATTCGGCTCACCTGCTGTCCGACCGTACTTGAGTCTGATAATAAGAACGCCATGCAAGATTCTCTTCGCTCGATTCTTGAGAAACTTGGTAATCTCAGGTCTCTAACTCTTGTATCTAAAGCCTATTCTCATGCAAGTTCTCTGTATGGTGTTGGTTCTCAGAAAAAGAGCATTTCTAGTCTGGGTTTCAGCGGTTTATTTCCCCCCACCCTTCTTCAGAGGCTTGAGCTATCGCCACGCATTTGCATATTCTCCTGCCTCCCCAAATTCATTGAACAACTCGGCAAGCTCTGTTTTCTAAAGATTGGGGTTAACGAAATGATCGAGGATGATGTTGATGTTCTGAGAAGATTGCCTTCTTTGGTTGTTCTCTCTTTGTATGTCCACACCAAACTTACAGAAAGGATTATCATTGCGAAAGATGGATTTTCGGTTTTGAAATACTTCAAGTTCAAGTCGTGTGATCCTTGGCTGAAATTTGAGATAGGGGCCATGTGTAACCTAAGAAAACTGAAACTAGGATTCAACGCTAACAGATGTGATCAACAAAGTGCAATGGCTGTTGGCATGGAGCACTTGTCAAGCCTGAGAGAGGTCTCTGCAAAAATTGGTGGTGGCAGTCCTGATGGAATACTGGCAGAGTTGGCATTCAGAGATGCCATGAGGATCCATGAGGGACATCCGAGAGTCAGCATACTATGTGTAAACGAGATTTTTGGTTGCATGGACGATCCGGTTAGCATAGAACGAGAAGAAGACTGTGGCACCCGGAAACTATATGAGACCGGCCTCGACGTGGAAGGATCCATTGAAGGCAAAGAAGGGACAAGGATGCGGACGACAGGTCTGTATCTATTAAAATTGTTGCAGCACACACAAGGCTAGGCGTGCGAACCATGTTTTGCGACCCAGACGTGCGTGCTCTAACGTGTTACATCTGATTTTGATTATATTATATACAGGAAAGGTAAGAGGAGGATTGTGCCCACGAAACATACGGTGATAGGGAGCCCTGACTGGGACGGATTCTCCTGGAGGTTGTTCTCCGTCCAATCCATCCAAGGTGCAAAACACCAAAGGTCAGCCATCCGGACTACTATATTAGAAGAGTTCACCACAATTTTCTCCAAGGATGATGCATGGTAAAAAGAAAACTTTAATTGTCTGTGTCGTGGAACTGAGACTTGTGCAGATACTTCTACGGGTGCTCGCACAATCGCTCGTGCAGGGCGAGAAAGACGGTGCAGCGCACTTCAGGTGACGACGACCCGGCGCTCTTCGACGTCTGGTACAGCGGCGAACACACCTGCGGCGTGGCCGAGAACCGCATCACGGTGACGACGAGCAGCCCCGACGACGGCGATGGCTACTCCTGGGTCAAGTACGGCCGTGCAAACCCAAGGTCGGCGACGCTAGCTAGCTAGCTTTCACGGAATGAACCCCACGTACAGCTAGCGCGCTATAGTATATCTTCTGTTGGTTTTACTTGTGAAACTGATCTAATAATCTCCCCAGGGCTTCCTACTACCGATGTACCACGGTGGGCTGCATAGCGAGAAAGAGGGTGAAGCGCACGGACGAGGACCCGCTGCTCTACGAAGTCACCTACGTCGGGCAGCACACCTGCGGCCAGGGATCGGCAACAGCGGAGGAGCAGTTCATGACCCCGTCGACGCCGCCACGTGTCGGGCTTGGTACTTCTGCAGCCGCCACGAGCAGCAGTCTCTCGGACGTCCCGCCGCTGTACGCGGACCAGGACATCCTTGATTTGTCGGAGCACATGGCAACCACACCGTAACCCATCACTCTTGGTAGTTGTTGTTCTGAATGTGAGCTCACCAAGAGGGACCAAGCGCGGCTCCGTTCAAAAATAGAGGAGGTTGAGGAGATTTTTTGAAGATGAAGAGCAGAGCTGTTTTTTTTTTTTACGTGCCACACTTGAACGAATAGCACCTGTAGAGAGAACTAGCTAGGGGAGGGGTTACCGGCTGGGTACCGGAATACTGCGGGTCACAGTCGAATTTCACATTTTACTCCCTCCGTCCCAGTTTACTTGGCATCCTAGCCCCATCCAGTTTTCTCAAAATAATTGTCGTTCTCACTTCCCGATGCACCTTTCTCTCTATCTCTCTCTTTCTCGTTTTCTGTGCACCTACCTTTACCAACTTTTCTTAATCTCCGTGCCAAGAGTTAAAACGACAATTATTTTGAGACGGAGGGAGTACTATGTTCAAACAGTAACAGGTTTCGTTGCTGGTTTGGCCAAACCGGTGCAAAACAACCCTAGTGCCATCATAGACAAGTAGATGGTGATGGAAACAATCCTCCGCTGTGCGGCCCTGTCAAAGGAGGTCACGGCGGTGCTCACTGATGCAATGTAAAAAGTTCATCTATCCTGTGCAATATATGCGTTTATACTAATCTTTCTGCAAACAGAGGATACTTAAACTATATTTCTGTGGAGGCATAAGACCTCCATGCAAGCCTTTTTGTGCAAATAGGGGATGAAAGCCATGAGAGTTGTTACGCATGTGCGTTAGCCCTGTTGCCTAGGCTTTTAGGGATCTTTTGGCTGCAGGGTACGGTGCAGATGACTAGTACGGTGATCATTAACGTAATTCAGTAAAGACACATATTGGTTACGTATAGACGGGAGGTAGGCTGCAAAGATGCATATCAACAAATTATAAAAAAAAGTGGCAAAAATGTTAAAATATGTTTAATACTCATTTACAAAATGGTCGTTGTGAACATGTAAAAGAGACCTTGAATAACTGCCAGCCGCCAAGTGTGATCAGTAATATGATGCTTCTGTTCATAGAAAACATACGGATAATGAATTAGAGCTGTTTGGTGGTTCCCACCATGTTCTAATTTTCAATATATGTTTGTAGAAAATATGAATGACGATGATAAACTGAGTTTTATTATTTTAGTTTTGTATTCTTAAAAACATTGTGATTATCCAGGGGTTACCATTGCTTAATTGTCACTCTGCTCATGTGTGCCATATTCCTTATTTTTCCAGTATAATTTTTTAAAAAGGAAATATGTAAAGGCGCATAATGTCTTCATAAATTAACTTTCTGATTCACCCCCCCCCCCCCCCCCCCCCCCCCCCCCCCCCCCCTTTCTCTCTCTCTTTCCCAAGCATGTTGATTTCTTTGACGAAGAAATAGATGTCTGTACTTGATAGTTATAAATGATATAACTCAAGGCTGCCTTCATATCCATATAATGGATCATGTACCATTGTTGTGTATGGCAATATATAGCTAGTGTAGAAGCAAGACGTGAAGGTTGGTGAATCATAGGTTGTAGCTTTTAGATCATAAGTAGCAAGCTTCTCCAACAGTCAACGTTGGAAATTGCTGAAGCTATAGATAGTAGGAACCCGCTGACCTCCTTTTTAGTTCTCTATCAGAAGGATCAGAAGATGTGGCTAAAATCGGAGTGAGATGCATGGAAAGATTGGCAGCTGGTTAAGAGTGAGATGCATCAGGAATTCGAACAGAGTTTAAATTGTTATTTCCACAACTCTTACCACACATACGTGAGCCGCGAGATGTAGTTTAGGGTTTATTGGCTCTATAACAGGGGCGAGGTTGGGTGATCGTACGCAGAAAGTGATAATCACCATTGCGACATGAGATGCATCAAGACGCGATCGTGTACTATACATCTAGGAGCAGTGAGGAACTCGTGCATGCAGAGAATATGCCAGATATGAGGCTAGCAAGAAGCTCCAGCCTGAGCTGTTGGGCAGGCTGCTTTTCGTGTACTTTCTTCATTATTAAACTGTTGTTGTTAGAATAGCAAATCTAGTTCATTTTTAACTAAAATTGTTAGAATAGCAAAAGTTGTTAATAATTAAGGAACTGGAAGAATAATTACAGGTTCTTCTACTTGGGAGCGGGATGCACAATGAATGTAACATCTACTGGACCAGATCTAATCCGTTTCCCCATCAGTTAGTTCAGCGTCATACAGTGGTGAGCGGAGACAGGGTTTCCTGGTAATTCTGTCAACTACTACAGAAAAGAATATCGATCACAGGAGATCAGGGACACGAAACAACCCCGACTGTACATGCGTCCCTGACCCTGATTGGTGTCTCCTTTGTGTGGTTTTGTAGTAGTGTCATCCATATGGGGAGATCGTTAAGAGCCCTCTACGCATGGTCGTAGTGATGATCCAGCTGAGGTTTACGTCCGAGCCATTGGTTATGAACTGAAGATGACAAGCTAGTGTCTTTTCAAATGTATATTTGAATGTTGAAAGTCAAATTTGCTGACATCCCATTATAATGAATCACGTCTTAGAAGGGTGTTCTGGTGCATTTTGCCTCAACCTGTTGTATAGTTCCTCGCAAAAAAAAAAACCTGCAATATTAATGTAGCTCATTCGTAGATGATTTTATAGCTGTGTACTAGAAAGACGTGGCGGTTGGTGCATCAACCTTCTGAAACTGCTCGACCATAAGAAGCTAGCTAGCTAGCTTCAGAATCCGTCCAAGCATGTATTGTATGTTGGCATGAGAAGGGCACACAATCTTGACAGTTGTTCATGGACTTCCTGTTTACTAATGATCAGAAGGAACAGATGATGAGGGAGGCTGATAAAATGCATCGTCATGCAACGGCAGGGCCGTCCCGCGGATTTTGGAGGCCCGGTGCAAATTACTGACCGAGGCCCCTAATTTAGTTGCAAAATATGTGATGATAAACAATTTATACAAGTGTATAATGTACTTTCAAAATTAAAATAGAACAAAATTATTAGGCAACATCCTAGTGTAGTATCTTGCAGAAAACCTTCTTGATAATCTATCTTTAGGACCTTTTCGAAACGATAAGTCTCTTCTTGGACCCTTCTGTGCTAAAATGTCAACTTGAGCAGGAGAAGAGAATCCCAATATCTTGGATCAAAAATATCTGGCTGAAAAGAACTATCCTCGGAGGGCTGGATATCAATATGATGATCTATCCAAATTAACATCAACAATGGTGTTGTCCATGTTATCATCAGTGGCCTGGTTCTGATATGGTTTGAAGAAGACATCCCTAGCCTAGGGCCAAATAAAATTGATTAGGCACTGATCAATTATCAATAATCGATGAGGAAAAATAAAACAAGACGTGGGAACTATAGATATACAAACTGACTGCAGTTCATATACCTTAATCAACTAGGATCCTAGCTGACGAGACGACGAACGTATGAATTTCCTGGGCGTCACCGACGGCGGCGGCGCTGTTCGCTGCAGGAGCCTGGAGTCACAACGCTACAACAGAGGAGATGAGACAGATCGTCGCACTCGCAGCAGGGGCCTGGGTGTCGTCTCTTCAGTTCAGGTTTAGGTAGCGATAGGAGACGGCGGCGTGAGGAAACAACGATCAGGCGCTATATCGATCGATCGAGCTGCTGTGTCGTTTGATCTTCCATCGCCTTGGGTCAGGATATACGTATATACATGTTGAATTTTGGGGCCCCAACATTTTGGGGGCCCTGTTCGGTCGCACTGTCCGCACATGCTGCGGGACGGGCCTGGCAACGGTTACATGCCAAGATAGGAAGCTTGCTAGCTAGGAGTGAGATGCATTGGGAATGCGACCAAAACTTGGTTCTATTCTTGTAGTCATGGGTTCTCTGTAAATTCGTTAGCACTTGGGATGGGGAGTGGATGGCACGTGGGACTGGTGAGTGGTGACCGTCGTCTGTGCCAGATGAAGAGGGGGAAGCCGTCCATGCAAGCTGCAGCTACGAACAGGGAGGTCCTTGTGCACGCCGCGGCTACGCAAGAGGAGGCAACGTCGACGTTCGGTGGAGTTACGGGATTGGGAAGACCCATCAATTTGATCGGTATGGTACTTTCCGTGCTGCTTAATTGGTTCGTGGGACATCGCCCGACCCTGTGTGGAGGCGTGCAATTAGCTAAATCAGGATCGTCATCCACTACCCAAGATTACGTACGTGAAGCTATACACCTTACTGGCTTGAATCAGTTTTCTTCGTACAGAGTTCATATAGTAGCATTTTTTAGCAAGCGATGGCTTCACATACAAACACCCATTTTTCCTTTTCTTTTTTTTTGAGGCGAATGGCAGGGGAGTCCCCTACCTTTTTTTCTATTAATTTTCAAAAAGTTTATGTACATGGTACAATGCCCCATTTCCCCAACGCCTTTGTGTACTCTACTTTGTGCTCACGTTCTTGTGCTATCAGAAGCTGATCAGTTCAACTTCTTCGTACCTTAGATATTGAACAAGCCTATCTGTAGCGGCATAATGGACTGCAGGCAATGAGAAAAGAAGCATGCTATATGTCAATGTCATTTACAATTACACTGATGAAATTAACTGCCGTCTACATATTTAGATATACGTGAGAGTTCCATGTGCCCTACAAAGGTTTCATATAGGCTCACATAATGTTTGCTACGATCGAGAACTTCTCCCGGCTTAGGAGACCTCGAGAAAAGGCAGATGACTGTGATAAGCTTTGCTACTGCATGACTTCAGAGTTATGCATATTCATTCATATACAGTCAGCCTTTATAGTATCCCAGTGCCTTATAGTGGCATCAAAATCTAACAGCATCCCGTATTCTTTCTTGAAAACAAGTTTGGTGTGTAATAGATCTGGTTTGCTTGAGTAGTATTTAAGGAAGTTTCTGTCATGCTGATGTAAAGGCAACCTGCTGTTAAGTCCGTGCACAACTCTAGGTAGTAAGGTAGTAAATAGTGCTTGCATCTAACTTTTCGTATATATATAGTTCCCTCAAAGAAAAAAAAAGCTTTTCGTATATAGACATACCAGGTAAGGTCTCCCTAATGGAATCACTACCATCCTAATATTCCCTTGGTGAACACACATGATGAGGCAGCCACTAGTAGTCTGTAGTTCATCGTGTATCGTCTGAAACATGCATATACTTTGTTCCATTTTCTTTGTTCCATAAACATGCATATACTTGACGAAAGGGAAACTCTTCAGTAAGTAGGCAACATTATGTTAGAGACAAAATAAAGAGTCCCAAGTTTATTACTCCGGGCATATACGTTTGTAAAAATTGATCACTATTGATTTGCATGCACTAATCAATTCACTCAAAAGCCTAAGCTAAATGCGAAAAGATAGGCAATCCACTTATACTCCAACACTTCTCTCACGTGCAGGCTCCTTCAGGCCTCAAACGTAGAATATAGGAGCGGGCAGCAATTACTTAATAAATCGCACCAGCCAGGATTCGAACTCGAGACCTCTGGCTCGGATACCATATTAAGTTGTTGCATGCACCAACCAATTTACCAAAAAAAAACTAAGTTAATTGATGAAAAAGATGGACAATTCACTTATGCTCCAACAATCACAAATTTAGTATTAGGTCTTTTTTTTAGAAATGAAAATATGCATCAATATTCCCTATGTATCGATGGATACATGTAACCGTGTATTAGGTCGACCTTGTAGACTAGACTGTACTGCGGCGCTCTGGATGTGTGTTGCTCCTTGAACTCAGAATAATGGAAAGCGCCTACCAATAAGCAGATCACATAGATTAAATTGTGTGCCCCCAACAATGATATAGCACATGGCTTCAGAACCAAGCGGTATACATATCCATATATGTATGCCATTATATTGGAGCCACCAATTAGCTGAATTAATTTAACTTTTACGTGAAGGCTAGCTCAAAAAATGGCATACCAGCATAATCATCGTTAAGAATTCCAAAACCTGAAACTATGGATATTTGAATTTCAGAGTTCTCCAACATTCTTAGCGCGCATATTTAATTACAAATGTTTTGAATTATTTTAATAAAAAACCAAATAGAACTATTTATAAAATTACGGACCAACAGAGCCAGTTATATTATAATTGAAATATTGAATGGATCAGATATATAATTGCTCTATTAAATATTATTAGTAAATAATTAACGCAAAAAAATGTATTAATCAAATTAACCTATTCCAGCAACATTGTCCTAGCTTTAGTGATCGAAAACATTTGCTTCTCCGCCCCCTTTTCTCTTCTCATATAAATGTCCACCTATACATTTCATATTCCAGATGTCCCAGCCTTCTCCATCACGCATCTTACAAGTTCTTAGCATTCATGTTCCGTCCAGTTCAGCCTCATCTTGTCATATGTTCATCGCGCTTCATATAATTCTGCTATAATAGAACCAACAAAGTAGGATTGGGCGTCATCAGGAAATGGAGAAAGAGATTGACAATACTTTTACGTGCTGATTACCAATTGCTTTGGAAATGTTGCGTGTTTTGTGTGACCCTCAGAGTGACCTGACGTACTCAGTGGGCAATTTCAGCACTTGGGGCACAGTCGAGATTCTAAATTAAAGCCAGAGCTCCATCGACACCATTGAGCATCTTTGTACCAGTTTACTGTTTGTTTTCCCTCTATATATTGCCTTTCACATTGTCTTTTTCAATTATGTTTTCTGTTTACACTTTCTTTTTTTGCGAAGCTTTTTATACTTTCTTCAAGCTACTGCATGCAATCCTTTCGTTTCCAGTATTCTCTTCCTTTTTCTAACATAGTAATCATATAAATGTCCCATTTGTGCTTCTCCTTTGCAAGAGAAGTTTTGGCTGACTCTGTATACGTACCATTTATTTGGACTTATTATTGCCATCATACTGAATACACGTGCAACTCACAAGTGCTGAAACTAATGTTAGGTAGGCCAAGTCAATTTTTTTTCGTTTGTGAGTTGCACTTGTACGCAGACACCACCACCGTTGTTACCATTGCATTGTTGCTCTTCCTTCTGATATTATTTGTATAAATCACCATCATTTTTGTACATCTCCTTCGTTCTGCGCATGATTGTTTAGTTTGATTGGATAGAGGCAGTGTTTAAATTTTTGGAATTAACAAAAGTATCGACAGAGATCGATGAGACCAAAAATCCAACAATTTTTTCCCGAATTTCTTTGAATGTTTAGATGGACTAAGACTAAACTTAATTGATTTAATCAGAATTCGTATAATATTGGTCAGAATTAACCAGTAACACTATGTCGGTGGTGACCGGCCAAGCCGAAATTTTGACCGAACTTTTCTTCATTGAATCAAAGTAAAGATGGCGCTCTTTTCATAATTTCATGTTCAAGGAGATTATTAACAGCTTGTTCTTCTTGCTGCAGGAGATCAAGGAGATTGGTGGTTCTTGCCGGAGCTGAGGTTCCAGGCTGTAAAGAGAGAGCAGAATAGTGTTGCACATGAGCTCGCACACTTGGCGAAACGCACGGTCCACACGACAGTGTGGCGTGCGCAGGTTCCCTGGTGTGTTGAGCAATTGGTCACGTTAGATTATAATCTGAATACGATGTGATGAATAAAGCACTCGCTTTCTCGAAAAAAATACAGATGGCGCTCTTTTCATAATTTCATGTTGATCCACGCCGCTTGATCGGCCGATCTAAAAAAAACCGCCTTCGCACCTCATCCGGAGTAGTTTCCTGGCGGTAGCATGACCTCCTTGGAGCTGCTCTGCCGAGGATTTACCATGCCATGTTGCCACCATACGAACAGATCCCCTGAGATCTGTCACCATTTGTGTGAGGAGCTCCTCCGAACTTGTCATCTTCTCTACGAAGAGCTCGCCTGAGATCTGTCACCATTTGTGCGAGGAGCTCCTCCTCACCACTGGCGTCTCGCTGTCGACGGTCACGTCGCATACCGCTGAAAGCATAACGTCGGTAAATTCTAGAAAATTCGCTCACACAGGGAGTCGAACCCAGGACCTAAGGTGCTACTGAGGTTCTTGTAACTACTAACCTACAGTCCCTTTCGCTACCCTAAAAATTGAGGAAGATAAATTATATTTTTCTCAAAATTAATCTCGATCAGGCCCAAAGCCCCTGAAAGGCTGAAATGATATGCCCGGCCAATTCTGCCCCGTTTCATGTTGCTAGGTCGAGATTAGTCGGAAACCCAAACAAACGATGTACAAATTTGCTTTTTGTTCTTTTACATTTCTTAACGAAAATAGAAGGGTTGTTCATCGTGCAGATCGTCCACAGAAGCTGCAGAACTGTCACCGGTAACTTGTTAATTCTATATGCTTTGACGGCACGGTGAAAAAAAAAACCAACGAGAACCGGCAGGCTACTGCCACTAATCCGTAGCAAGATTCTCCAAGGAGATATGGTCAGATGGTGAAACTAAATGCAGAGCGACAAAAGGACATTCCGTCGAGTCATCCACCCACCAGAATTACTGCGCGCGCACGAACTCCCAGGCGTCCGTCCTCTCCACCCTCTTTAAATCCTTCCTGCATGTCTACAGGTCAGAGGGCATTTCCGTCAGAAAATAAATTGCAACGGGCCAATTCTCACGGCCGTTTCCGATCACACTGCCGAGAAACAGCCCATCTCAGGTGCAGTGCTGACAGGCAAGAGAAGAGAGAGAATCTCTCAAGAAAAAAAGAGAAGAGAGAGAAAGCGCGATTAGCCCAAATCTTTCTCATGCATCCCCACATGCCAGTCACGCATTTACACTGCTTATCACTAATCTGGAGAGAGAAAGAACTGGTTAATCTAGAGAGAGAAGACAGAGGGGGAGCATCTGAGCAGATAGCACACAGTTGCGCGCCCACTCATCCCTCCCACTCGAGCTGCGCCTTTTTATGGCGGCCTCTTTTGATCTTTTCCCCACTCTGCCCTGCTTTTCTCCTTTGACGCATCCGCTAATAAAGCGCACCGGCAGCACTGCCCCGCCTCCTCCCCTTTGCTTGGTCGCTTCCTCGTCGTCGTGGTCGCCGCCGCCGAATTCCGGAGGCAGAGCTCCGCTGTGCCCGCTGACGTATTTGTCTCCTCTCCAAAGAGTCGTTGCTCGATTGGCCATTACATTGCTCCTGGTCTCGCTGCTCTGTTTCCTTGCCTCGCAGAGTCTTCCCTTGGTTTGGGTGTTGCCTCTCCCAGAGTCTCTTCCTCTGCCCAGATTGTGCTGAAGGTGGGATGGTGTTGCACTTTCAGTAATTCTTTTTTTTCCAAGCCTGCTTGTGAATCGCGCGCTTAATTTCGAGTGGTAGATTACTGATGCTTCTTCTGTTTATGTTCAGATCGTTAGAGGGCATCAGGGGCGGTTCGTCCAACATTCGGGAGAAATCTTGCTGGATCCTTTACTCCATGGAATTTTAGGGCTTCATCGGCTGAATAAAGTTGGAATCTTTGCTGTATTCACCCCTATCAATCAGCCGAGGGGACGGTTATCAGTTGTTCTTGTAACTATTCGAATCATCTTTGAGAAGAAGAAGAGGAGGAAAAATTCGCTGAAAATGGCTGAAGTGAAAACTGAGGACATGGTCCATCATCCACCCATGGACCAGCTACAGGGTTTTGAGTACTGCATCGATTCGAACCCTTCCTGGGGTATGTGTCGGACCGCACCGGCTGGAGCATATGTGCAATTCGGTTTTGGATCGGTTTGTGTATTCGGATTGCTGATTCTTGATGCGTGTTGCAGGAGAAGCTATTGCTTTGGGTTTTCAGCATTACATACTGTCACTGGGAACTGCTGTGATGATCCCCACAATGCTGGTTCCTCTTATGGGTGGAAATGATGTGAGAATCCCGCCCTTGTTTATTCATGCGCGCGATCGTTTATGTCAGCAGTACTTCAAGCTTCTGAATATAAAGATGGATAATTTATCATTTTCATGAAGGAAAAATTAGTTTCATTACTAGACTGACAACTGAAAACTGTTATACCATATTCTACTGTAACGTGTGACATGGGTTGTTTGAAGGCATTTGATCATTCCTCTATTCTGACTACAGAAATGTTTTTCTGTTCGTTTTGTTAACAAAGCATGATAAGGCCAGGGTGGTTCAAACACTTCTATTCGTGACCGGGATAAAGACACTGCTCCAGACATTATTTGGCACTCGCCTTCCTACAATCATGGGTGGCTCTTACGCATATGTTGTCCCAATCCTTTCCATAATCAGAGACCCCTCGCTCCAACAGATAGCTGACGGCCATGCTGTAAGTATGCAAGTTGTCCTGCTTTTCTAGTATATTTCAGATAAAAGAGGTCATGGAAACTGAAATAGGATGATGTCACTAGGTCATTGCACTACCGAAAATTTTCATGTTATATACACAAAATTTATAATTTTGGTATGGTTGCAGAGATTCCTTCAAACAATGAGAGCCATACAAGGAGCTTTGATAGTATCCTCAAGCATTCAAATAATTCTTGGTTATAGCCAGTTGTGGGCAATATGTTCTAGGTACGTGCAACCTTCTTTTTAATCTATTCATGTATGATGTAATCATTTATCCATGTCCATAACCAGTGCATAGATTACATCCTTAACATGTATGGGAATCTGAAATCTGAATAGTTTATTAAGATTGATGTATTGCAGCTGAAAGCCTTTTTAGAATATATTTTTTTAACTTTAGCATGACATGTGACATATCTTGTGATAGTGGGTCACATGGTCAGTATTTGGATCATTATCTATTGGTTCATTACAAACTAGTCTGGCCCCTTTGGCTATCGATTCACTTTATGTGCCCATTAGTTTGAATTGCAGGCGTCACTTTAGAAAAAAGTACAGTATGCTAATATAGTAATCATAGGGAGGGAAAAGAAAGTCCAAAAGTGATGTGCATGTCTGCTACCTTCGGATCGACGGCAGGAATAAGAACAAAACATGATGGTGTCCATGTTGCAGGTTCTTTAGCCCACTTGGGATGGTTCCAGTGGTTGCACTGGTGGGCTATTCTGCACCGATACGGATACGCGTATCAGTATCGGGGCGTATCGGATACGGCGATACACCAATTTCCAAAAAAACCCGATACTTGGATACGTTTCCAATTTTTTTAAAAAACAAGAAATATAGTGCATCTGAGCAATAATAGTGGCTTAGCAGCCTAATAATAGTACAGATAACAGCAAGCACATCACAAATTGTTCACAAACACAGAAATAGAACCTACAGGCTACAGCACAACAGTTTGAACTCTCTAACTTAGGAAATTGCAAAGGATACATGCTGCACGCAGCAACAAGAGAAGTGATAACTAGTCCTCCACTTCGTCTTCAGCTTCATTCTCCCCATTCTCAGCCTCCTGCTTCCTTCTCTACTATGTGGACATGACTCCACAATGGAGCCCTAAGATCGGTGGAACTAGCAGAAACAGATGAAGAATTCGAAGCAGATCCAGCCGCACCACTAGATCCGGTCGCCATCTACTCAGGGGAAAATGAATCGATTGCAAAATAGCTTAGGGGAAGGGAAGGAACTGCTCGACAACAAGAACGGATGGAAGGAATCGATCTCACCTCACCAGATCTGGCCGCCTGCACCTGCCTCCAAGGTGAGCTGCGCCTCCTCCAGCGCCTGCCTGCTCGTGATTTTGGTCTGGCGGCTAGGTCAGGGAGCCAAGCAGAGGCTTATATCTGCCTCCAAGTGGGCTGGGCCGTGTCCCTTAGCAGGCCAAAACGTATCCTCTACTGAGTTATTGTGGCCCAATACGTATGGCCCAAGTATCGGATTTCTTTCTTTTTAATTTTAATCGGATACTCACAGGATACGTATCCATGACGTATCGGATACGTATCAGTATCGGATACGCGTACTGATACCCATACGGCACTTTTTTGGAGTATCGGTGTTTTGTAGCTGGTGGGCCTTGGCCTTTTCGAGAGAGGATTCCCTCTGGTAAATCTATATCTCACATTTTTAACCATATAATAATTGGGGCCATTTTGATTCTCCATAGTCAACAATCTTATTCCTTTGTTTTCTGTGTATTGTTAAAGTTTTCTGAGCTCTTTTTCCAACCCTATCATTTACATAGTAATTTTCTAACTGTGGTACGGACGTTCAACAACAATAAACAACATTTGATTATTCTTTCCCATGATATGCTTTTTCGAGAACAATAATATATTTTCTAAGTTAGGTCAGTTAAATTACTTCTAAAATGGCTTTAATGGAACTATAAAAGTCTATTATGTTTAGGAAATAAGAAAGTCTTATGGTGTCGTCATATTCAAATTTGGAAACATTATGTTAATCTTTCATATATAACAGCAGAAATCTCCTCAGCTAATTTAAGACAACATTTTTCAGGTTGGAAAATGCGTAGAGATTGGTCTTCCGATGCTTATCCTATTTGTCGCACTTTCCCAGTATCTGAAACACGTTCATGTCCGGCATGTTCCTGTTTTGGAGAGATTTTCACTGCTGATGTGCATCGCTTTTGTCTGGGTATATGCCCACATCCTAACAGCAAGTGGTGCATACAATCATACTGCACTTGTCACCCAGATCAACTGCCGTACAGACCGTGCCAACCTCATCTCATCTGCCCTATGGTTTGGAAACTGCCTTATATGTCACCGATTCAATTTAACCTTCATGTTGTACATTTCTCAAATTAATCTTTAAATTCTCAGGATAAGCATTCCATTCCCGTTGCAATGGGGCGCACCAACGTTCAGCGCAGACCATGCATTTGGTATGATGGCTGCCGTGCTGGTCTCTTTAATAGAGGTGTGATGACATATTTAACATAAAATTTCTTTCAAAATGTTTCCTATGGATTTGTTGGTTGTCAATACTCAAGCACTTTTGCTGTGTCCATCTTATGTGATTCACAATATTTGAGGGTTGCAGACAACAGGAGCATTTATGGCTGCTGCGCGTTTAGCAAGTGCAACGCCCCCACCAGCTTACGTCCTGAGTAGAGGCATTGGATGGCAGGTTAGTGTTATTATCCCAACCTCCAAAAGAATTATAATAATATACTATTTAATATGGAAAATAATCTATGTAAAGGGTGTTCACTAGAAAAATAAGTTGCAATTGAAGAGTTGTTCGGTAACCAATGTTTTTGCATGTTGAAGAGGAGTAAGAATCTTTAGAAGGGACACCTTGTGTAAGGAAAATGAATTATGCTTACTCATTCTTCTGGGAATTTTGATATTCAGGGTATTGGCACCCTACTGGATGGGCTATTTGGCACTGGCACTGGTTCTACAGTTTCTATGTGAGTGCATCTCTACACTAATACATGATTATTATTCATTGAGATTTCCTTTAGCTACAAAATATGAATTTATGTCGAATATTTGAATGGGATGTAGAGAGAATGTTGGTCTTCTTGGATCAACAAGAGTAGGTAGCAGAAGAGTGATACAGATATCTGCTGGTTTCATGATCTTCTTCTCTATGCTAGGTAAAATGTTTCTTCCGATCTATCTAGTAACACAAGTTCCACTTGTTGTTTGGAGTATGTATATATCATCAATTATGATTGCAGGGAAATTTGGAGCACTGTTTGCCTCAATTCCTTTTACAATATTTGCTGCCGTCTACTGCGTTATGTTTGGAATTGTTGGTGAGGATCATAGAAGGACAAAGTGAAATAACCTTTTGAAGCAATTCATCATTACCTTGAGCACTGAACTGTATATTGAAGTCTGCTCTTCTGTCTTGTTCTCAGCTGCTGTGGGGCTCTCCTTTATGCAGTTCACTAACATGAACTCAATGCGCAACCTCTTCATTATCGGTGTCTCACTCTTCCTGGGTTTATCTATTCCAGAGTATTTCTCTCGATATATAACAAGTTCTCAACAAGGCCCGGCACACACAAAAGCTGGATGGGTTCGTAACTTTCTGTACTGTAGATTTCAAATCTAACTTAAATTAGCTTCCAGCAAAATAATAAATAAATCTTGAACGGTATAGTAACCCAAAGCTTTTGTATAATACCTCATTTGTTGCAGTTCAATGACTACATCAACACAATCTTCTCGTCCCCACCTACCGTTGCCCTCTTTGTGGCGGTAATCCTTGACAACACACTTGATGTCAGAGAAGCAGCCAAGGACCGAGGAATGCCCTGGTGGGCGCGTTTCAGGACGTTTCGAGGTGACAGCAGAAACGAAGAGTTCTACACCCTGCCGTTCAACCTCAATAGGTTCTTCCCACCGTCATGATACAAACTGCCAAAGTCAAGCTACCAAAATCCAAACTGTCTGATCAAGCAAATCTGACGGTTTGCTTTGCTTTCAATAGTGCAGAAGAATATTATTAGAAGTTGAACGAAGCAGGAGCTAACTCTCCATTATTTTTCCGTTGATTGTACATAATCCGATTCATTTTAGTTGACAAGGAATGACGAACCAGAATGTTGGATTTTGATATAATGTACGTACCTTTAGATCTTATGGACAATGCTTGCGAGCCACACCTGTCAGTAACATATTTGGTCTGTAGTCTTGTACTTCATATCTACTGCAAGTCTGCAACAGAAGAGGGTTCAGTGCTTGTATATTCCGTTCTCTGGAAAAGACGCTTCGACCGTAATTAAAGGGCTTATAGAACGAAGTTATGTGCAGAAATTTCATCACAATTTTTGGCTGTGTGCTTCACTTTAACTTCATATTCAAGTTTTTCTGGAAATGTGGAGACCAACAACCACCAAAGAATTCTTTTCAGAAGAGGGAGAGTGTTCACCTCAGACTCTCTTGGATGGTTCGATATGGAGTACTGGACAAAACAAGAACTGATCTGGATATGTAGGCCAGGATTCGGTTCGTCAAAAACAGAGCCCAAAGGTGAAATACATAAATTTACAGATCAACGTAACGACGCTGTTTTCCTTGCCTGTTTGACACATATTTTTTAAAGAGCAACATCCAATTAAATAAACAAGCCGACCTTAGCTCAGTTGGTAGAGCGGAGGACTGTAGTTGTTTGCAGATAATCCTTAGGTCGCTGGTTCGAATCCGGCAGGTCGGATATTTTTTCTTTTCCACGTTTAGGCTTCCGGCATTTCAATTAATTTTTGTGAACAAAGCATTTCAGCCAAACAAGTTGAGTGATTTTATTCCCCCCACATTTTAGGCTTCCGGACTTATGAGGTGGATGCATTTTTTTTTCTTCACATTTTTGGCGGCGTTTCAAGTTAATTTTTTCGAACAATTGATTTCAGATGAACAAGATACCTGACATTACTGTTTTTACATTTTATTTAAGGCTTCCGGACTTTCGAGATATTTTTTGCAAACAAAATGCATTTAATACGACCAAGATAGTATTTCTTATGTGCCTGACTAAACTATTTTATATGTTTGGAGCTGTTGCAGATTTACAGTTGTGCAACAAATAGAATAGTACATTATGTCTGAGAAGTTGAGGAAAATAATTTTAATGGAAAATTGTAACACCATAATTCAAATTATAGCGATACTAGAAAAAGTGCATTGAACAGGGTTTTCTTGTCTACCTGTGTAATTTCTATTATTAGAACGAGTGTGATCACAGATATCTGAAATGCTCTACCTGTACAGCGACTGAAAAGGATTGTGATGCCCAGGTGGGAAGGGGATATTTGAGTTGATTATATAAAATGATTGTGTAGAAATGCAGAAATTTATTACACAAAAAAAAGAAATGCAGAAATTTAAGCAACTGTAGATTTGTATCTATAGTTGAACCTTGTTTTTGCGCTGCATGTTCAGGAGCCTTAGGATTAAATATTTATCACATAATTTTTGGAGCTATTTACACGTGACATCTCAATTGGTCCTTTGCGAGAAATTTGGATATAATTGAAACATGGATAATTGCAAGCCAAATGTTCATGTTAGCTAAACACAGTTTTTGTTTTACTTGCAACAATTGTCTGACATAGTGTGCAAAGCTTTGTTGGTCATCATAAAGACAAGGCTAAAAATTGTGTGAACAATTCGACGAAGAAGGCCGAGATTCTGCAGTCTATTCAATTCAAGGGTCAAAACTATAATACTTCCAATTATATAAAACATTTTTTATGTACTGCACAGTCTTTGCTAGTTTTCTAGGTTGCATCACATCATTGATTTCTGTGGATAAAAGTTCCATGAAAGCCATAAGGTACTCTTTGTGGTAGTGTTATTCTAGCAACTGGGGCATCTTCAAATCTTTTGGCGTCAATAATGTATACCTGAGCATATAAAACACAAAAATTAGTTTTTATGGAACTGCTGTATGTCTGTACGTATATAATATGGTACAGTAAAAGCTTGCCTGTGATGTATTAGTTTCCTCGTTATGTACAAATGAGATTATCCATCCGTCATCTTCACATGAGCCACCAACTCTTGGTACAAATGCTGCTCCAGAGCAGAACAGATTTTTTCCAAGCCAATGATACTTCATCTCAATCAGATCCGACTCAGATACCTGTTTCAGGACATATCAATTTGGAAATCTGAGAATAAGCATAGCGAAACTAATACAGAGTCAAACTCATGCATACCTCACTGTTGTTTCTCTTTTCAAGACATAGTTTCGCAAAACCTCCATATTTTGGGTTGACTACAAGATTAGATAGAAACCCGGTCAAGTTGTGACATAGCACCGCCACAATAAAGCGAACATATAAATCCATTATAGGTATTCCTTTTTTTAAGCTGCTACTATATCTTTTTGTACATAACACTGTATAGGAAGTTTTTCCCCCCTTTTCAGCACAATACCTTTCTCACAGTTGCCAAAAGAGCTTGTCAAGGAATCCACTACTTGAGCATATGCATAACTATGTTGCATTCCGGTGTACTGGTTATTGATCATTGGAAACTCCAAGGAGAAGTCTGTTCCAGTTAAGTACTCCCCGGAGACGGCTTTTGTTTTTTAAGTTTAGTCTCCACTGGTATAAGCAAGAGAAATATTCCCTACTGATTCCTTGCTTTGTGAACTTGTCATCTTCTGTAAGCTCAGAACCTTCAGAGTCATCGTTGTTTGGCGCATATCTTGGCCCCGGTATTATGGATTCTGGTGAACGTAGACCCCTTACCACTACCTAATTAAGTTACCAAGAAAATGTAAGATTTCCAATGCAAATTAATGACTGTGATGATAATATCGAAAATAATTTTCTATCAAGCCAACCACTGGTACCTCATCACCCTCTTCATAACAGTTGATAAGATGAAACATGCAGAACGGATCAATGTTAAACCAGATGACTGACTCGGCATCACCATAGCGGGGCATGACCCCTATTCTTGCATTACTTTCCTTCTCAAACTCAATCAACCTGTGCCAGGGTTTTTTATTAGTTTGGTATGCACATTAAGGTAGGTGGTTCTTTAACAGAAGAAGTTTGTCAGGATTACTTACTGACCACCTTTAATTAGCCTACTGATGTCAATAGTAAGAGGTATATCTATGATAATGTTATACCTGCATCAAGAGACTATAATTCATTATTTCCTTGTTTGTTTACTGAAATTCTAGTATAAAAGATTACAAGCTAAACTGCATAGGAAGTATTCTATTCTAGCACTAGTGCACTACAAATCAATAAACTAAAATTTTACATAGGGAGTATTTTAATCTAGTGTAACAAATAGGTAAATTGAAATTTTATAGGTTTTGTTGACTGCTCATTTTAAAAATTGTAAGAAGAAATGATGTTTGGTAGATAGTCGTACTTCAGAGTAACTCCTATATCATGACAAAGTGTACATCTATCCAGCTTGAGGTCAACTCTGTGCTTTAGCTTGGTTCCATCAGCTGCAGGAAAGTAAAAAATGAATTTAAGTCCTCAATTTGGTCTGTAACTTTCAACCTTGGCATACAAAAGATGATATGAAACTGGAAAAAAAATGTAAAACGTAATACCTGAAACAACTCCAACTACTAGGAATGGTCTCTTCGCATCTGTGCCAAAGATGACAAGCTCTCCTGATCCAGAGCTACCTAAGTTAATTTAATCAAGAATTAATTAGCTCAGTATTCTCTCTATGTTTGTATGGAGAAATAGTTTTCATTTGAAAACTGGCATATGGTGCCTGAAAACATGCCAGTAACATAGTAGTTAGTATTTTTGTCGGTCATCTTTGGTACTGTACTGCCCCAAAATGTTTCTGAATTAATCATTTAATATGATCAGTACAGCATGAGGATGACACCATGCACATGCATTTCGAAATAAGAATAGTTAGTCAAGCTATGAAAGAGATGCAAAGTTTTCTTTTGTTTTTGAAAAATTGTTGAGATCTTTTTATTTTAGTTATATACTTATATTGAGTTATAATCAGCAACATGGTATGAAAGGGTAAGAATTATTGATGAACTTCATGTGGCTCGTGCTTCAGATGAGTGTGAAGTAGAAGGGCGTTGAATTTAACAGCACGTTCCATTATGTATCCAAAATAAAAAAAAGTTATATATTCAAGACTCATTCAACTAGTGGCATCCCGTTTCTGTATACATTTCTACTACCATCAAATAAGTTGAAGAATAAATTACAATAACCTCTCGTGATCTTGCGATTGCCTATTTTTTTCCCCTGAAAGTATATAGGCACTGACTTTGCAGACTTGTAATTCACTAATATATATGCATATATATTT
>JAAXCT010001948.1:0-109293 GCA_012490785.1 Eragrostis nindensis
GAGAATTTAGTAGGCATCCTTTGTTTTTTCTTTTCCAGGCAGAGCAGAAGGAGAGTTTGTTCCGTTTACTACATCACCAAAGAGTACGAGAGGATTGGTAATGGCAACACCATCGAGAAGGTCAAGGAGGTCCAGATGAGGAAGCTCAAGGGCTATCTGGCCTTGTGTATGTTTGGCTTGGGATCAATCCATTGGGTGGAGGGGAGAAGGTGGTAGAGCACCTGGGCAAGGATTTCGCCGACAAGTGTTCGTTTCCGCTTTCTTACGGTGCTTTACTTCTGGGCCTCGTTGGTGCGACTGCAGGGACCCTGCCAGACAATGCTCTTTGGCCGCTCTTCTTTGCAGGACTTGGGGCTGGGCTCTCATTCATTTTTGTCTTAGCTCTGTTTCACTTGGAAACAAGGAGGCATTATCTGAATCCTGATGATGCAAGACATTCGTTTTGCATATATTCTGTGCTGTTTAGCTTGTACTGGTCCCATGCCGCCCAAGATCCACTAGTAAGTTTGTTGTAAATTATTCATATGCAGCCTCATATTGAGCTAGATATAATACAAGTACTAATTCTTTCTCATATGCAGCCACTGCACACCTTTGGAAAGCTTATTTTGTCCCTCGCCCGTGGCCTTTTCTTCGTGTTTAGGTTCTTATATCATGAATGTAATGTTTAGTGCTTTTGATTTTTGCAACTTCGTATGCTTATTGTATCTTTGTTGTGCCATCAGATGGATTGGGAATTCAAGGGAGATGCCTTCAGCTGGTTTTGGGTAAATATTTGCTGCTGCAGAAGTCGTCGGTAAGCATTAATATTTCCTCACAATGTCATTTAATAAAATTTTTAATTTTTTTTCAACATTGTAATGTTTATATTGTTTTGCCATACAGTAACATTCTTCCTGATCGCGATCGAGATTCGTAGTCGATCTAGGTTCGTGATACAAAGGTAAAGAGTATTTTCTCTTCTACTTGAATACTTATGTTCTCTAGCAGTAGTACTTCTTTTCTATTTAACTAGTCATGCAATAATTTTTCGATTTGAGGGATGATGTGGTGGTACCGTGACCATTTCCTTGCAGATCAGAGTGTAAGGAAGTACATCTGTCATAGCAATTGTAAGGAAGGAGAGGATTCCACTGCATAGTTTGTCACAATCAATCGATCTTTTCATCAGAGGAGAGTAAGTTCATAGCTGTGGTCAAGGATGACAAGTGAGAAGGCGAAGAGTATTGAGAGAAATGGTTGCCAGTTTGGTCATGTAAGAGTTCGTTATAACGCTCTTTGGTACTTGCGCTGTAAACGTTTTCACCTGCATGATTGAGCTATATCCAGCTGGTAACGCTGCAGGCAAGCAATGGCCTTATGTGTTGTTTGGCATGCCTGAGGTACTGTTGTGGAATAATGTGAATGGTGTCTGTTATGTCAACTCTGTTCTTTGTGCAATAACTTGTTACCTCCTTTTGTAATTTGAGGGAATGAAGTCACCCTCTCTTTTGGTGGTCCATTAGACTAGAGTAGATCCTCAGACAAAAATTCGCATCTGAGCCTGTCCTGTTTCAGCAAATTACTAGTATGCATTTGACTGGTTTCTACCATCTGATACCTTTTTGGTCCTGAGCTTACTTGCACCTGACATGAATGTTTGATTGTTCTCATGCTCAGAAAACATACTAGGACTGCAGTATTGTTGTGGTATAGCAATGAGTCATCTCGAGCCTCTAGTCTGAACAATGATCTCTGACAGCCCTCCCTAGCAATGTCAAAACACAAGGATATCAGAGGCAGCGATTCTACTGACAATTGATTACTACAGCAGCTGCTGCTCGCGAATAGGTTTCCTAATCATAGAAACGAATTTTGATGCAAGCCACTTAGTCACAAATGTTGGCTAAAACTAAGGAGCCTTTGGTTAGTAAGTAGGAATGAATATATTATAATTATCACCTTTTTTTTTATCACATTACTCCTTTTTTGCTTTGGGCCGTTTCTCTATCATCCCCACTCTCCCCATCATGGGATAACTTTACAAGAGAATGAAATTGATCAAATATACTATAGTGATAGTAGGCTGTTCAAATATACCGTTAACGTTGTCACTTTGCTGTTCATTCCTTTTTGTGTTTTTAGTGATTTGTGTTTGCAATATTTTTGTTTGGATTGGTAAATTGCGAGGTAAGTGAGTTGAATTGTTGAAGCATCATTTTGCAGTGAACCGGTACTTGCCTCGCATTAATTCTGGTGTTGCCTGGCCATGTGCCAATCTCCACACCAAGTGCTTAAACTTTGTTCGGACAGCTCAGAGCCCAGATTTTAGTCCAGGGGACAATAGTGCCTAATGCTGCATGTGAACAGTAGCACCTGAGCTCGGGCCATGGTCAGTCTGCAGTCTGTCCCTTATATGCATATTTGACACTGGAAAGATCCCGAAGAGGAATAGTTAGAATGGTGGAGGCATCCTCTTGACTGAACAGATCAGTTCAACTCGTCATCCTATTGTACAGTTTTGGAGAAGAATTTGGTGTCTTGTTGTGCTGATCCATAGTGTTGATCCTCTTGGCAACCATGGGTCTCTCTTTATAATGATGGACTCACCATCTCCCACACGTCAAATAATGCATTTCGTCAGTAGCTCGATGCCTTTCAATATACTCCTCCAGGTGTAGGACAACCTTGCCTCTCACTTGCACTGAGAACATCACAATGAGTGAAGTACTCCCTCCGTTCGGGGACATATGACGCTGGCTGACTTTTTTCTCCGAGGATTTGGCTACATAACAATTCAGGGTTTCGTACCAGACGCCAACCTTGCTAAGTAGAAAGTATGAAAATCTCCAAAACCGAGACCACCATCACTTTTTGGTTCCACTATCTTCTTCCAAGATAACAAATGCATCTTGTCGATATCTTGTTGATGTTGGCACATCAGACAATTCTCTCAACTCTCAACTCACAAGAACACACGAAAAATCTAGTAGTTTGTGCTGAAATGAAGCTACAGGTTTTCTGGTTTCTCTCTTTATTATATTAGCAGGGAAACAAAGTAGATCATGAATCCTATAGAGCCGGATCAGGCCAAAGTGGCCTCCTAACTTCTAGCTCGCCACCAGCACTAAGCCGTGGCCATTACATACTCCATGCCTAAAGACTAGGACTCAACAAAACTGACTCTGACCAACGCTAACTGCTAACTGACTCTGAACTGAAAAACAGAGCACTCTGTCAGCCAACTGAAACTGCCGGTTTGAACACTGAACAAACTAAATAAAGACACTAGAGCACTAAACTGATACGAGACTGAAGGCTAACAGTTGACTCCACCGATATCTACATATCATGGTACTCAGCTCATCACAGAAACTCTTAGTTAGATCAAAACAAGCCATGGCGTATGTCGGATTTTCCTGGGCAACAGCCGTGATCAATTTTCCTTTTGCCTGCCTTCGATAGAAGTTTCTCCTTCCAACTTGGATACAACACCAAATACTACCCTTTAGATATTGGAACACCTGTTTCTTGGAGTGACAACGACTGATATACACCAGAAGACCAAGGTATTTTTCACTTGCTGTTTCAGAGTTGTGATGCAGGATGTGTTTTACAGTTACTCTCCGGTTATATGATGTGTTCTTGCTGAACCTTGCAGCCGATTTCTCTTTATAGATATTCAGACCAGAACATTCCTCATAATCTATTAGGCAGTGTTACCAGTGGCTTTCACGAGTATGAGTGAGTCATCTGCAAATAGAGACACACTCGAGACACCCTGTCAAAGCTTCATCCCTTGAATCATATTTGAAACATCTACGTGATGAAGTAGGGAAGAGAAACCTTCAGCAGACAATCAAAACAAGGGATCTTTGATCTGATAGTTGACTGATCTCGCACACTTCGTGAGCAAAGTGATATCTAGCTAGTTTTGACAACATCACCTCCACAAAAACTCCGTTCCAATCATACCAAATTACCAAGTAAGTTTTAGAGAAAAATATCCATCTAGACCACGCCCACGCCTTTTGTTCTGCAGAAAGTGTCATCTAATAGGTGTCTTAAGACCCATCTAAACTCTTTTCTTGTGATGACACTGGTTAGCTCAATTTGAGCTAATAATCAACATCATCACAAAGGGAACGGGAGGGAGTACAGTCGGAGGTGCAGTAGAACTTATGTTGGCAAGTTTCTCTTTTAAGAGGATTTTCCTCGGACAACGGACGGAGACGGATGAGAGCAGGAGCCCCCATGATATCTGGAACTAACCCAATTTTGTTTGGCAAGGGCCAAAATACTTGGGTGGACATTATTAACTTGTATGCCAGTGCACTGAGAAATATAATGTATATATGTAGTGAGGCACAGATGTGGAAACCAGCCATGCATTCTGGTTAATTGTAAATATATAATTCCTCCACAAAAAAAACTGTGAATGTATATAACGACAAGGCATAAGTATAATTATAAAGACAAATTATGTGACTCTATGATACATATGGAATGTGTTCGATGAGCTCAATTCAGTTGGATTATGGATGTTTTGTTCAACATGAAATTATGCTGAAGTTGGGATATATTCATCCAACAACTCGCTCGCGTAGCAAAAGATAGGAGAAACGAAGCAAGCGACCGGGGCCAAACAGATAACTATCATTGCCGAAATTATTCCATCGCCTTGACTCGAGATTCTTCTAAGAAAATCTATCATATACAGCCATAGCACAATCAGCATTCCCTGCAATAATGCATGCAAACATTTAGTTACCATTCTGCCATATGTAAATCAATGAGTAGATGACAAACACATACTGGTTTAAGCATAACAGGAACAATAGCTGCAACATATTGGACTTGGACATGCCAATCTAGCTAGGTTAGGCTGGCATGAATGACGGATTCAGTCCAATCTTAGAGAGAACTCATAGCATCTGAGTGCTGACTGCTGAATAATGTATAGACCATTTAGTTGGAGAGGTAATTGAAAGATTAAAAGAAAGTATAGTTAGCTAACAATGCCAATTGTAGGAAAATGAAATTTCTGAATATTTTATCTCAGTGAAGAAGCTAGAGGTCGGGAACCTCTTATTATCACACATCCAGCAACTGTAATATCTTTTCTTCTCTTAAAAACCTCTTGCATGCATGTTTTAAGGAATGTGTATGTATCTTGCACTTATGTTTTACCTTTTCACAATGTGCTATCCAAACAACTTTGAGAACGTTTCGTTCTACAGTTAAACCTAGATCTCAATCAATCCAATGAATACTGATGTGTGCAATTTATCACCTAGACTAGACTTCCCAGTATAGATCATATATTTCTATGCGTAGTGTTAAAGCTATAAGGTGCGTACGTATGTGCAATTTAGATATGGTTATGTATAAGGCGAGATTTTCATATAAATAAAAACCAGCAAAAACAACTTGTGCGCGGAAACAAAGGTGCTTTATACCTTGACAAGGCACTTGAAGACCTTAGCGGCAGCCAAGACGATGATAGCAGCTGCCTTGTCCAAATCGGCTTCCGTCAGCTTGTGGGCGTTCGTCCCCACCTTGACATGGCTGCGCTCCTCCTCGACGAACCTCGGCTGCGCCTCGCCGCCGGCGTGGCAGACGCAGCAACTAGGCGTCGGCGTGGGAGAAGGTCGAAGGATACCACGTTGCATCATCCCTAATTCGTCTTGAATAATAATGAATCGGGACAACTTTTTTTTTTTTTGGAAAACAACTGATGCCCACCCGATATATACAGAGGTCTTCTAGTTCTAGTTGGCCCAAAAGAAGAGCCGAGTTGGGCCTGCCGGGCCCAAATGTAAGGTTGGCTATGGAGTTTCCTCCTGACGAAAAAAAAATGATGGTCACGAGCCCACGAAGAGGGAGCTGTCGACGTATAAAGGGAGCCGCGCAAGTCCGCCCATTTCAGACCAGTACAAACGTGATCCAGTCCCGTAGGGTCTGTTAAATTTTTTGTTCAATCACCCAAATTTGTGTTATAACCTTTACTCAAGATTTTAAAGGTGTGAACAAAAGCCTCCTAGCCTTATATGATGCAATTATGGTTTTCTAATTTTACAAGTAGTAGATTACAAAACAAACGGTGAAGATCAAGTTCCACCTACGAAAGAGTATAATAAATACAAAAGAATCCAATCAGATATACCTTTGTATTACAAATTTTGTCACATGCTTGCCAGACGCATCAAACTTCTAGAAATCCAAAATACTAAAACAAAACTCTGCCTTGGTAATAGGACCGATGTGACCACCTCACTAATTGCATTATTACTGGTTCAAACCGTACAACAAAACCGAGTTGTCCCTACAAGCGTGTACAAAAAGAGCCAAAGTTCTTCAACATACTACAGAATCAGGGTATAACTGTATAAGCAAGCAGTGCACAGAATGCCATGCCTTTTATCTTCTCCAGTTGTGCCGAAAACTACCTCCAATCCTTCGGAGATGGGGGATCAATCCATGTTGCTGACACTGATACCATCAGTCCATCCGACAAATCGATTGCAAAATACTTTCCGTCGCACATCACATCACATTTGCTGGGGAGATACAAGCAAGGTATGCATTAGAGAAGCATAGTGTATATTTAGTTTATCATTGTAAGGAGGAAGGGGAACCATTACTATGCAGGCTCCAAAAGAGCATAGATCAGCGCTATTAAAGAAATGCACAGAAGAACAATTCTAGCAGAGTGCATGCATATAGAAAAAACAAGTGCATTATATATCAAAAAAAAAAAAAACTTGCTCAACCAGCTCCTTCCAATCTAACAGCAGCATGTCAGGGTACAATATCTGCAACAGCAGTTACGGAAAACAATGGTAGTGCATCTATAAAGTATGAAATGTGAATATCAACAGCAAAGCTTTAATTTTCTGTCGAAATAGGAGGGAAGGTCCCTATCAACAGCAAAGCATAGAACGCCAGGAAAATAGAATACATCTTTTGAACGCTCAAAATATGCCTTTAGAATAATAGTGTCGGAATCGCATTGCTCAGTGCCCAGGTCTCAACAGGTGTTTCTCCGCTCTTCAGATGCTTTCAGAGTGTATCATTAGCCTAGCCAGAAACGCAAAGCGTTGTTGCTTACTGCTTAGTGGTAGTAGAATCATACTCCTTATGGTAACCAAAATTTCTTTTCACAGTTTATAAAATGAACAAGTTCCATATTTATGTTTGGATTGCTTGATCTTACTTGACATCCACTAAGCACTTTAGGGCAGTAAAATCTAGCTGCCTGTGTCGAATGACTGAAGATGAACCTGCCAGCGTCTTTGTCCTGAGAAGTGGTTTGGGCTGAAAGTGATCAAAAAGGGACATGTATCCTCCAAAGAAAATGTGCCATCTTGTTAAGCAATCGTCAAGTAGTAAAATAACAAGGAGAGATGAATGTACGCTCAAAACTGTGTATTCAAGATGAAAATACCTGTTTACACACTCAAAAAGGCACCCTTCAGTAATGGTTGGAGTCCCTCTTTCGGAGTAAACTCATAATTTGGACCACTAGCAAACTTGCAGATAAACTTAGCTGAACCAGGGAAGTCGTGTGGTTTCATCAATGGCATGATGAAATAGGTTGCACGTCATCCACCATAATGCCTCCAGCTTCTCTGACCCAATCAACAACTTCAGGTCTCTGATCCAGATGCATAGAGCTTCAACAGAAATCAAAGCAACTGGGAGAATGTTTATTCATTATCAAATTAAAACTACACTTTTTTTCTGCAGTTTGCTTATGGACCGACAAGAATTATTGGAAGTGTTACATCATAAATTATTGTAGATCGGAGTGTCTCAGACACCACATCAAGATTGACTGGCAATTTGACGAGTCAGTTATTTTGACTGACTTTACAGACCTAGTCTGTTGACCAGGTTAGCCATATTGCTTCCATCTTTGCCACTTGGTCATTCTCTTTCAGATGACACATCATTTTTAGTTGTTTGTCGCTTGAACACTAATAGTTGAGGCATGAAAACTACCAAATGAGCTTTTGGCTGCCTTTGTTTACGGTGCATCAGCAGCAATTTTTCACATGCGAAAATTCATGTTCAAAAATAGAAAAATGACGAAAGCAAAAGTCAAGCAAGGGCAATGTATGTTTGGTGTTCCATTTCATAATATAAGAACAAGCAGGGGAGATATGGTGTAAGCAAATGAAATTTATTTCTTAATAGAACGATATGCAGTTCTATGAGTTCGAGATAAAAAAATCATCAAGGCAAACAGTCGTTCCAACGAGGAAATAAAATGAGTAGATTATTACATTTTTCTTTACAAGAAGCTAGCAGCAGCAGATAGCACCTGGATATGTTACTACACCATCTCAGATATGCAATGTTGAGATGAACTCATTTTTGGGCGATAAAATAGTCACTACCTCCAGCTTCACAGGTTTCATGATAAATAACATATATGCATATAACATTTAGATTTTTAGTGCATCATCTCATGGATTATATTGATCCTGTATATTATTGCCCTTTATATAAGAATATTGCACAAACTGAAAGTTGAGAAGTGGATTTTGGTGCTGCGGGAGCGGCAGCTTTTCTTTTTATCATTGAACTATATATAGCCTATTACACACTACCCTGGTGATGGAGATCATGGCCGGGATTCCAGGCTTACAGCCGCACAACTAGCCATAGTAGCTCCTACTCTTCAGGCATGGCGCTAACAAAGAAGACTGGTCCTAGTGCTCGCACTACTAACTGAAAACCAAAACGACTAACAGCTCGGGCTAATCCCTTTGACAGAAAGGAAAAACACACACTGACACGACTAACACACAAGGTTATTGCTAACAAAGAAGACCTACTATCTTAGTTCACGACTTGCTTTTCGGAAAACTCAATTAAGTCTACACTCTATAGTTTCCTCTCATGAAAATATGATCCGATCAGCCGTCCCAAACAATTTTAACCTGAGATATGAGCATTTATGCATAAATTTCAATTGAGTTTCCCAGGTGGTTCTAACTCAATTTCAGACTGAACAAATCTTAAGTCCTTCACCTTTTAGTTCCTGTTTTATAGGTGTGAGCAAGAGCGGGGAGGGAGGGATAGGAAGCTTGTGACTCATCGAAATAGAACGTTAAATGAAAAGCACCAAAGCATATAGCCACAACTAAATGAGTATGCTTCAGTGCAAGATAGGTCGAAAAAGGGACACCATACTGCAGTATTATTCTCTCCAGCTCCTTCCATCTAATTGATAAAACAGAAGAACAACATACAGATAATGAAGGAAAATATGGAACTTCCAACAGGAAACTGGGTAAAGAATCAACTGCACCGATTCAGTTTGGTGATGCCGAATTCAAACAAGTAAAGAGAAGAATCCAGTAACGTTGATGAGTCATAACTCATAACATTATGTTCAATCCAGCAATGATCTAATCACTTCAAGGTGACAATGGTCTTCTTCAGAAAATCCACAAATCACTGCAGAGACACACACACCAAAAAAAAAAAAAAAAAAGAGAACAGCATACTATTAGTCGTAAGCCAACAGCTCATCTGTACTAAATGCAGAGATAATATGACCTTGCACAACAGTTCTTACTTCCATGCCAAGAGAGACGTTCAAAGGAGCTAGTAGCACCAAATGTAGCACATAGTTTGGCTTGTTTGCTTTGCATCTTAAGAGTGTCAGTAGGTAGAGGAGCTAAACTGGGTGAAAACAGGTGAGCTACCTGGATTGTTGTAACCTACCATGTACTAACAAATAACTAATTGTCATGCTAAAAGTGGTATGTAGTACTCTAGCCGATGATGATTAGTAAATAAAAGAAGCATGCATGATTTCTCATTCTAAAACAGCCACAGTGACAATTAGCAAAGATTTTTCATACTACATGTCTTGACAGCTTTTGTAAACTCATTTTATATTTGGCAGCCAAGACATCCTTCAAAACTATAAAGTTCACATCAATCAAGAAATAAGTTTGCAAATGATCTCTAATGTTGTCACTAATAATTTACTCTTGGCCTACAAGGAAAAAAACAACTCGGTATAAAAGTAATACATTTATTACTGGAACATGTTTTGATATCTGTAGCATCTCATTTTTTATAAAGCCTGATGCATGTTGAAATTATTTGTCCCAGGAACTTATTAAATGGCCTTCTCAACTGTTATAGTTTGAAACACAGAATTGGAGGTATTTTGGCACAGCGAAATGCATGACATTCTGGGTTCCAGGTCAAAAAGAAAGCCAGATATGATATCTCATGTGATCGTAGGCTTGTAGCTTTACTCAAAGTTACCAGGGAACATTCTTCCTACATTGCATCTACGTTTTTCAAGATCATGTGCCTCATCAATCAATTCATGAGATGGTATAATCTGTGCTACTACACTTAGCTTTATTCAGCTGAGAATTGTAACATTCAGTGCTACAGAATAGTCTGGCAACTAATAGAGCATACAAATTTTAGCACAAAACATAGCAAGTTTGCTGACCACAATGTCAATCAGGGCCGTCGATCTCGATTGCACCGAATCTGAACAAGGAAGATACTAATACAAAGTAATCATCAAATTATGGGACCAAACAGGAATGTCAACCCAAGACATTAACAGAGTTTCCTAATATCCTCGAACCGAGAAATTACTAACAAACAAAATACAGCATTAGAGTCAACTTTGCACTAACTGTGGTAATAACAAATAAAAAGGCTATCTGTAGCACTCAGCATTCAAACACGCAGGAATAAAGGTTGATCACCGGTCAAAATTAGTATAGCCATGTATCCTGATCGCTACTAAACCTTAACTGCAAGATGGAACTGATACTACCATGTTTGTACATGTTCCACTGATGGGCTCATTTGAGATGGGGATGGGACATCATCTATTCAAGATTAACAAATTTAGGTCCACAAAGGGAAACATAGCATATCAGTATCAACCAAATTGAGGCCTCCCAGCTAAGAATCTATCAGGCCTTCTGATATGCTAGCTTCTAGAGTAACACAACAAACAGTAAAATAAAGTACCAACTTTCACTGCATTAAGAGCTGTACTTATGTATAACAGATGCTGCACAAACCTCTCAAATTGAAGCCTGAAGCTTCCCAATAGCAGGCAAACCACTTCGCATGATTTCATCCCATCTGGACCAATCCCACACTACATATGGATCCGGTTGGGAAGACCGACCACGGCCGCAGGATCGCAGAGGCCGCAGCCCTTTCTTTACCCCTGGCTCACCACGACGCTCGCCGCACCACGGTGAAGACCGCCTCTGCCAGCTGGCCGCGCATCCAAATCCAAGCGCCTGCGCCAGGGACGCCCGCCATCTCCAGGGCCCAGGCGATAGCCGGGGCGCCGCCACCCACCTCTGCCGCGCCGCCACTCCGGTCGCCGCCAGCTCTCCTCTTACATGACCTTGCTCCACTCACATGACCTTGCTCCACTCACATGACCCAGGGCCCTATGACTGGTGGGACCTCAAGGCCGCTGGTGTCCCACCTGTCCGTGGCCGACGTCGCCTCACCGGCCACGGGCGACATGTCACGGCGGCAACACCGCACCCAACCTCTCGCGTCGACGCAACTGGCAGGTGGGGCCGCATCATCGGACCGCCACGCAGAACGGCGGACTCGTCCCCGGGCCCGGAGCAGAGGAGAGGGAACTGACAGCTGGCACCACCGAGGTCCCACGCTGCGGGGCCCACCCAAAAACCCAGCCTCTCAAGTTTAAAGTTTAAACCCCCTCCTCCCCTGCTTTGCTTGGCTCCACACCAAAGCAGAGAGGGAACCCACGCGTTCGCGGCGCGCCTCGCAGTTCCGCTCCGTCCTCCTCTCCGCCTCCTCGGCCGGACGCCCTCGCCGCATCCGCTGGCGCCGATGGCACCCCCGAGCGTCGCCGACGCTCCGAAGGAGGCGGCCCAGGCGAGCCGCTCCTCCACGCTCCGTCAGGTACTCGCTCCGGACCCCGCGCGTTTTTGGCTCTCGTTTCGTTGGTTTGGGGCGCGCGGGTGGGGAATCGCGGCGGCTCGGTGGTGACATGGAATGCTGGTGTCGGCGGCCGGATGTGTGAGGCGCGGGAGGTCGGGGTGGGATCAATCGGCGAGGCATGTGTCCTGGTGCGAGCTGGGGACCGGACTTCGAGGAGACCTTGGCGACGCATGGCGGTGACTGCGGACACGCGGTGGTGCTGCCCTGGCGAACGGAGACCAGAGAAATGGGGGAGCACGCGCGCAGAACCGTTCCGGCAGGGCGATGGCGTTGTCACGCAGCTGTTGGTGGTCGGCGCCACTAGCCGCAGGTGGTGGAAACGCGCAGCGTAGCAAGCCACAGTGGTTGCAGGATACGACCGGCGGCGTGTTCTGCCGCGCTGACCAGCGCGTGGGTGTGCACGCACTGTAGATGTGGTGCGGACGTGCTCGTCAGACAGCATCGAAGACACGCACTGTAGATGTGGTGCGGACGTGCTCGTCAGACAGCATCGAAGAAGAAATTGCACAATGGAGTATAGCAGGTCAATTTCGAATCGAAGTCAAGTAGCTGTAGGTTGTGAACTAGGTAGAATCGGATCAATCATGTTCAGAGGGAGAGGGAACTTAATCATTTCTTTGTTCTTCAGGTTGCAGTTGCACGGATTTGGCATGTATGGGATGCTAAATTGGGCACGTTTAACATTTAACATACACCTCATCAATCGTGCCAAATCAGTGCAAAATCAGTTGCACTGATTTGGCATATATGGGATGCTGAATTGGAATACACCACTGATTTGTTACTTATCATTTGTCTGTTTTTCAGATTATACTGGTTTTGAATGCATGTATGGATACTAGTTTTTCATATTTTACTGGTTTTGGGTATGCATGAACTCTAGTTCTGATTCACTATTTCACAAAGTTGTGCTAAATTTGGCATGTTCAGATGGCTGTGGACTGGGTGAAGGCCAGTTGGAACAACCTTACGACCAAGGAGTATGAGAGGAAGGCAAACACGATGACACCAAAGCAAAGGGAGGGCGTCAAGAGAGTCCGGGTGAGGGGATACCTTAGCTTCTGTTTCAGTGGGTGTAGGGGCCATGCACTTGGGAGGAGCAGCCAAAGTCTTGGAACACATGAAGAAAAGTCGTCCAAAACTAGTAGCCTACAGCACCATGTACCTCACGTTTGCCTACTGGAGTATGGTGATGGAATGATCGCCGGCACTTTCCCTACTACATCCCCTTTCCCTATGTTCTTTGCTGGATTTGGTGCATGGCAAGCAGCCCTCTTCGGGCTTGCAATGTTCCATTTGCAGACTCTTGAGTTCCATGAGAAAGTGGAGCATGCTGAGTATTCCATGATGGCAGCATCAGCTCTTGCGACATGGTACTGGGCACATGCAGCCCAAGACCCGTTGGTAAGCTTATATTTATATGCTGGATCATTTCAAGCTGTTACTTTCAGTACTAAAACAACATCTTTTCTGCAGCCGTTGCATTCTCTAGGAAAAGGTCTCGTAGCTGTTCTATTCTTTCTTTGGGATTTCATCTGTATGGTAAGTTTATAATTAGACTGTTCAATAACAATTATTTCTTCGAATTGATGAACTTATCGTTTGCCTGGCGTGCCTCTTATTAGTTATTCTCAAAACTCTGCAGGTCCTCTGCTTGCCAGTCACTATTCTAAGGTTGTTAATTGCTTATGTTCAAGTTGATATTTTTTTTCCCTTTAATCAGCTTCTAAACTTTCAACACTTGCCTTGTCTTATTTTTGTCAATAGCTCTGAAGCATGCAGCAAATGGTTACCCGAGAGTTTCAGAAGTCGTGGCAAGTAAGTAGTATGCATTGTTTCGCATTAATAAAGCTGCCTCCAAATTGTTTCTGATTCATCAAGATGAAGCTTGTTCTTCAAGTTTCCACCTTATTTGGACGTTCAACTGATATAATTTTCTCATTCCATTAGCTGCCTACCCTCTGTTGAACGTCCACACAGGCGAGCTGATTATAGAATCATATGGACCAAGTAATGATGTTGTAAGTATTTATTACCATATAAATGTATATTCCTCATTTCGACAAACGTAATTACATGAATCCATACTTATGAACTTATAACATAACTCCATGTTCTTTGCATTACAGGCATAAAGAATTGATAGTTCGATAAAGGTAAACTGACAGCTACAGAGTGGTTATCAGTATGAGATAGCTGCCTCTTGAATCTTGATGGCATAGCACACGTTTTATCTTTTTCCCTGTTGAGACTTGTAGCTGTAAGAAATGTTACGGCTTAGAACTCTGTCATGTTAGGATATGGCACTGAGCTATGCTATGGGCCATTGTATCTCTTTGACCTGGGCTGGTCCTTGGGCTCTGTAGAGGCCGGATGTGTGCACACGTGAAGGATTATAAGAGAGGAGAAGCAACTCAGGGAAAGGCATCGAATAATCAATTATCAGAAGAAGCTACGGCTGCTACTGTTCTTCTTCCCCAAGCCACTTCGTCTTCCTCTCTGGTTCCTCTCCTCCCCTAGTACTAGGGTTCCTCCTCTCAATCCCCATGCTTGCTGTCTGACCTCCCTCTTCCCCGAGGTCGTGTATCCCAATTTGTACCCGAACCTACTCAATTCGTATCGGATTGTGCTTGTGCTAGTAATCCATGGAGAGGGTTGCTAACAAATTGGAATCAGAGACACCGGTCCTTGCGGGCGCCGCGCTCGAGGAGCTGAAGGCCTTCCTCGACTTGCAAGTGAAGCTGGTCTTCGAAGCTCTGGATGAACGCATCGCCGCGCGCAACACCAAGCGGGATGCACTGTGTGCTCAGTCCGGCGCCCGTACAAGCGGGGGCTCGGGCGTCCTCGACGCAGCGGTGGCTCAGGAGGTCACCCCCGACCTCGACCTCGCCGCTGCTGCGACCTCCACTACCGACGCTGAGCCCAGCGACATCAACACCGGCGCGCTCACCAGCTGTTCGACGAAATTCCCCAACCTCATCATCGACGTTGCGGTGCCCGTTCCGGTGTGCATCGTCGCTGAGGAGGTCGTCCCCAACCTCATTCCTGCTGCTGCTGCTTTCCTCGGCCACCAACATCGAGCGCAGCGACATCAACATCGGCACGCCCTCCAGCTGTTCGATGGAATTCCCCAACCTCGTCATTGATGCCGCGACGCACGTTCCAGTGTGCACTGTCACTGCGGAGGTCATCCCCGACCCCGACCATGTTACGGCTGCGACCTCGGCCATCTACGTCGAGCCCAGAGCCGTCTTCGATGAACTGGACGCCACCGCCGCCATATCCGGCCACAACTACGACATGGCAACCCGGCAACAAGCGTCTGCATCAACCACCATCGACAAGGATCTCTTCCTCGACCCTATCCTTGCAGCCGATGCGTCCTCGGCTGTGGACATTGAGCCGAGCACCATCCACATCGGCATGCCCATCACCTGCTCGACTAAATGCCGGAGCGTCTTCATCGACATCACGGATGCTGCTTCTACGGTGTACGCCACTGCCGAGGAGGTCACATTGGACCTCGCCACTGGATGCATCACCATCATCCTCTTCGACGGGCCTGACATCATAGTGGATGCTGGTTTGCCTGCCTACTGGATGGATATTCCTGTGATGTTGGAGACAAGCAGTGAGGTGAGTGCACTGAATTCATGGTTCTCACTGGACTGGGTTGAACTGCAACCATGGCCACCACCCACAGGCTTGAAATTCATCTCTGATGCCCCTGTGCTACGTCCCTTACCATGGCCGTCATTTGCTTCTGGCATTCCTAGTATGCAGATCAGATACTTTTGTCTAGCATCAGCTCAGGGTAACTTCGTTGTATGCTATCAGTATGCTTGCCTTTCTCATATGGGAATTATGGGTTTCCTGAAAATTAGGCATGAGCAACAACACAATGGGAGCAGTGAGATCCTTAAATCTATTTGGACTACAGAGTTCTGTGAAGTAATTTTCGATAGCCATAGTGTTGATATATATTCTGAAGCTCCCATCACTGTGCTTGAGTTACTTGCATGGATAGGATGTGAACTTGTTGAAGAGCCAGTACAGCGGAAGTGTGGTGGTAATTGCAGGCCCTTCTTGCTTGAGGTGTGTCAGCTACAGATTATTGGTGAAGACACTGACCATCCAGTGCTTGCCAATGTTCATATGCAGTGTTCAGTGAGCTATCTGTGCCTTGGAATTGCTAACCTGTGTGGCAAAATAGTGAAAACCTGCATAATGATCAGGGTTACTACAATAGTTGCAGTGCACGAGTCTATACAAGTCATTGAAGTTTTTGTGCTGGATATTGTCGCTCTTAAGGAAGCATATCAACTAGATATGATCAGTTGGAGAAAAGTATTAAGTGATTCTGATTCATTTGCTTGTTCCACTGGCCATGAATTCGGCATGCATACAGTGTCAGGTTTGGCAACTATGAAGATCAGGTTCTGTCTATATTCATTGCAATGGCCAGGATTATTAGAAGGCATGAGATTTTTGCTTGAGCTGCCGAAAGGGTATTTCCTGACCGCATCGCTGTCTGAAAGCATTGTTAACATAAAAGCATCAATATGCCCCCCCATGCAGCTTGAGATTTTGCATGACTGTGTGGAGATTCGTCCAATCCTGTGGCCGTCTTTCATCTCGAGCAATGGCTGTTATATGCGTTGGGATTTCAGTTTTGTTTGGAAACCGCCATGGCCACTTCAACCTCATCAAAACAATGTATCACCTACTGTACATCGTGAGTTTCTGAAATGCATAAGGGTGTCATCAGTGTGTCTGGGATGTGATGAAGGGGAACTACATCTGGTTGCCAGGCTGATTTCTAGAACTGGTAAAATATACATTCAAAGCAGCCTGTCTAGTACATCGGCAGCTGATCCTGTGTTGTTTCTGGGACTGAAATCACCATGGCCACCTCCAAGTAGACATAATTGCAGAAGTTTGCAGGTTGATCATGCTCCTGAAGCCTTGTTGGTCCATCACACTAAATTCAAACAAATGATTCAAGATCAGATAAACAAGGTCAGGATCCAACGAAATTTGGTTCGCAAGAGGACTTCTCAAGTGGAACTGCTTGAGATTCAGGTGGCATTTGTTTGGTGCTGTTCGTCAGTACTATTGCAGGAGCAGAATTCATCAGAGGATATGGAAGAAGTGAGTGCTTTGCACAATGCTATATCTCTACTAGAATTCAGCACACGGGGCTGTAGCTACATCATAGTATTTTCTGAAGTTGAAGAAATGCATCTTATTGGTGCTGGTGAGTTATTGCTTTGCGCCAAGAATCATCTGCTTGCTAGGGATCCTGCCGGACAACAGCAACTTGGGGGCAAGATTACTCATATTATTGCGAAGATGAGAAATGACATGGGCCTGTACCAGTTTGGTCAGAGTAATTCTTGCGAAGTATTCTCCGAAGTGAAAGCATTCAGATTACTCATAATAGTGAGTGTTGGATTTGTTGTATCACATATGGCTCCTGGGCTATGCTATGGGGCTTATCAAGTGTACATTCAGAGCAGCAGAGGCGTGGTGGTTATCCTTGTGCCGCATCAAGGCCCTGCTCATGAACAAATGAAAGTTTCGACAACAGCGGCTTGGGGGCAAGCCGCCTTTCAAGGAGGGAGGAATGTTAGGATATGGCACTGAGCTATGCTATGGGCCATTGTATCTCTTTGACCTGGGCTGGTCCTTGGGCTCTGTAGAGGCCGGATGTGTGCACACGTGAAGGATTATAAGAGAGGAGAAGCAACTCAGGGAAAGGCATCGAATAATCAATTATCAGAAGAAGCTACGGCTGCTACTGTTCTTCTTCCCCAAGCCACTTCGTCTTCCTCTCTGGTTCCTCTCCTCCCCTAGTACTAGGGTTCCTCCTCTCAATCCCCATGCTTGCTGTCTGACCTCCCTCTTCCCCGAGGTCGTGTATCCCAATTTGTACCCGAACCTACTCAATTCGTATCGGATTGTGCTTGTGCTAGTAATCCATGGAGAGGGTTGCTAACATGTCATCAGGTTTAATCCTCGTGTCTGTATTGAGTAATGGATTTGCACATAAAACTCCAGAGCAAATCGTACTCTGCTTTTCAGAATGTGCGGTTTAAAACAATAATTGCAAGTTTGAGGTTTTGTTCAGGAGTACTTTGTATGAATTACATATACGCCTTAGTTAGTAAACTATACAGCTATGACCACCGAGTGAAGCTACATCCTGAACCTTGTGGTCAGCGTTCGCAGTAGGCTGAACGAGCTCATGAAAGAGCCAAATCGACCCTTATCGATCGCTGTAGAGGAAAGTGAAAGTTGGGTAGCTAGGGGAGGGTGTTAGGCAATCCTGAACTTATTGTAAATTAAACTTGTAAAACTGTTAAACGGCCGCCGGCAGTAAATAGCAAACTTGCACAATTTGAATCTAAAACTTGTTCTTGCAAAAACTATACCAGATTTTGCTAGAAGCCTAGAACAAACCTGGGAAACCTTGGAGCAAACCTGGGAGTATCGAATGCAGAGGATGATGATGACCTACCTACCAATGAGGGTGCTATGTGAACTATCTTGACTTGTACCTCCTCGTCTTCACAAGTGACCTACCTTCCGATGAAGGTGAAACTTGGCGGCTGCCCGGGAGCAGATAGGGTCCGAGCCGAAATGAGATATTTGCAATGGGAATTATGTCTGCCGCTACACCTTACGAACTAATGAGTTGATTGTGTTATAATTTCTATCTTTTTGCACAAAGGATTGTTTCCATGGCAACCTGAGGGGCCGTTGGCACGGCTTGTAGTTGTAGTACAGTATTCATCGAAGGTGCAAGACAGAATAAACCACATTTTTGTGGGTTTTCCCCGGCTCATGGACTGTAGCAATGGCATGAATTTAATAGGTATCCAAAGCTCCAAAAGACACAACGGATGATATCAGCCCAATTGCACAAAAAAGTTGACCATATGTAATAGAAGAGTTTCCTTTTAACTTCAGGAATCTAGTCATAAATGTGGACACCATTTTTTGTAAAAGGTGTCCGCGCCCCTTGAAGAGATAAGGTGCTCTCATGTCTCAGTTCTATAGATATATCATGTCTCAGTTGTGCATATATCCAAATTAAAGGCATAACAAAGAGAGCCTGAGGCAAGCCTCCGTGTCTTATGTAATACATGTAAAAGTCATTCAATGTGCAGGATACTAAGATTCTGAAGGTTCTTCACTTGATGCTTAGTTCCTGTTGCTCAATATGAAACTGTGTCGGAATAAACACATCCAACAACTCGCCCACAACACAAAGGCAAAACGAAATGAACATAGCGACAAGGATCAAATGAAGGTAAATAGTTGCAAATATTATGTCATGATACTCGATCCAAATTCTTCTCATGAAATCGATCATATACACCCATAGTGCTATAAGTAATCCCTGCAAATAATCCAATCAATCATTTAGTATTTTACATGGTACACATAATTGTTTAAGGACTACAGGAACATTGCTAAAAGATAATGGAAAATGCAAACAATGCAGATCAATAATAGAACTTATCACATCAATTAAGTGACACATTCAATGCAACGTTGTATTGAAATCTAGATGAACCGTAGAGCACATACTAGTTCTTCAACATTATAGGTACATAGTAAAACAAAACAATGAGTCTTTTAGAATCTGATATATCTTTTCCTAATTAACTCGATGTATAAGCACATTCGTCGTTATATCTACAGATTAACGAAACATGCTTAAAAGAAAAATCACAAATAAACTCCAATTCTCCGGTGGCTATAATAACTATTTCATGTTGATAATTACTCAACTGTCGTTAAGCAACTCTTATCTAAAAATATGTTATTAGCAATGTCAGAAATCAAAGTACGTCGAGAAAAAATAGTTTGGACAGATGTGTGCCTGATCAACTGTACAGATATACAAATATATAATTCTGTGCAGTAAGTTTGGATAAACGAAGCAAGGTTTAGGGACGTAATTACCCGCATAACGCACTTGAAGACCCTGGCAGCCGCCCTGTTCAACACGGCGTGCAGAACCATCTCCTTCTTGGCATCCGTGAGCTCATGAATCCTGACGCCTGTCCCCACGCCGTCGTGATCACGCTCCGACTCGTCCGGAGGCGGCGTTTCATTGCTGGCGGGTGCCTCACCGCCGGCGCAGCCGCAGCCACTCATAGGTCGCCGGAGAGGCGATGGAGCGTTGCCGCGACGCATCTCTAATTCGTCTAGGAACAACGGCGAATTCTTTCTCGTCCTAATAATCGTGGACTCTAAATAATCATCACATTAATGCTGGGGGAGTCGTGGCATACCTTTTTTTTTTTAAGGAACAGTCGTGGCATACCTGGGCGGGTCCCTTTCGAGTCCATATGGGCTCAGAACAGGTGGCCCATTAACAGAGCTCAATCGTTTGATATGGGATTTTGTAAGGCGGAATTTTTTCTCGCGGCCCACATTTTCTATGCCAACGTCACAAGAATTTCCATGGATCAAGTCCCTCTAAGTTTGGACCTAGTCTAGCACCCATTGAACTAAATTTGGTTTACTTATCCTCAATATTTGCTAAAATAGCTCATTTTTCACATGTCTCTCCAATTCAAAGCGGTTTTGCTAACGTGGATTCAGGTTAAGACGGTTTTGCCAATGCAACTCGATATAGGTTTATTCGTACACGATGCTAGACCACGAAAACAACGATCATGACGGATTTTTTGGGCGAAGATTGGCGAGGATCTACATCGTAGAGCGAGATTTATAGATATTATCACAAACTCTTTCCTGAAATTCAACAAGGATGGCTCCCTCCATACCTTGAAATGCATGTGTGTGTCCAGGCTGAGTATGTAAAATTGCCTTGACCTAACTTGTCAATGAAGCAACATTGCACTAGAGAGAAAAGATGAATAATAATCTAATTTGGCAAATGTTAGAGGTAAAGTAATCCAAATTATAGTTTAGAAGGTTATCTAAACTATGCCTAATTAAACTTGAAGAGAGTAAAATGGACTTTATTCCTTTCTTTATGGACGCCCTGCAGCTGATTTCACTCTCGAGACGAGCATGCGGCCTTTGTCACCGCTGAACCTTCAGATGTTACGGTAAGGCGCCAAGGACGCCACCGGCCGCTGACAATGAAGGAATACTATGAGACCAGGGAACGGCGGTAGTGGCAAGATCGACTGCGCGACAGCAAGAAGGCAGGTCACGGTGCATGCTCTGCCAATGAAGGCTAAGAAATAAGACGGACTATTAACCATCTAGTACTATTTTTTTACGAGGGACCTTAGTACTATGTTGCAATGCTAGCCATTTAGCCAGCTTTATATATATTGCTATAACTCAGGTACGTTTTCGTATATGAATCTCGCAAGTCACAAATAGTTTTTTGCCTAGGGTTTTTGTTTTACAAAGTTCTAGAAAAATAAAAAAGCAACAGGTGCTAGCAAAGAAAAGTATACATTTAGCCTATGATGTCACAACTTACAAAAATTGGAAAAAACAAAGATTGGAAGGGAGAGACGTCCCCTCGCCTCCAACAGTTTTGTATGTAGGGAGGAATCGAACCCGGGTCCCCTGATGCCACAAGTCACAAAGTAGATGAACAAGAACAAGAGTGATTCGAGGCTATGCGCACAAATAACAATTGCATGATCCTATCCTCACACATTAAGATAGTAGTTCCACATCAGTATCTATATATGTAGTCACAACTCCTCGTGTGTCTAATCCTGCAGGAACAATCCCGCCAAGATGATAAACACATCAGCCATGGGAACGGCTACAACTATCACAACGAACTTGCTGAACCATGTATCTCCCTCAATGCTGTTGGTCACGTATCTTTTCATGGATTCATAGAAATACAACAACAATACGAGTAGCATTGCCTGCAAAAAAATTTCAGCAAGAGTTTCAGTCAGCGGTGCTAGAGAAATTGCAATGAGGATGCACAACCACACAACATATAGAGCAAACACAAATACTGTTGTTTATGGGTGAATAATTATGTGTTTAGAGGGGGTGCATAAGTGATTAAAAGCTGTCAATGTTCACTAATGTTCAGTTTTTTTTTTGGGTGCATAAGTGAATGATTATGTGTTTAGAGGGGGTGCATAAGTGATTAAAAGCTGTCAATGTTCACCAAAAGCTGGTTTCCGTGGTTCATTATCTGGAACAAAACACAACAAAGCGTTAAAAGAAAGAAAAAAAATAACAAGACAATTTTTATGTGAACGCGATTCACCAAAATTCATCTTTTGGACACACACGATCGACATCTGTTGATATTTATCTCTAGCAAAAACAGCCAAATTATAACGCCACGAAATTGTTGTGCTTATTAGTTGACGATAATAGCAAAATTTATAATGCCACGAAACTTTTGTCGAAAAAGGTTTTTAGTCGATGATCCACGCATTATATTGTAAGGATGTAAATCCATCTGGTCGGTACGTATTTGTCACTTTGTGCTTTATTTCAGAGACATTCTTTCCCGTACGTATTACTTATGTACAAAATTGGTGACGATAATTACTTATGAACAAATTGCAAAGCGGTACCAAGAATAATCATATAACCTATGTACAAGATTTGACGAAATCTCTCTGTGCATATATAATGCATCGATTATTCGTCTCGCAAAAAAAAAAGCATCGATTATTCGGATGGACGATGAAGGATGCGTAAACGTACGTACCCGGCACGCGAACTTGGCCATCCTGGTCCCAACCCTCCTCACGAACAAATCAAAGGCCTCCTGGTCGGGCCTTGACTGGACGTCCGGTGGCGGCGCCGCCTCCTTGCTTGACGACGCTTGGCAATACGTCATCGATGAGATGGGGATGGGGGCGACGAGCTGGTGCGCGTAGAGAAGGCTTTGGGTTTTCAAAGGGCGTGCGATTTATTTATTTATTTATTTTTGAGCCAACAAAGGGCATTACAATACATGCAGATAGGGGTGCAAGTGGGCCAAGGTTCAGGCTCAGCCCAGAGGGAGAGAGGCCTGTGGACTAGGCCTAGGCAGATTGAGTCCATTGACCGGCGATCCTTAATGGTATGCAAATTTCGTCAAATTTTGCTATCAAAATATTACAGTCAAATTTTGTCTCTTTGATGCCAACCGCATTTGTTCTTACTCTTTAGGGACTGCATTTTGACAAAAAAAATTTTGACAAAGTTTGTACAGTCCATGAAGAAAGGTTAAAAGTGATACTCAAGGCCGAAAAAAGTAAGTCATGGAGGTGCTTGCTTGTTTCGTCGCTGCTAGCTGCGACTTATTATGGCACGGCCCATGCCCGGACTGTAAAAACCAAGTTCATCAAGACACGGTTATGCTGGCCTGGCGGGTTGTGCCGTGTCAGCCCATGGCTGAACAACATAACTGTAAAAGAAAATGAGGTGGGAAGGAGATTTGATCCCACTGCCTGAGGATTAGAAGGCTCATAGGCTAGTGAGCATCACGTTTTGGTGAAAGGTAAAGGAATCAAGGAAGCCGTAAACCTCTCGTGCTCACCTCTGAGCCACGGCGAATCGGGGGCTGCTTTAGCGCACCTGGGTGGGAATTGAAGATCAAGCAAAGGCGGGGCGCCGGCGAGTTCGGGCGCGTCATGTCTTATTGTCGTGGACGCGGCGAGAGTGTGCGGAGGGCTGGGAATCCTTGTACCCATGCGCCCCCTGCGAGTTTAGGTTAGGGGACAGCTGCAGCACGGTGAGGCGGCGTGCGACGAAGAATTTGGGTGCGGCGAATGCACGGAAGATTTTCGGCAGCCGCAGCACGAGCCCAATCGAGTTGAGTCGGGAACAGAGGGAACCTACTATTTTTTCACTCCAATTTTTGTTTTTAATTATGTAGTTTGCAACGGTGATAGGAGCCTTTGAGTCCTTGTCGACATTTTCACTTGGGCGAACATGTCGCTTGATCAGGTATAACAAACTTGGGCGAACATGTCGCTTGATCAGGTATAACAAACTATTATGCTCATTGGTTTATCAAATAAATTAGAATGTAATTTGACAATTAATGCAAATTTGATAGATGAAGAAAGCTAGAAAAGATCATTTAATCAAGCTCTACAAGATCATTTGCTTCTCTGGGACTAGTTTGATGATTTGGATGGACAAGGCTCCTCGTCGCAGCAATTTGCGGCTAATTGATCGCTATGCAGCTTACTTTTGTACATTGTATTTCACATTCGCATTGGTGTGCATGTTACTCGGGGTCATAGCTTTGTCATTTCCTGATTCTGCACCTTTTGCATTGTTTGTATCATGGAAGGGAGCCCTCCATGCTTTTCTACTTGGAAATGCGTCATTCCACTTAAGCATGATGCAATTCTATACAAAGGTGCAGCATATGTACATATCATTCTTTGTCACGTGCGCTTTGTTCACCATCGTCTGTTACTTCGGTACACATAACCATGAGGTGCTCTTACTCTCTTACTATTTTTATGTGCATCAGTTAATCTATGTGTAGAGAATGTTATCTTCATACATATTTTTCTTTGCATGTCGTAATCTTTTAGGAAATTTGGAAAGTGCACAACAAATCTTGTTTTGTGGAAAAAGAAAATTTAATTAGATATGATATTAATATCATTTGACATGTTTATACATTCTTGGAATATTGTATAGGAGTCCAGCACATATTACAACAAGAGATGTTAATTTATGAGGACAAAGGTTCTTGAAGTAATTGTTCTGCATCACTATCTTCGTTGAGATGTTGTCGATCAGAGAATTGGATAAATTCTTCTATTTTCAAGATAGATTATGTGGAGGTAATGATGAATGAGATAACACCAAAAAATAGTGTTGTTATTTCTGGTGGAATAACTCTGTGATGTTTTGTCTTAAAGAATCGTTTTTTATTATGTTTTGGCTTCATGAGAAATAACTCTGTGTTGTTATTTCTGGTTGAAACTTCTATCTTACTGCACACTTTCTCTTATTTTGTAATAAATTTCGCGTGTGCTATCATGTCACAGGAAGATAAATAAATTTAATGTATTTGCGGTACAAAAGTTTTGATAGAATGTTTGCTGCTAGCTTTGATGGATTCATGCCCAAAATTGATCTCCTAATGTGATAAGTATCAGTTGTATGAGAATGCACTACTCATGTGGTCATTTTGAAGTTCTCATTGTCCTTGTCCAATACATGTTCTTAATGGCGATTGCTTGCTTCTTAGAACGTGCTTAAGCTATGTGATGGCAACATACTACATAGTACATTATTTAGTTTATAAATTAGGCATTTTGCAAAAAATATCCAAGTTAGGCCGTAAGGAAGAAAGTGAAGACTAGAGCTTTCTGGAAACTTGCATCTTTTACCAATTAATATGCAAGTTTCTAGAGCTTTTTGTCGAGCTTATGAGTGAAGATTACGTGTACAATTATGACACTAACACCTAGACTGGTAAGCCTAACCTTGATGACAGGTTCTTCAAATGTAACAAACTTTAGCTCATCCCACTATGCCGACAGGGTACAACCTTATATCTTGAAGTGTGCGGTTAAAACAAGTTAGCACGAAAGAAAAGAAATGGCAGCAATATCTTGCGGTTCAACTCAACAACAATTGGTTCATTTCTACTATCTCTGATATTTTCTCAACTAATCTACATCATTACTTAATATATTTGTATATATAATCTAACAATTACTCCCTCCATTTCAAAATATAGGTGGTTCTAGCATTTAAATTTTTTTTGCCAAATATATGTAGTCCTGAATTTCCAATGCAATTTTTCCACTTCCGAGTGCATCGTTTCCTATGCCTATCTCTATCTCTCTCCTCCACTCCTCATTGTTTTTTTGTGTCCATCACCTTTTTCACTCCTTCTTAGTTACCGTGTCCAAACTCAGAACTGCATATATTTTGAAACGGAGGGCGTATTTGGAAATCCACTTATCTTTGTGTGTGTCATGTGTACATTTTACTTGTTAAAGAATAAATATCAAGCACATAAGTGAATGAAGTGACAATTGAAGAGATATGTAATTTCTAATGCATCATTTATGGAGGTTTCTCATATGGGTGGTTAGGGATTTTGTGCTAGAGATCACCACCGGCAGGGTGGAATCAAATCAGCCATGGATGCCTTCCATGCTGACTCATTGTTGCAACAAAAGGAATACGCTGCCATTGAGAAGGTCATGACATATATTATATTGGAAAGTGATGCTATCATGGTAAAATAAGGAATCAAAGGCGACACTTTTAACCTTTAAACTTAAGCCTTTATTAGAGCAACTCCAGCAGTTCCCGAAAACTCATGCATCAAATTCTGGTTTAGGGGATGCATCAAATCCATTTCCAGGATTTGATGTATGACTACTCCAGCAGTTCCCCTAAACCAGAATTCAAACCATACAAACACACATGCAAATAGTTCGAAACTTGATCATTCAAACATACACATTTCAAATTAAAATGAAAATTCAAATTTCAAACTCCAAATTCAAATTCAAATTCAAATTGAAACAAGATACATGGCCGGAATGCTAGGAACACAATCAAGGATCAAGTCGATGTCCAAGTCTTTGCCACAAGTGCTCAACAAGATCTACACGGAGTTGATGATGCTTCTCGCGATTGTTGATCTTTCTATGCACTTGGAGGAATTTTTCTAGACGGTCTTCATCCCCTTGTGGCCGCACCTCTGGAACACGTGTCCCCTCCGTCTCATAGATATAGTCTATATCTTGGCCTCGCTCATCTTCTAAGATCATGCTGGGGGGAATCGTGGCATACCTGGCCGGTCCACTTCGAGTCCAAATGGGCTCAGAATAGGTGGCCCATTAACAGAGCCCAATCGTTTGAGATGGGATTTTGTAAGGCAGAACGTTTCCTCGCGGCCCACATTTGCCATACCTCACGAGAGAAATTTCCATGCTGTGTTTTCTCGGGGGAGAGAGAGAGAGAGAGAGAGAGAGAGAGAGAGAGAGAGTTTCTTTTGTGGATAAAGTCCACTTCACTCTCTCAAAGTTTGGACTTAGTCTAAATAACATTTTCAACTAAAATTTAGTTTACTTTACTCTCTATATTTGCTAAATTAGCTTATTTTTCACCTTTCTCTCTAATCCAAAGCGGTTTCCTTAACGTGAACTTGGGTGAAAACGGATTTTGACGATGCAACTCAACATAGATTTATTCATACACGACGTTAGCCAATGAAAAAAACGATTATGGCGATTTTTGGGTGGAGATTTGCGAGGATGGCTATGCCATCATAGAGCGAGATGTAGAGAGATTATGACACTCTTTGCTGAAATTCGGCAAAGACGGCTCGCTCCATATGTTGAAATGCATGTGTATCCAGGCCGAGTATGTAAAATTGCTTTGACCTAACTCATGTCAGTGAATTACATTGCATTGGAGAGATAAAGTGAAAAATGCTAATTTAGCAAATGATGGAGGTAAAATAAACTAAAAAATAGTTTAGAAGGTTATCTGGACTATGCCTAAACATTGCAGCTGATTTCACTCCCCACACGAGCATGCGGCCTTTTCTCACTACTGAGCCTTCAGACGTGGAAGCGGTGCCGGTGAGATGGCAAGGACGCCACCTGCCGCTGACATTGAAGGAATACTATGAGATGGACGGCGCGACAGCAACTAGGCAGTTCACGGCACTTGCCTTGTTGCCAATGAAGGGTATGAAATAAGACGGCCTATTGCCCTGCTAGTACCTTCATTTTTTTTGCAAGGGACCTTCTAGTACTATGTTGCAATGCTAGCCATTTAGCCAGCTTTATATATTGGCTATAACTCAGATAGGTTTTTGTACTAGTACCAATGCACGTGCGTCACGCACGTGACTAAAAGGCTGAACATGATATTCAAAATGTAGCTTTTAATTTTTATTTAAGGAGATATAAAACTTCAATTAAGCGAAATATATACGGTGGTGATACGTTTGTTAAAACACAAAAAATTAAGAGTATATTGAAATTATTTGATAACAAATCTCATCCGATGATAAATACTTTCATAATGCAATACTGGCAAAATTTAACGCTATACGTTTCCAAGTCTTTTAAATTAACTGGAATCTTGATTTTGAATGTCCTTCATTGAGATAAATATTGGTGAGCCTTTATCATAATCACTGGAATCATGAACAAGATGTAGAAAAGTAACATGGGAAAGGTTAGAAAAGGTGGATCAACAGGAGGACGCCTGGATGGTCCTGTAGCACGTCTGGCAACCCAGCTGTTTCTATGTATATGCGTCCATCCTGTTGCTCCTGCATAGACTCGTGACGCCTGCCAGCCTGGAACTCCATGCTGTAGATGTACCTTGTAGCAACTTGCAACGGAGTCATGTTCTCATCACCAATATATAGTCAACATTCTCGAAAATGAAAAAAAACATTCTCGAAAATGAAATATATAGTTGCAAATATTTTATCAGCTGAAATCTAAAAATCAAAACCAACAAAACATATACTAAATATAAGTGATACCGAGGTGGCCCCACTGATTCGCAATCCTGGAAACTGCACAACTAAGAAAATAGGAGTGTTACAACAGGACTGCAGCATATCGGTATGTTTTTGGTGCTTTTTTTTCAGTAGGGTCTAACAATTTATTAGGTTTGGCGAGGACCAGTGTTGTCTGCCGCTCATTTTCAATCCCACTGATGTGTTGAATCTGTGGGTTTCCATAGTCAAAACAACATTTCTAACTAAATCCGAATCAATAGTGGCCATCTGCTAATCACACTTTGTAGTTCTTTCACTTTGCATTATAGAACTAAACAAGATGTGTTATAGAACTACAATGCACTTTACTGTTGGGTGAGCTTGAGGTGTTTAGTACTTTACTGAATTAAAAAATACAAAAGCGGTGATCCAAAGTATCCAAAAGTAATAATAAAATGCCAAACGAATGTATCCAAAAGTATTTAGGATGTACATAAAATGCTGAGAACCAAAGCATCCAAAACCTACAAGGTTAAAATAATCTAGTCAGTCATAGTCCAAATGTCAGACAAATGTACATAACAGAAATCTAGGATATAGAAAGGGAAAATATATATATTCCTCCATAAAATGTTTAAAAAATGTAAGGAGTCTATTGCAAATTCAACCGTAGGAAGTTTAAAACTTTATAGACCCTATCACGATGATAATTCTGCCCCAGGAAGTATAAAAGTAACAAAAGGCTCAAAACTATATTTACGAGGTAGCTGATCACATTTTCTAAGAGGATAACAAAATATGTTAATTATGCCAACATAATTTCTGACAATGGCAGATTTGTTAAAAAAACAAGACTCAAGACTAATATTATTCAATCACCTTCATTTATACAAAATAAAAACACAAGCTGTCTTTATTTATCCAAAAAGTTATACGACACAAGTAGTACTTCCTACTAAGTTAAACATTCTACAATAAAAAGTAATACTTCCTACATTTAAAATGATGTCTCGCATAAATTAAAGAGCTATACGACACAACCTGAATTTTATTTATCCAAAAAACATGTGCTGAATTTTGGATGGAACTATACAAGTGCTAATATCAAATAAAAAAATTATATGCAATTCCTAAATCAAATAGTCTATATATATACCAATTTATTATGTTCGAATAAAAAATTTTACAATGGGGCAACATTAAATATCTAAAATAAGCAATAGGGTAAACCACCTTTTTTGGCCTGATTCTTTATTGGTTTAGAGATGTTAACCGCATCTATCCAGGCATATGAAAAAAAATAACAACTTGCACAGCTGGGGGAGTGGCTTGCATTTGCATCTATGATCATCTTCAATATTCGTGAGTACATATCAACTTACATAACAACCAAGCAACATTTAGCACAAAGCAGTCATCACCACATTCCGAATGTAAAGACCAAAAAAAAACAGATAGATTGATTGACCACATGGCTCAAACTACACACCCTTATTTTTGAAAGAAACTGTAGGTACCTAACTTTTCAGGCAATGTCTCCTATAAAACTTAAGAAGTACGACATAGTTTGTAGATCAGAAAATTAAAATGTCTACTGGAGAGGAAAGAAGGCCAATTTACTAAACACCATGTAACAGCATTTTTTAGGACAACTGAATTGCTAGTAGCTGCCACTGATCCATTAGTTGCTCTCTCTTTTTTTTCTTTGAAAGAACCTGCAGGGAATTAACAAGCATGATCATTTCTTAGCTCGAGGCTCTACACAAATATTCAATATGCACACCATTGCCATAATCACTTACTTGGCTAATGGCAAATGCTATATCTGAGGCCCAGTTTCTAGCAATGCAGCACAAACCGTGCACATGGCATTATGATCTCCTGCCCACAAATACAGGGATGTGAGTACTTGGCATTCAGAGATTTCAAATACTCAAATCCAGGAAAGAAATATGTAAAATTAGAGAGAGGAGCTTGAGATAGGATATTACAGCCTTGAAGCATATAAGCAAATAATTTACTCACTTGTATTGCTTCAATGGTTTGGATGCAAATCTGCAGTCGTTTTGACTATGAATATGATAAACTTGCACACCAACACTCGCTATGCCTCTGTGGTCTGGGAGAGTACTTGAAATCTGAAACCAAGAAGGTTGTATAAAAAATGGTGTCCTCGTCAGAGTTAGGATTAGGAATCAATGTAGAAACACAGGTGCCACTGTAGCTAATAGCTACTGGCTCAATCTATTGCGTATTACTATGTTTTCAGATAAACTTGAGGAATAACAAAGGTGAGAATACTCCAACTCCAAGCACAATACTTACCAAAACCAAAAAGAAACTTTTTGCATACAATCAAATCACAAAGAATGTTGTGATGTAGTTATTCCATCATGGAAACAACTCGTTTCACCCATGAGAATTATTAGGAGCAGCAAACAAACTAAAAAGTTGATAGTGCATACACTGTACAAAGGAAACCATCACGGTGCAACTGGAAAATCAATCATACACATATACCTTGAGATCAGATTGTGGCATGGTCTCAAAGGACTTGAGGTTTCCAACGTGTACGTGGAAGAACTTCAATGGGAGAGGAGCAGATATCATTAAGCTTGTGGCAGAACAAATTTGCTGCCTGAAAATGATTAGTTTATTGAGGGGCACATCAAGAGCACTCAAATGTAGTTTTCCATCATTTGGTGAGATCCAAACAGAAAAAACATCTAATTAGCTCAAGTGAACAGGACATCACACCCTCCACTTTCAGTTAAGTTTCAGAAGATTGTCAATCCAAATCCTAGATATGGTCCCAAAAGGCAAGGCACAAGAAGCACAGCAAAAGTCATACAGAACAGGAAGGATCTAACAGTCCATCAAGCAATCTTGCGCACAGAAATTCATATGACCTGAAAGGAATAGATAAATGAATGGTACAGAACTGGTTAAGTGGCAGATTGCTCTGGAAAGAAAATGAATAAGGCTGGCTCCTTAATTATTTTTGATAAATCGACCTAATCAACTAACAAATCGATCCAAACATCCTGCCTCTCGTAACAAGGCCACCACAAAATGTGTCACATACGAACGCAAATACGTACATCAGATCAATCGCGGATTGGAGCAGAATTTGACAAATGCGGCTACAAGGTATCGAGAGGGAAAGGAATCGGGATGTTTGAACGGCTTGCACCTGAATCAGCGTGGCTGTGGTGGGCGGATCTCCGGCGGGAGCGGCTGCGGCTTCTCCCTGGGATTTGGTGGCGACCTGGCGGCGGCTGAAGAACTCGGGGAAGACCTGCTCCGGCTCCTGTTGTGTTGTGGGCGACGACGAAAAAAACATTGGTACTGAGGGGTACATCACGACATCATAGTCGATGCCCTGTGGCCAGCTGCTGCGGCGGCGGCGGCACAACGACGACGGGCGCCACACGGAGGGCCGGCGTCGGCTGCGCGCCTGCGCGAGCCGGACCATGGCCAGGGTGAGCAGTAGGACGGCCTGCCTGTGCGCCTCGCCGAGGCAGCGCCGGAGCGCACCGGCCTCTGTCTGCAGCCGCTCGTTGTCGCGGCGCCCTCTACTTCCGCTTGGACCAGTGGCTGCTCAGATTTCGGCGCCTGCCCGCGTCTGCGAGGTGGCGGCGGTGGAGGCGGGGATCGAGAGATGGGAGAGGAGCAGGTGAGGGTTCTGGGTAGATAGATGGAAACGCGAGCCGGGGAGCGTGATTCGCGGGCGGGATTGATAGGCGGGTATCTTGGTTCGCCGGTGGAAAAAGTCATTTCAATGTCACGCTTGATCAACGTAGGAGTACCTGGGTGTTACAATCTGTAACGTCGACGCGGCAGGTGGGATCCTCTCAGCAGGATCCGACGGTTCTCAGGTAGGGTCAGATCGAAATCAAGAGAGGATAGACAAGTTGGGTACAATCTGCCAGAGTAGAAAATATTTTCCTCACAACTGGTTCTTTATTAGTTTATTATTATATTATATTATATTATATTAGATAGATATCAATCTCTCGCAAGCCACAAATAGTAGTTTTTTAGCCCAGGGTTTTTTTATTACAGTTCTAGAATATAAAATTAAAAGCACCAGGTACTAGCAAAGCAAACTACTCCCTCCAGTTTTAATTGTTGACGTCGTTGACTTTTTTCGTTATGTTTGACTATTCATCTTATTCAAAAATTTTCAAAAATTATCATATATTTTGTTATGATTTGTTTTATCATTAAAGAAAGTTGAAATATATCTTATAACTTTGCATACTTGAACTAATATTTTGAATAAGACGAATGGTCAAACGTAACGAAAAAAGTCAATGGCGTCAACAATTTAAAACCGGAAGGAGCATACATTTAGAAGGGAGAGACGTCCCCTCCAACAGTTTTGAACCCGGGTCGCCTGATGCCACTAGTCACAAATTAGATTAACAAGAACAAGAGTGATTCGAGGCAATGTGAACAAATAACGATTGCATGGTTCTATCCTCACGCATTAAGACAGTTATTCCACATCAGTATCTATATACGTAGTCACAACTCCCCGTGTGTCTAATTAATCCAGGAACAATCCCGCCAAGATGATAAACACATCAGCCATGGAAACGGCTACAACTATCACAACGAACTTGCTGAACCATGTATCTCCCTCAATGCTGTTGGTCACATATCCTTTCATGGATTCGTAGAAATACAGCAACAACACGAGTAGCAGTGCCTGCAAATTTTTTTCAGCAAGAGTTTCAGCCAGTGGTGAAGCTAGAGAAATTGCAATGAGGGTGCACAACTACACAACATATAGATCAAACACAAAATACGGTTGTTTGTGGGTGTATAATGTGTTTAGAAGGATGCATATGTGGTTAAACACTATCAATTTTCACTAATTTTCAGTTTTTTTGTGCATCTGCACCCAGAAGCTGGTTTCCGTGGTTCATTATTTGAAACAACACAACAAAGCGTTGAAAGAAAGAAAGAAAAATAACAAGCCGATTTGTATGCGAACGGTGATTCGCCAAAATGCATCTTTTGCACACACACACAACATCTGTTGATATCTGTCTCTAATGAAAACCGCCAAATTATAAGGCCATGAAATTGTTGTGCCTATTAAGGGTCCCTTTGGTAGGGCTGTGGCTGTGCTGACTTCAGTTGTGGCTATGACTTCTTTTTGAAAAATAGTTGTGCTAGCTGTGTCTGCAGCTGTGCCTGAAACGTTTGGCAAAACAGCTTCTTTATAGTTTCTCGTTATTTTTAGGGACAAATAAGGTGCAGTTGTGAAGAGAAGCCTTGAAGCTACCATTTTTTAGCTTCCTGCTTCACCTATGTTTTAGGTGCGGCTTCCATCTTTTTTAAGGAGAAACACATGAGGAAGCACCCCTTTAGTTGATAATCACGCGAAGCCGTTGAAAAAGCCACTGACAAATTCTATTGTATGATGTAAACCTAGCTCTTCTGGTCGGTACGTATTTGTCACTTTGTGAGAGACATTCTTTCCCGTACGTATTACTTGTGTAGGAAACTGGTGACGATAATTGCGTATGAACAAGGCGGTACCAAGAATAATCATATAATATATCTACAAGATTTGACGAAATCTCTGTGTGCATGGATAATGCATCGATCATGCGTAAACGTACGTACCCGGCACGCGAACTTGGCCATCCTGGTCCCGACCCTTCTCACGAACAAATCAAAGGCTTCCTGGTCGAGCGTCGCCTGGGCGTCCGGCGGCGGCGCCTCCTCCTTCCTTGAAGACGCCTCGCTGCCGCCGGCCCGGCCAGCGCAGCCGCACGCCTGGCAACACGTCATCGATGCGACGATGATAGGGGCTCGGCGTAGAGGAGGCTTTGGGTTTTCCTTTTCAGAAGGCGTGCGAGTTTGGCAATAATACATTCAGATCGTGGGTGCGAGTGGGCCTAGGATTCTGTCTCGGCCCAGAGGGAGAGGGGCTAGGCTAAGGCAGATTGAGCCCATTGACCAGCGATACTTGACGGTATGCAAATTTCGTCAAGTTTTGCTATCAAAATACAGGGAAGTTTTTGCTATCAAAGAATGAAGGAGGAAGCCCCGTAAAGTCGTATAAACCCCTCGTGCTCATCTCCGATTCCCCCCCTGCGCCGCCTCGAGGCTCGCCGATCCACTCCACCGCAGGTACGAACTCGACCTCACCCGCTTTCAATTTGGGTTTGGGTTGGGAAACTGTTGCTCGCGGCGCGCGTGGTGGCCTCTGAGCCACGGCGAATCGGGGGCTGCTTCAGCGCACCAGGGTGGGGATAGGGACAGGAGTTGGTGGGACTTGAAGAGTGAGCGGAGGCTGGGCGCCGGCGAGCTCGGGCGCGTCATGCGGCGAGAGTGCGGAGGGCCGAGACGGGAATCCTTCCCCCCGCGCACCTCGGCGAGTTTAGGTTAGGTGGGGACGGCTGCGGCGCGCGATCGAGCATTTGGAGGCGGCGAACGCACGGAAGATGGCTGATGGCCGCAGCACAAGCCCAATCGAGTCGAGTCAGGAACAGAGTGAACCGGCTGTTTTTTCTGACTAGAATTTGTGTTTCTAACTGTGTAGTTTACGGTGATTCGGAGCCTGGAGCCCGTTTTGCCGACATTTTCACCCAGTGGAACATGTCTCCTGATGAGGTATAAAATTGCATCGTGCGCATTAGTTCTCACAGATTAGAATGTAATTTGACAATTGATTCAAATGTGGTAGATGAAGAAAGCTAAAAGAGATCGTTTAATCAAGCTCTACAAGGTCATTTGCTTCTGTGGGACTGGTTTGATGATTTGGATGGACAAGCCTGCTCTTCTCAGCAAGTTGCAGCTGAATGATCGCTATGCGGCTTACATTTGTACCTTGTATTTTACATTCGCACTTGTTTGCATGCTGCTAGGGGTTATCGCTTCGTCATTTCCAGATTCTGCACCTTTTGCATTGTTTGTCTCATGGAATGGAGCCCTCCATGCTTTTCTATTTGGAAATGCGGCAATCCACCTAAGCATAATGCAACTCTACACAAAGATGGAGCATATGTACGGATCTTTCTTTGTCACGTCCGCTTTGTTTAGCATCGTCTGGTACTTCGGTACACATAAATATGAGGTGATTTTATTCTCTTACTATTTTTATATGCATTAGTTAATCTATATGAAGAGACTGTTGACTTCGTACTTTTCTTTGCATACCATAAGCTTTCTTCATGTAGTCTTTTTTTTTTAGATTTTGCTTCAATCTTTTATAAAATTTGGAAAGTGCACAACGAATCTTTTTTTATTGATAAAAAAATTTGGTTAGATGTGATATTGATATCAATTTGACATGTTTGTTCATTCTTGAAATATTGTATAGGAGTCTAGCATGGATAACAAGAAGGATAACAAGAAGGGATGTTAATTTATGAGGACAAAGATTCTTGAAGTAGTTGTTTTGCGTCACTATCCTCGTTGAGATGTTGTCGATTAAAGAATTGGATAAATTCTTCTATTTTCAATATAGATTAGGTGGAGGTTATGATGAATGAGATAACACCAAAAAATAGTGTTGTTATTTCTAATGGAATAACTATGGTGATGCTTTGTCTTAAAGAATCGTTTTTTATTATGTTTTGGCTACATGAGATTATCTAATCAAATCAATTGTTAAAACTTCTATCTTAATTTATTGTATATGTGTTACAAAAAATTGGAGAATCAACCTGATCAAGAGATGGCGGGAGCTGCCTGCAGCTACGGCTGCATCCATCTCCTTTTGCTATTAAACAGGTTGATGGCTGCTGCTGCATCCATCAGTTCCAATCAGCCGAACAAAAGCCAATGTTTTTTGCTAGCTTTGATGAATTCATTACCAAAATTTACCTGCTAATGTGATAAGCATCAAGTTGTATAAGAATGCACTAACTTATGTCATCATTTTGAAGTTCTCATTTCCTTGTCCAATACATGTTCTTGATGGCGATTGCTTGATTAGCTATGTGATGGCAACATAAGACATAGTACATCAGTTAATTTATACATTATGGGCCTGTTTGGTGTATCTCTCACCGCTTCGGCTCCTCTGACCATCTACTGTTCACTCTACTGTAGAAACACTATTTAACACTGGATCAAAGAGCGCTTCTCAATATTTCTTCTGGTTTGCACGGGGAGCAGACGGAGCCACATTTTTGCGCTCCGGCGGCTCGCAACAACAGTGCCCCAAATAATGCTTGTGTCAGGGGAGCCGGTGCAGCAAGAGCTGCACCAAACACGCCCTATGTGTTCTGCAACAAATATCAAAGTTTAGGCCATAAGGAAGAAAGTGAAGACATCTTTATGGAAACTTGGCTTTTACCAATTAGTAAAGTTTGGAGAGCTTTTTGTCGAGCTTATGAGTTAAGGTAACTCGGACAATTATCACACCAACACCTAGACTGGTAAGTCTAACCTTAACAATAGGTTCTTCAAATGTTACATACCCTAGCTCATCCCACCATGTCGGCAGGTAAAACTTATTTCTTCAAATGGGTGGTGAAAACAACTTAGCAGTGAGCCTTTGGATTCTATCTCTATTTTTTCTTTATATCGTGCACCGAAGAAAAGAAATAGTAGCAATATTATGCAATTCAACTCAACAACAATTGGTGCATTTCTAACTATTTCTGATATTCTATAACATTACCTTAATATATTATATATATATATATAATCTAACATTTATTTGGTAATCCAATCATCTTTGTGTGTGTCACGTGTATGTTACTTTTTAAAGAAGAAATATCAAGCACAGAAGTGAAGTGACAATGGACGAGATCTGAAATTCCAATGGATCATTTATGGAGGTTTTCATATGCGTGTGAACAGAAACTCAAAAAACCAGTCATATATTCCCTCCATTCTTCTTTTTTTTTGTTGTCTTTTAGACAAGGTTTTGTAATTTGTTGTGGTTATAAACCCACAATAGCAGAAGGAGGTCATCCAAAGGTCTACGAGAGAGACACTTGGGAATGGTTAGGAAGGAATTTGTACACAAGTATAATGAGAGAGAATGAGAGTGGGTTTGAATGAGCCAACTTGCCCTGTAACCTCTCATATTTATAGGAAGGGGAGAAGAGGGGATCTCTCATCTACCATTGGTAGAATACAAATATTACATGATCTTGGTAAAATAACTTCTCACCAAGAGCAGATTTATTCATTAAAAGTTGTTCGTGGTGCCAATCTTTTACCCTATGGAACCAAGACAAACTAAATCACAATACCCACTAACTCATTAACAATGTAAACACGAGAATATACATAACAAAGTAAATGCTAAAATATATCAATTTGATTCTAAAAAATACAACCACATATCAATTTAAGATGGATATATCAAAATATCCAATAAACAAGTTTAGTGGCCTAATACTGGATATTGTGCATGAGGCTACTGTAAAATGAAGCATCCAACTTTAAGATTAGAAAGGAGATATGAGTAAATTGCTCACATGATTCGAGGATTTCAAAATGTTTAAAAAGAAGGATAGTTGATATATAATTAACTGCATTAACTTAACTGAGATTGCATGACAAATGACGCCGACTCGGGAATGGAACATATTTTAAACTATGTATATCGATAAAAAATAAAAAAACCATATGTATGGTATATGTACTGTTATATTAGCATAGTAGGCCCATACTGGAACATTTATGAAGAAGTTGTGGAGACAAGATCATTATCCACAATTGGTGTAAATTAAAAACAAAAGCTTGCACTTATTTAAATTTTATTTTCCCTTGCCAAATATGATTAATTCAGTCAATCATAACTGGCCATGTTTTTCCTAGAATGCCATTTGTTGTGGTCCAGAAAGAGTAGGTTCGAGGTGCTTTACAATAGGGACGATCCAACACGAGGTGGCAGGGTAGTCCCTTTTGCGACGGTGGGGCGGCAAGAGAGCTCAGCACAATGGCAAGTTGGTGTGATAAAGGTTGATCATCAGTCGACAGCCATTGCGTCAGTCTTAATTTATACGAGCGACGACCGACCTTTTTCAACGCTGGTGGCGTCTTGGTGTGTTATTAGGTGTCGTATGACGTTAGGAAATATAGTTTGACGAAATTCATTCGAAATATCTAACATTTCGTCTTTTCTGTGGGGTCTGAAAATAAGGTTGAAATGAACAGTACCAACGAAAATTCAGTAATTGACCACCTTCATGTGTCCAAATGTCTTGTTTATATATATATATGCAATCATGATTTTATAGATTAAAGACTATTTTTGTGAAGTCATGTCAAACTTTTTTTAAAAAAGATCAAATTTTGTTTTTCAAAATTCTGAAATTTTCGAAAATTCATGTTTATTGGTGACCTCTGAAATTATTTTTGTTCCTGAATTATTATTTTTTTCAGGTGAGCGTCAGCTTGCAGGGTTCCACACGCGAATGAAGTTCTTTCAGACAAAACATCTAGTGAGCGATAGACTAACTACAAAACAAGAGCACCTAGTAGCCATGGGCTGGTGATGGCCGATTTTCTTGTTTTTAGTAATTTATAGATATAGAATTTTTAAAAATTGTAAATCGGTGCGAGAGTAAGGACGCTGTTAGGGACAGCGTCAGTTCCGGACATTACGCTGATCTAAACAACATCCGTGTGGCACTTCTCGTGTCCAGCGACAACGCAGCATTCCGCGCAGTCGCGGCGATGGCCGCTGCCTGCCGAGGTTTGTCTCGTGCCGTGTCGAGTCTCATGGGTTTCCTTGCGCCGCGCCCACCGGCTGCTCTGCCGGTTCGATGCCCTCTTCGCCCGACGTGCTCGTAGAGATTGAGGCCTCGAGCAGTCCCGTCGTTGGCAGAGCTTGACCGTACCGCGGCGAGTGGAGGAGGAGATGGCGCGTGTCGCGTGGAACGGCAGAGGCAGGAGTCAGGAGTGCCTCCGAGGCTCCGAGCTGCTGCCTCCCTCTGTCACTGGAGCTTCGACTACGGCAGTCCACAACAGGGAGGGAGGGACGGCACCGATCGAAGCAGGGCTGAAACGATTTCGAAAGACCTGATGTCCAAAACGCTGTTGGAGACTAGAATATGAGTATACGTAACGTTTCATCAATCAAGTCCTGAGAACTCGCGCACCATTCTACCAACAAATTGGCACAGGAGACTGCAGAAACTATTAGTCTCCACGTTATTCAAGTTTTAACACACAGTACACTATTATCAACCAATTACAAATCGAGGCATATATGTATGTGGTCAGATTGCGAGACCAGGCCTGTGAACTCCTTGTTGCAAGCGGCACCGCCGCACCAGCACACGGAGATCAACAATGGCAGACTGGCGGGGTGCTTTACAGTAGCAGAGTGCGGAGTAGACGACGTGGTCAAAAGGGCGGAGTAGACGATGTCGTCGTCTGACGCTGCTGCGGCAGTGGCGCTGCAGCTGCAGGAGTTCGGGTGAGAGGATCTGCGGCGGGAGGCGCGCAAGCTGGAGGGCGACCTTGACTTCAAGCTCTCCCGACCCACACCACTGACTTCACCAGCGGCATCTTGTCCATGGCGAAGAGGGCGATGACCTCATCAGTGCTCGCAGGGACAACGACGCGGGCCTTGTCGGCGAGCTTGGCGATGTACCTTTGGGCTTGTGCGTGCGAGTCACTTGACGAGGTGTATATCTGGTGCTACAGCCGGGTTATGTATTGTAAAATTTGCATGAAAAATTCATATTTTTGTTTGAATTTGTCATGCAAATTTTTTGATGCAACAACTTCTTTGTACAAGATGCAATGAAAAGAGAAATCAACCATTGAAAAGTAGTGTGCTGCGGGTTACAATACACAATTATTCAGGCTGGATTTCTCTGTTTTTTTTTTCACTTGCATCTTGCACGAGAATTTGTTGCGTCTCACATTTTTTATAATGGTAGATGACATCGTGAATGGTTTTTAAAAAACATGACATCGTGAATTATCGTTCACATTTTTGTTTTAATTTTTGAAGTTATTTTTAATTTGCATATTCGCTTTGGGAGCACGAGAGAGCTCCTGAAATTCACTCGGTGTACGAGCTGCCGCTGTGATGCTGGGCTAGGTCACAGGAATGCGGCATATTATTCGGTTGAATAAGGGTCAAACATGTCTTTTCCCATATGATGATTTAACACCGTTTAAATGTGAAATGGATGGTAGTGGCTACTAACACATAGAAGTTAGATTCAATGGCAAAATTGAGAAAATAGCTATTATAAAACTACAATTTTTTACTCGATGATAAAGAATTTTCCCTATTATTTTTCGAGAAGTATCAATCACCTAGATCTAGTCTTGAATCCCACTTTTGGTAGTACTCTTCGTTCATCCATCGTATTACTGCTCTACGCTCTAAGCTTTCAAAAAATATTTCCATGTTTCTTACCCATCTTGCCAAATTAAATAACTCACATTTTATTATTTATTAGTCCAATTGGTTTTAAATATATAGCACAATTGACTTTTTGGTACTTTGACTATTCCTCTTATCAATAAATATTTATCAATTAGCTAAATATATAAGTTAATTTTAAAGTGTTGATAGATCCAATGACATTCATTTCACGTTAGGTAATTAATTGTTTAAATATATATTATTGATCAAAGTTAAAAAAAAGTAATAGTGTCATATATTAAAAAACAGGTGGATTACTTTGCATGTTCCTATTTAAGTTGCCAAGCTATGAACTTCTATCAAATTTATCAACCTTGAGGTACATAAATGCAAAGCTACCACTCCCCTATTTCAACATAAAATCTCGCAAGAATTTTTTTATTTTATAATGTGGTAATCTCTTTTTTTTTGAAAAAGAGTATAAAGTGGGAATCTCGCAAAAATGAAAGCTGGGGAACCTGGATTAGCAAATTGTATCTACTAACTAAACAAGGTAATATTTGCTCAAAAAGAAAAAACAAGGTAATAGGGGACGAGGTGCGAGCGGTTACTATCTTCACGCCTTACGGGAAGGGAAATAAGACCCCGTTCGTTTCCTTCCCTCTAAATTTTAGACCTATCACATCAAAGAGAATTTTTATATTTAAAATTTTTTTATTAGTTTAATGAAAAAACCTATTTGACAGATAGGTGCTAATTTACGAGACGAATCTAATGAGCCTAATTAATCTATGTTTTGCTACAGTAATGATACAGTAACCATCTTCTAATCGCCTTATAATTACTCTCATTAGATTCGTCTCGGGAATTAGATGGGAGGTTCTAAAATTAGTTTTGTAATTTAACTTTGTTTAATACATATAAATGATAAGATTCTCTTTGATGTGACCCTCTAAAATTTAGAATTTAGAAGGGGAGGAAACGAAAACGTTAGAAAAAAAAAAAAAAGAGAGAACCTCCCAAAAACCTCACCGTCACATCGTGTTCCCCCAACCAGCAACCCCCATTCATCCGGCGGCGGCGGCGGCGGCGGCGAAGATGATCATCCCGGTGCGCTGCTTCACCTGCGGCAAGGTTCCCCGCTTCCCTCCCCTGTCCCGCTTCCCTTTCCCCTTCTCGCCTAGGTGCGAAGGGGCTCAGGGGTTCGCTCTTCCGTGCTCCTAGGGTTCGGTAATGCCTTCTGCTCACCCAATGTAATCCTTCTTGTTTTGATTTGTGGTGTCGCAGGTGATCGGGAACAAGTGGGATCTCTACCTCGACTTACTCCAGGCGGACTACACCGAGGGGTGGGGTGAATTTTCCTCGCCAATGACCATCCAAAGAATCGTTTTCCTGTCCGTGCATTCTTATTTGTGTCATGACATAGTTTGGGTGTTTACGAGTTGGAAGAAAAACGTAACTGTCAGTTATGTTATACCAACCCACTGTGGAGTGGTTTTACCAATTCACTTCTCGTGTGAATGCATTTGGTTAGTTGGGGCATTGCTCAGGTTGTTAAAGCACAAACGCAGTACACGAGATTGGGTGCAACGGTGCCACAGTTCCGGTGATTAGTCTTGGAATCTTGTTCCTTAGTGCTGATTTTGACATGTTGACTGTATCTAGCGGGAGTATGAGAGTGAGTTACTGCATAATAATTAGAGTAAAGCTGGATTATAGAGTTCGATTGATTGAGGTTTCTGATGCTTGCATATGGTAGTAACATGTCAAAAACAGAATGCTTCTGTGGCTTCTGGATTTAACTATATTTGATCAGCGTGGCAATGTCTTTGTCACTTTAGCCCGTATGTTAAGGACATGTTCTCCTGCTATGAGGTAGTTTGTTAAAAACAAGGATTAAATTGTTATCATTTACCACCGTGGGAGTTTGTTGTATGTACACAAAGACTACACCAACCTAGGAGGGAAGAGGTGCCTTTCTAATCAGATCAGAAGAAATAGGCACCCAAATTTTGTTGAAAAAGACTCAAACCTGATGGCCTAGGTAACCGAGCTAAGCTAAGCATACTGAATGTGATTTTTTTTTTCTTTGGATTGTTTCAGTACAATCTGTAGACAGAATCACCGTAACTTATACGACAAATCCCTTGCTGTGCTTGCTGTTTCTTTCCTGATTTCTATAGGTTAGTAACTAGTCACTTAAGAAAAACTAGTTTGTCCGCTTTGCGCCCTGCTAACTGCATGAGCTTTTGTCTTTTTCCCTGTTTGAAAATGAAGATTTATTGTGACATCCTGTCGTCATTTGTTGTACTTTATTGGATGCCGATGGAATGTCATGTTTCATATATCTGTAGGATTCTGAATGCTGTGCTGACAGAGTCAGCCACTGACAAGAAAAATAGCGTAACATGAATAAACTGGAAAGTTAAATGATCACTGCTTGCTTGGATTGACAATCAGAGGCCTATTAAAAAACATATGCAACTTCCAATGGCAGTTAAGCAGATTGTTAGTTTTACAGAAGAAGGATACCTTTTTGTTAATGTTTGAACAAAACATTCCGTACATGTTTATGTAATACTCCCTCCGGTTTTCTGTTTTTGACATTAGGAAACATAAGCTAGTGTAACAATGAACTACCTTCCTTGTCCTAACATCAAGAAAATAAAACCACAGGGAGTAGCTATAGAAGTTGATCCAAGTTGGTATTTGGTTTCAAGTTTATGTTTTACTTGTTAAGGAAGAGCGCGACTGAGACTTACTGATGTTAGTGGGAGTATCTGTTGGTTGGGAAATTTATCAAAAGTTCTTGCTTAGGCTTACTGATATTAGGGAGAGTATTTTCTGTACGGGCAATTTATTAAAATTCACCTATTTGTGGACCATGAGCACTTTACTTTGACTAGCATTTCCTAGTTGCCACCAGTTTGGGTTTGATTGGTTAACACCCTGAAAACGCACCTGACTCAGGCAGCACCCTCAAGCGTCCAATTTTGGATGCCTGGGGCTGTCGCTGCTGCCTGAGCCTGGCACCCACGCCAGGGCTCCATCTAAAAGCCTAGTGATTTGTTCCATCAGGGTACATGTGACCGGGTTTCCTGATTTTTGAGATCTTGATGTTGTTGTTAGGAATCAGAATCCTTGATTCTTTTGACATGGCCAAAGCCTGGGTTGAAGCCCCTTAACATATTCTTGGGCTTGAAAGCAAGCTAAAGCAATTGTTGCATGTAAACAATTAGTTAACTTGAACAAAATATCCTATTCTCTTCAAAGAATGAGAATTTTGCATTTGTTATCACTTGGAGGCATTCTAGTTTGCTCTGCATGATACCAACAAGATCAAGGAGGTTAGATGCAGCTGTCTCTAAGAATCACAAGCCTGTGGCAGCATGTCAATGAATTTGGGAATTTGCACATTAGGAAAATCGGTATATGTGACTATGGAATGCAGCCTCTTAAGTGGCATGTTCTAGATTTATTAGGAGTTTTATATTGGTAAAGGTGACTATGGAAGTAAGTCTAAGTGTCATGTTTTATACTTACCAATATTTTGAATGTCTTATATAGTAGCTAAGCCTACACTGAGATAAAACTTGAGGGAACCTGCAATTGCTTGAGATTGGCTCATTTCCGAAGTCATTCCAGAATGTGGGCTTATAATTGGTGCTTTTTTTTGTTCAGCATAGCCTTGAGCCAGCATATTCTGAACATTTCACCAGTACATTTACCAGGAAGCTTTTATGTAGGGACTGTAATTTCTGATCACAATCAAACCCTTTTTTGGCATGTGGCTAAGTATTGTGCCATTTAACGAGATGCTTCTCATACTTTCTGTATGCACTGCAGAATAGGCAGTTACTACCACAATTCACATTCACATTGCACTTCCTTTTTTGTACTTGAACACACATGCACCACAATGACTGCTTTGGTTTGCAATGTGTTTGCGTAATGAGTATGCAAGCTGTTATAAATTGAACCAGCTGGTGTAAACTATTGTATGGTGTGGTAATTCAATTCTATGTGATCTTCCAGAGTATAATTTTAGGATAGGAACTAGGAAGGGAAGGGGATGGGTGGAGTTATCAGAAGTTTATTGGACATTTTTAAACTTCCGAAATCATAAATATAAAAAATTCTTCTAGTGCAGGTACTACTAATAAATACCATTTAAACACTGTTTTATATGATCTCTGTTTTCAGGGATGCTCTGGATTCTTTGGAGTTGGTCCGTTATTGCTGTAGGAGGATGCTGATGACCCATGTCGACCTCATCGAGAAGCTCCTTAACTACAACAGTAAGTTGAACTTTTTCAATTCTGCGCTGCCTTTGTTTTCTTTTTTCACAAGCCTTGTTTCTGTTTCCCCTGGCATGTTGCTAACACGCTCATTCATTGACAGCACTGGAGAAGACTGAGAACACCAATTAAACGAACCTGACATGTTCGATCTTGTAGCAGTTAATACCCTTCAGTAGAGTGCTATGCCGTGTTCCTCAATTGTGTGGGCAAACTTAGTGTACCCTGTTAAGAGCTGTGTCCTCTTATGAATGTATTTGGAGGGACTTAATGGCTCCCAGTTTAACCAAAGACCTCCCTATTGTACTTGTGCTATGTAGCCATATATGGGCAGCTCGACACTGGAAGGCTATTGGTTAATTGATATGCATCTGCCGTTTTAATTTTAATGTTAAATTTCCACTTGGATATATGCTTTATTTTTTCTTCGGAGGAATGCGCTTATGTTCTGAAATTCGTTGTTTCCAGATGGATATGCCTCGTGCCTGTTTTATGTTCATGCTGACCAATAGTAGTTTTGACTTTTCAGTTGTTTATACATCCTGCAGTGGTCCACTTCACTTGTGACTTGCATCTTTCACTTGTCCTTGAACCGTTCGAAGAGGCACATGTGACCTGCGTGATCAGATTATTATTTGCAAGTGTCGCGATTATTCTTTTTCTTGTCCATGGGTAGGATAGTCATGGCTTAATGTCGGTTTCCTCATGTTGGCATGCAAACCTTTCAAGATCCCTTTCCTTGTCTCTACGGTTTTTGGTCCACGTGAATCCCCATGTGATGTATCATGTCCCAACTGGTTCTTATGATATGATTCAGCTTTTGTTTTCATGGTTCTTTTCAATGAAAAATCGTTGCACCGACCTGCTCGTATCATTACATGTCCTGCAGTTGACCTCTACCCGTGAAACTGACACTTAGTTTTCTTAGATGTATATAATGGTTGGACATGCATCATCATGCGCTGATGCGCACAGCCTGTGGATTGATTCTATAATGTGCCGACACCTCAAAAAGATTACAGCTACGTTCTGAAATTAACATCTGGGAACAAGTTTGTGAGGAAAGAAAAATGTCATCAGATGTTGGCAAACATATTCAAATAATTAGGTAGCACTCATTGTTCAAACCAGATACAAAAGTCAATTTTCACCTTCATCCTTAACAGTGAACTGATTTCAGCCAACGGACATGATTGATTTGGGTGTGGGCAAAATACCCGCAGTTTACATACTTCCTACTTTATTCATTTCTCATCCCTTTGGACAAGAGCACCTGGGTATGACAAGGTCTCTTCAGAGAAGAGAAAAGACCTCAATATGAGCTAAGGTATAGTAAAAGAACAGACCTGGAGGAGGGCATTGGATGTGCCAGCTCTCATCCAAGGAGCAAAAATGCAACTTCAATAATTAAAAGAAGAGAGAAAAAAATGTCTATACACTAGAGGTTAACTCTTCCATGGATCTATCAATCAAAGCTTGATGATCTGCTCCATCTTCCCCGTAGATACTCTTCAAGGGACGTGTTCGCTGTGATGAAGTCGTTGCTACTGACGGAGGCAGCATCATCGTCGACATCAAATGCGAGATTGATGTAGGACTGGATGTTGGTGTTACTCCCTGGTGCCGGTGGTGTCATCACACATTCATCGCCATCAACCTCACATGCCAGCCCAGCTTCTGATCTAGCCCACTTGAGAACATCAAGGTCACCTTCGAGTAGCTTCAAAACCTGATGATCACACCCAGATACAAGAAAGAGCACAACACAAAATGAAAACAGCATGGGCACATAGACCATATGTGCATCAAGGTAAAAGAAACTTACAACATCAATGTGAGGACGGTTCTGCGGTGCTTGTCTGATGCAGAGGGAAGCAGCAAGGGTCATCCTCTCAACCTCATCAGTATGGTCTTCAGTAGGTAAGTTGGGATCTACAAGCTGCGTGAGCTTTCCTCCTTGTACGATGGAATTTGCCTGCATCAAACAAACAACATTGATTATCTGTTCAAAAAAAGGACAAGAACCATCTTTCACATAATTCAACAGAAAAATCAACACATAATGATAGAGTGAAATGCAACTTACCCACATCACGAGGCTCTCCTGCCCTTTTGGACAACCAGTGCAAAGTGGTTTCCTGCCCGAAACAAGTTCAAGAAGGACGACACCAAAAGCATACACATCAATTTTGTTGTTCACCTTGCCATGCATGAAGTATTCAGGAGCTAGGTATCTGCCAAAGTATCACTATATTAGTAAGGCAAATGTTGCAACTCAGCAAGCGAAGATAAAACAGACGAATATTGAATTAGGTAACGAACCCAAAAGTTCCTGCAACGTCGTTGCATGCCATCTGAGATGTCACATCAGCGGCCCAGACTGCAAGGCCAAAGTCTGATAACTGCATCAACCAGATATAAAAAAAGTTCAGTTCATTTCATCACCATAGTGCACAGGAACTGAGACATTTCTTGCTACGAGGCAGAGAAGTATTACCTTTGGTTCAAAGCTCTCTGAGATGAGGATGTTTGATGACTTAACATCCCTATGAATCACTGGACGACTGTTGTCATTACTGTGAAGATAATTTAGAGCACAAGCAACTCCCACAGCTACGTTGAACCTCTCGGCCCAACCAAATGCGTTTTGGCATCCTTCTTTGCCTGCATAATATTTAATTTTAGATCACTTTGACATGGCAACGGTACAGTTAGGAAACTAGCAGGTGTTGAGGATGTGAAACACACCATGCAGCATCTCTTCCAGGCTGCCTCTTTGTAAGTACTCATATACTAACAGAAGATCATCATTCTTGAAGCAGAAACCAATGAGGGATATGATGTTCTTGTGGCTGAGTGAGCTGACAATCTCAATTTCTGAGATGAACTCCTTCAGTACCTCATCAGAATACTTCAGGATCTTAACTGCCAGCTCCCTGCCATCTGCCAAACATCCTCTGTAAACTTGGCTAGTGCCACCTCGTCCAACTATACACTCTGCACAAAACCACCAACCTGACTGGTCAGCATCACATGCCTACAAAAGTTGGTGGAAACAAAGATACTAGTACAAAAAGGCATGATCAAAGAGACAAATCAATTAAGCATACCAGGTGAGAAATCAGAAGTGATCTTTGCAAGTTCACTGTAACTGAAGGAAGAATAAATTGATGAGAATTTTTCTTTCAGTAAGGTCAGCTCTTCTGGTGTTTCCTTCTCCAGTTCTTCGATCACTACAGAAGACCTTCCTAAAGTGTTCCTCAAAGGGGCAGCCACCCGGTCACGGAGAATATGACTGGTACTCACAGTGGAATCTAGCGTTCTCGTTCTGTAAGCAGAATGGACTGGTGAAACTGCTGAATACCGGCTGGGGAGCCGCATAGCCCACTGCACCACAGACATCTTCGACTTGTCAGGCGGAGAAGCCTTTCGGTCTGGCAAGAACTTCTTCCTCAGGAGGGGCCAGCCTGTTGCTGCTTCTGGCGATTCACGTCGGCAAGTCTTCACCGGGACCAACGCTAATGAAACTTCTTTTGGTGGCATGGGAGACCTCGTTGGCATGGTGATGGCACGGCATGGGGACTGGTTGCCCTTTCCATATTCATCCCAAAATTTGTCCCCTATCATGGATGACAAGAGCTTCCGGTAACTCCTCCTCGGAGTCTCTGGCACTGCATTCCAATTGCAGAGTTGAGCATACTGAACTAAATAGAATCTCGAAAGCACAAAATGATCATAAATTCAAACGAAATTGTAAAATCGACATACTTGTGCTGGTGCCTTGGTAAAGTTCGTGGTGCATCGCATGGCCCGCGTCTCTGTGGTAGATGACCTTGCCATTGTTCACTGCAAGGACCGAGCAGCCCGTCGGAACTCTCTTTGCACAGTACTTGGCAACTGAAGTCGAGGAAGATCTGACGTTTAGAGTAACAACAAAACTGCTGTCAGGATACAGAAGCACTGGGTTAAGTTGGAAAAATGTAGTGTGAAGCGTGATGAAGTACCCAAAAGACCGGGAATTCTTCGCGACACCGAGGATCAGATGCGTGGCGCCACAAGAAGCGGCTTCCTTGACCAGAGCTTTCCGAACCGAGGATCCTCCACATACCTTGAGCTCCAAATTAATCTGATAGGTATAAACGGAAATAAACACCGATGAGAAACATGAGGTAAATTTTTTTCTCCCAAAGTAAGATGAAGGACTCTACACTACAGTTCAACTATACGAAAGATCACTAGTTCAGTCACGGCACTAAGAAAATATCAAGAGTGCACAAAACTTCAAGGCGCTAGAAAAGAACAGCCAAATTCAGGACCATCAGTAAAGTATCGGGTCGCGCATGTGGCACGGCAAAATGTGGAGACTTTGAACGGCTGGACCACGATTTGACGGGCCATATTTCAAAGGCGCATCCTTAGAAAATGTCATGGCTTTGAAAGACCGCCACCGAATAAGCACAAGATGGCTCGCGGAAAGTGTAGAGACATTTGAGGCAGGTAAGCTTTGGGACGGACCTGCTTGAGGTTGCAGAAGCCGTCGTACACGGCGAGCACCGACGCGAGCGAGTCCGCGGCCCTGCTCCGCTCATCCACTCCCATCAGCAGTCCTAAACGAGGAGAAAGGGAGAGTGAAGGGGATTAATTTCGCAACGCATTCGAATGGGGAACCGAAATAAAATTCCAACTTTGCATGTGCAGTAACGGAGAGAGAGAGAGAGAGAGAAAAAAATCACACAAAACAATATGAAGCAAAATCGCACTTGGCGGATTACGAAGGAAAGAAAAAGACAGGTTTTGCAAGCAGATTAGGACAGACGGCGGGCACGCACCGTCGGCGGCGGCGGCGACGTGTAGTGCGGCGACGTGGAGCGCGACGACGCGGTCCCCGGCATTGGCGACCTTGACGAGCGCCCAGGTGAGGAGCTCCCGGCTGGCGGCGTCCCGCCTGATCCCCACCACCACCGTCCTCCCGCTCCCACTCCCCGCCTGAGCCGCCGACGCCGGCGCCTCGCACGGCGGCGGCAGCAGCCTCTGGCGCCGCGCGCCGTCGGGGACGAGCAGCCTCATGGCCGCGGCAGATCGAATCGGTCGGTGGATGGATGGATGCGCCTCCTTCCTTGGCCCCGGCTCCTCCTTGTCCTTGGCCCCCCGCTCGCTCGCTTCCTCGCGTACTTCGCTCTGCTCGCGTCACAGAGACAGAGAGAGGGGGGGGGGGGGGTGGGGGGGGGGTAGAGAGAGAAGGGATCCGCCGGGTGGCTGCGTTTTATGCAGCCCTCTGTTCCGTTCAGTTTCGTTACTTGATCAACGTCTCCTTCAGGGCGGCTTGCCGTCTTGCTTCCGCTTTTGCCACATCACGGCTAATATCTTTCTAACCATGAGAGTGATGAGGAAGTGTGGTGGGGTCACATGCAAAGATGCCTGAACGAACCCATGATCTCACATTCCTCGACGCCCAAGGTGAACGAACATGGCCCTCAACACTCATCCTCGTCCCCTGAACAATCTTTTAGCAGATCCTTCGTTCTTGGAGATCAGTAGGTTAAATGGTTCAGCTAAATTGGTGCTGCTTAGTGTAGGAGCATAATAAACCGGTACAAAAAAATTGTCCGGCCAAAAACGTTGCAAAACGCCAAATACTACTCCACCCTTTATGACGACTTCGGTTACAATTGGTTTTTTACCCAGATTTTTCGACGTCACGTCACATGACTTCTGTGCCGGTGGGCCCAATCGCTGTGGTGCCACACATGGCTTGATGCCTCTGACCTCGTTGCTGCCGTCGGTTTCATGTGCAGCAATAGCACGAAGGTCAACTCCGGCCGTCTCTGTGCACGGCCAGAGGCAGAGCCGGTCTCGCACTCTCGCTCTCGCCGCCCTGATTAACGCGGCTGTTTTAATTAAATCCGGTGATTAACCGGGCGATTCTGCTGCCATCGCAAGCGTATGCACGTCCACGTGGCGCGTCTAATCTACGAGCCCGTGTCCGACGTGTCACGTCACGCACGGTCATCTCAACCAGTTCAAGTTCTCAACCACCGGCCGGCCAGCCGACGTGGCGGCTCCGCCGTGGACCGACGCGCGCAGATCCGGCGACGGGGGCCCCCTGGTGTGGTATGGGGAATCTTTCACCACAAAACAACTGAAGATCGTATCTCGCTCAGAAAGATTACCACACGTGAAACTCGACGCGGCCGATCGTACGTACGTACCAACAAACCGATAGCGTTTAGTAGTACCGATCTGTTTGTTAGCCATCGCTGTATGTACACCTTTATTTGGTCGATCACGAGCAATTTCATGACGATCGATCATGAGGGTGACGAACGGAGCTTTATAATTAGGCAGCTTAAGTCCATCAGCAGCTAGCTAGCCAGAAGGAACCGTAACTAACCACAGCAACATACATGCGTGATCATCAAAAACTTTAGCGGTTGAAAGAGCAGCTTCAGTGCCGGCGTCACACCGTTTAACTGCTCTCGTCTTCGGTTCGATCGGTTCGGTTTCTCCGGCAACACGTCTCCTTTGATGTTCACAATGTAACCATATCAAAATAAACGGAGTGTCTTAATCGTACACGTACTCATTTTCTTAGCCATATTTTATTTTGGTACCGTAATCGAGTCGTTTTAGTGGTCTGTTACTCTAGCTTTTTATTTCCTTTCGGGTGATGAAATATAAGAGGTTCGTACATTCTAGCTGCTTTGCAGAAAGGGAAAAGTAGATACATCCATCGATCGATCACGTTGATCCGATCGACGACGACGACCTTTTGGTAATCTGCAGTAGTAGTGCGCGGGTAGCTAGGTCCTTGTTTTCTCCGATCGATCCTTTTTTTGGTGTAGGAAGGTGGCATATTATACCGAATTCACATTTGTGCACACATACGTGCACGCCTAAATGTGTACTCCAGTATACAGCAGCAATGCAGACACGAGGTTTAATTATGTGCCTGTATATATTTCTGATTGCGTGGGTTGGTATACATGGTAGCGGCATGCTTCCATGTTCCAACTTGCATGTGTGCTTGTGTTGGTCCTACAGTTGGTGTACACAGTCCCCTGCAATATCTGTAAAGCTCATTTCCATTGATTTTACAAAGAAACAAAGAGAGCATCACCTTCCTAGCTAGGTCCTAGCTATATCCGCTGATTTCATTGTTTAGATGAATAATAATGCTCGGATGGACTTGGTCGCATGAACATTCCTTATGAGATCTTAAAAAGTGAAAGCTACGAGTGGTGTTCTTGATCAGAGTGGTGGCCACCGCTCTTTCGGAAGCGGGCACGAAACAGAGTACTAGTGGCTTCGCTTGTGATCATTTGTATCGGGGGAGGATTGCATGGATCGTTGCTTTTGTAAAGGGAAATCCCTATACCTATCTACTATATGTAGCCTACTTTTGCATTGGTTGAGTGGCTACGGAAGCATCGATTCCTTGTTTGGGCCCATAGTGGCACAAGATTCGTACACGGAATACTATTATTGGCGCCAATGCGTGGTGATGATAAACTCTGCGTGAGGAATCGTGGCACGCACCGACGGTCAGGGTAGATGCTGCATGATGTGTTTTGTCCAACATGGTAGTAGATTCAGGATTGTTTAATTACCTGAGTAATCTCAGGGAGGAATACGACGATCGATCAGAGTTGCTTGTCGTACGTGTTGTGTATCGTGCATATCCGGGAACTGCTTGTACACTTGCTGCACGGCTTTTATATACGGCCTGCATGGTGGTTCCAGCCACAGCACTCCAGCGCCCGTATATTGCGGCTCTGACTGTTGGAAGGATATGACTTCACAAACTCAGCGTTACGGCGATGAACCGTAACTTTGTTGTTATAACCAAACCGATCTGGTATTCGTGATATTCGCAGAAGAGAGAAACAGAGCACTTGTTCAGCTCGTTCAACTGTCGACAGGAGCCGCGACAGAGAGCGAGAGGGGGCGGCTCGTGCGGGCCCCGCGCTCGGTCGCCTTCATTCTTCCGCAGGGAGAAACATGGGGAATCAATTCGTCGCTCTCGACCGTCTATCACCACACAGTTGAGCGATCGGGCCATGTGCGGTGCGCGGCGCGGCGCGAACATGGCCGCCCTGGCCCCGCGACTGCACCCGGCGACGCATGGAGCGAATTTGGACGGCTCCCGCCGCTGCACGCCCACATGCCAGACAAAGTCAGCAACATGTGCCTCTCTCATCTGTTCCCCGTGACCCTGTGCGCCGCCCGCACCGCGTCGTGCAGCAGATTACTGCAGTAACTGCACTAGTACTACTTCCGGTTTGTTGCGTGATCGGTCGCCAGTCTGAAATTGTTAAGATGGAACTGACCAACATCCAGCAATCAGTTGCGGGCGGACAACAAACATTGTGATCGAACCCATCACCATTCACCGGCACGAACGAATGAACCAACGACCGACCGAGGATCGTTTCCGTTTCAGATCGACCAAGGTTAGTATACTCTATAGCCACACGCGGGCAGGCAGGCAGGTACGTACCGGCTAGCTAGGCTGGTGTGTACAACATTCTGTTAACTAGCGTGCATTTGCAACGAATATATATAATCGAACCAACCTGTCGTTGGCTCCCGTTGAGATGAACCGCCGCAGATACCATCCGTACTTTGGGTACCAGCATTGTGCCGTCACCATTATCACTTCGCTTCATCTACTGCCTCTATGTCAAATTACTTGACGTTTTTGACTTTTAGATATCGCGTTTGACCGCTCGTCATATTCAAAATTTTGTGCAAATATTAAAACAAACAAATCATATTTAAAATAACTCTAATGATAAAACAAACTATAACAAGATAAATGGTATTTGCACAAAAAATTTGAATAAGACGAGCGGTCAAACTCGATTTTCAAAAATCAAAAGTGTCAAGTAATTTGAAATGGAGGGAGTATATATCATTCCAGCTAGGCACCCGCCCGGTGCTTCGAGCTGGCCACCCAGTACGTACGTGAACCTTGTTGATCGGTCGGTTGCTGATCGAAATTGGTTGTTAATGTCGCCGATCGACGATCCGTTCCCGTACGTAATGATTTTCGATAATGCGTCAGCCAGTCGTTGGTATGCGTATGTGTTGACTTCGCTTTGCGGTGCGTGTTTCAAGCGCACGTGTGGGCATGTATGTGTCAACCCGCAACAAGGTTTTGTTTAGTCCGTTATTATGTCCTCAGCTCGATCATTAGCAAGCAGACAGCAGCAACCGCTTACAGCTCACCTCAACTGCTCTAGGATCGCAGTGGGATCTTATATCCTACTACTACCAAAATACCTGTACAATTCGATTCGTACACAGGGGGAAAATGCCATTCGTGCATACATTTGCATCTTGAACCACCGACAACGTACGCTAACAAACTCTACTCCTCTTTTTTTATTATTATTTTCGCCTATATATTCGTACTTGATCAATAATCTTACACACCGCTATCGATCGTGTATGCCTTCTAGGCTTGCAGCATCTTTCATCATCGGCTGTGGCTAGGTTCCCTCGCTCGTACTCAAAACATTTTTGGTTTTCTAGTGGCTTGGTGCCGCCGGGGCAGCAGCGTGCAGCGATGGCCACGTCCAGCCAGGCGAACGAGCCGCCTCAGGCACAGGACATGCGTTCGTCGCGTGGCGCGTGCAACAGGGGAAGCCTTAACTATTATGCGCAGGCCAGGTGCAGGATTAGCGGCCGGAGATGCGTGTATGTAACAACGAATACTTAAACAGCCGGGTTGTTAATCCTGTCGGCCGAGCCCATACGACACGCAATTGTTAGCGATAGTAACTGAGAGGAGCATTATTGTTTCTTCGCGTGTAACGTCATGTGGAGGCTACAAAATGGAGCCGACTGACGCTTGCTTGTAGCTGATGCAAGCATGTCGGTTTTTCTTCTTCTTGAAACAAAAGAAAAATATCGAAACGATTGCCTGACTGCAAATATGGTTCTGGTATTTGGTTGGGGACCTCTCATCTTATACCGATATATAAATTTCGTGCAACCGCTGACAACACGAACGGATTATATATACGTACCTCGTCGTCGTCAGTTCCCCTATCTTCCGGTGGCTATAGCTACCTGGATCGGGTAGGTTCATCTTTAGCACGCACTGTCATGTCGCCGTTCATCAAAACGTACTCCTCTACTTGTTAACTCTCCGTGCCAGGGCAGCAGCTTACAGCATAAAACACGTCCAGCTGGGAGAACCAGACGGCTGAGGCACACAACATGCGTCGTGCTGCTTACTTCAACATTTGGGTAGTTACCCACCTCTGTCGGCCGAGCCGACGCGACACGATACGCACGCGTCATCCCTGCTGCCAAAAATTGCAAGATTACTCGGAAAGCAACGTAATGAAACACGAACGGATGCGCCCTGAAACTGAAATGAAAGTACGTTATGTGTTTAGCCGTCGCTTGTGAATGACGCAATTATGTCTCTCTCTCTCTCTCTCTGTTTTTTTTTTTTTTTTAGAAACAAGCGTACTGCTTTTATTTGTTCATAGCAGTACAAACTTCATCAGTACAAACTTCATCAGGTGGTGCTTAGAGTGGTTACACGGCCCAAAATCCTGGCGCGAGGGTTTTGTGCCGCGGATCAGTAAAGTTATGAGTGGAGCCGTTCACTTACATGGGCCCAAATAGCGGACAGAGTCTCACGAGAAAACGCGAGCAGGCATGCATCAAGTCTTCACACGAGAATTGCTCAAACACACACACCCACACACACACACACGCGCGCGTCTTCACACTAAAATTATTATTCTTTGCAATTTGCGCATTGCCATTCATATTTACATTTAAGCAGCATACTTGTTTACAAAGAACAAATAAGCGTGCTGCGTAAGTACGTAATGTTAGATAATAGATAATCATTCGCAATAAAAAAAGTTGTTAGATACTTCATCTGTTCTTAAATTGTTGTCGATGTTGACTTTTTGAGTTATGTTTGATCGTTCATCTTATTCAAAATATTTGCTCAAATATGCAAAAGTATAAGTTATATTTCAACTTTCTTAGATGATAACACAATTTATAGTAAAATATATGATATTATTTAAAATATTTGAATAAAACGAATGATCAAACGTAACTCGACAAGTACACAACTTGCGTAAGCTGATGCGTCGACCGCACACTGCTGGTTCTCCCGCGCTCCTTTGCATGAGCTGCTCTGGTGACGGATTGACGTGCAATGTATGCCTACGCCAGGCCGGCGAGTGTGCGGGCGGGGCGGCCGCGGGCTGCGGAGGAGGACAGTGGACGGGGTTGGGCCGGGGTCATTGCAGTGACGGGCTTGACGAAACCGGGTTAGTGTGGCGGTGGTTGTGGGCTGTCGGCGGAGGCCGCCGGAGTCGTGGCAGCGGGAGTCGCGGCCGCTGGATTTAACGACATTGTGCTTTCAGTCGTAGACAATGTTCCCCGTCGACAGTAAGGTACCAATGGTGACTTCATCAATCTCGGAGATTTGTCGGTTTAGTCTTTAAAGATACTCATAGGGTAGGGTTTGCGTATGTGCGTTTATAGGGGTGAGTGTGCGTGCGTTGTGAATGTCTGAGTTGTACTGCGTAATCGGAAAAAAAAAAGACATGTGGACAACATGAGGAGAGATTGTAGCTAGGTGTTCTACATTGGTGCGTGAGGGCTTCGTCTACCATATAAGGTGAGGAATGAGGTGAAATGTGCATTTGGAGGAGCACCTAGGCTAGGATAGGTACTTGGTCAGATCTTCTCCGCCAAGGATTCATGTATGTTGGATGATTTATGACCTTGTCTTTCTAGTCTCTTTTATAGAGATTTTTGCAAAATTATTTGTAAGGTTCAGCCATTTCAGTATTCTTTATCGGTGATACCTTTGTTTCTTTACCCGATATGAAAACTAAATTGTTTCGAAAGCATTTTTGGAAATCTATTATCACGGAGATGTTGTATTTAAAAGCAAGGGCAAAAGGTCAAAAGGAACATCTTAAAAAGTTATAGAGATTGAATAACTTACATGAAAGAACCGATGTGATGCTGCAATTTTACTGTATTTTGAATATTATATACATTATCTATTATTCATTTATATAATGTTGTACTTAAATCATGAAGTTTCAAATAAATATAATATGATTATATGAGTGACATTATTAAGTTTATTAAAACAATATTAAAGTTTTTTTTGAACTAGCCCGTGGCAACGCACGAGCTCGTGAGACGAGAAGGACAGACCCACGCACAATACTCGCATTAAGTTTTTTTTTTTAAACCTTACAGCGCATTCAGCTGGTGGGTCGAAAGCGGTGTTAAATCAACTAACCAACTCACTAGTGATCGCCAAACGGGCGGTACGGCCCGGGGTCCAAAAAGGCACGAGATCATCGGTCGAGCGGTGATCTGCGACAAGACCGAGTTACAGCCCAGCCCAGCTCAAGTGCCACTAAACTGTACTAGTATACACTCCCTGACTCCCTCTCAGCTTCCCCTGCTACCTTGCTCAAAAAAGAAAAAAAAGCTTCCCCTGCTACCCAGCCGCCGCACCACTCAAGCACACACAGACACAGGAGTACACCCGCCGGTAATGGAGGCGGCGGCGGTGGCCACCGCCGCCAAGAAGAGGAAACCGGATCGAATCGACGGCCAAGATCCATCTGACAACGGCGACGGCGACGGCGACGAAATGCTCGACTTCATCAGCCGCCTCCCCGACGAGGTTCTTGGCACCATCATCTCCCTCCTCCCCACCAAGGACGGCGGCCGCACGCAGGCCGTCGCCCGCCGGTGGCGCAATCTGTGGCGTTCCGCGCCTCTCAACCTGCGGGTCGACTATGACCTCTCCGGGCAGGACCGCAAGCGCGTCCTCTTCGTCTCCAAGATCCTCGCCGACCATCCTGGGCCGGCCCTCCGCGTCTCCCTCCCCGGCATCCTCCTCCGCGACCGGTACCCCAAGATCGACGGCTGGTTGCGCTCCCGAGCCCTCAACGGCCTCCGGGAGATCGAGTTTTCCTACGAGATCGAGAACCCTCTGCTACCTTATCCGTTGCCGCCGTCCGCGTTGCGCTGCGCTCCCACTCTCTGTGTTGCTGAAATCGGCAACTGCGACTTTCCAAACGAGATGGCGCCGTCGCTGAATTTTCCCTGCCTCAAACAGCTTACCCTGCACAGCGTCTCCATGTCGGAGGATGCCCTTCACAGCCTGCTCTCTGGTTGCCCTGTCCTGGAAAGCCTCTTGCTGTTGGGGAATGCTGGAATTGCTAGCCTCCGCATTAGCTCGCCAACTCTGAGGAGCATTGGGTTTAATGTTGCTCAGTATTGCTGCAGGTTGGGTGTTCAAGATGCTGTCATGCTCCAGGAGCTTGTCATCGAACATGCACCTTCCCTTGATAGATTGTTGCCGCATCATCCGGACTATGGCCCAGCAACCATCCGGGTGATGCATGCACCTAAATTAGAGATATTAGGCTGCTTGTCAGATGGAATCTCCAGGCTCGAACTTGGTACCTCAGTTTTTCAGGTAAAAACATCCTTATTGTTATTGCTGCCATTGTATTGCCATTAACTATCCTTCATGTCTCTTGGTTTTGCCAGGAAATGATGGCCGTAAGCTTGACAAGCTCAATGTGCACTGTGAGGATTTTAGTTCTTGACACTAAAGGACCTAATCTAGACGCAGTTGTTAACTTCATCACTTGTTTCCCCTGCTTGGAAAGGCTGTATATCCTTGTGAGTCTCTCTGAACTTCCTTGGACTACCATAATAAGCATTTGAGACATTATCTGCCTATCTGGCCAACTAGACCATACATTGCCAATTACCAGCAATTGCGTTATTTTTTTCTTTCTTTCTTTCTTTATACAGTCACACACAGTGAAGACTAGGAAAATGTGCTAAGGTACAATCCATTAGATCCAATCAAATGCCTTGAGCAGCATCTCGAAAAGGTGGTTTTGAAGAATTATGATGGCAAGAAGCCTTGTGTTGACTTTGCCAAGTTCTTTGTTTTGAATGCTAAAGTATTGAAGAAGATGGAATTCGGGGTCCTTAACAATTGCAATAATAAGTGGATGGCTAATCAACATAGGCGTCTTCAACTGGACAATAGAGCTTCTCAATATGCTCAGTTTAAATTCAAAAGTGAGCATTGGACTTTTTTCACATACAACAAGCATACCCATGATTTGTGGATGGCTGATCCATTTGACAGCTCCTGGTGACCGAGAGGTATAGCAAGAGTGGTCTTCCTAGTACCAAGACCGGATGGTTGGATTCAATGTTCTGGATCTGGTCCCTTGACCTTAGTGGCCTCGTTCTTTTTTAAAAAAAAGAACTATGCTGTCGGAGAATTTGAGAACCTTAGAGAAGAGTGTTGTTTTGACCAAAGCCCAGATCTTATATGCATGTCCTTAACTGTTGAATTGGTGCCTACCATTGCCACTGCCAACGATTAAGAGATCCAGATCAATTTGATGGGGTGAGAATTTCCGGTTGTACCGTTTTTGTATATAGAACTCTCACATTGTTAATCCCAAATCTTGCTCTTGTTTTACTTGGCTGAAAGTGGTAATGTACACCAATGGCTTCTTGTCATTCTTTCTTTGGTAAGATATCGTAGTTGTGCGCTCATTATTTCTCAAGTTCCATATTAGTGAAGACATCATGTGTATTTCTGAGATGAATTGGTGATAGATATGCATGCACTAATAAGGTGAGTAAGATTTTTTGTATGGGTATGTAGGGAAAAAAGTAGGCATGCAATTTGAAAGTTTGGTATTTCGGTAAACCAGTGAAAACAAGTTCTTATTTTGATTTTCAAACAGTTCCAAGTGCTTTTTCATAGTTAGGTTAGAGATGCTGTGGGTATGGCACAAGTTGGCTTCCTTAGAAAATTGTTGATGTGCTAGAAGATTTATCCCCAGATTTAGTCACTTTGTTCCACGGATACGGTGATACCTTGTTTTCTGGACTACCTTTATGAACTGTCAATTGAAGGTAACATGAACAAAAGTACATATCCTGAAACTTTTATATGTTTAGAAATGCACGAGACTGCCAATCTAGCAACTGTTAGTCCGATGATGAAAAAGTATGAAATCATGTCGTACATATAGCCGGCAAATAGTCTGTATTTGTCATATATTCAGTTATTCAGTCAATCAATTATCTGAATACAATAGTAAATGTCCCCTTTTCTTTCTTTCTTTCTGTAAAATAGATAAAATTGTTTTTTTTCCAGCTGTTTTCTTCTTAGTTTCCCCTTAGACCCTATTAGAATGAGACGGGCTGCCCCCGGTATTGCCATTCCTCATTTTACATAGGAACTCCTTGCTCTTTCGTCTTCCTCGAATTGAAATCTAGAATATTTGCAAGGTTTTCGTGACGCTAGCCGTTCAAAGTGCTACAGAACAGATAAGCTGCTTCGTCAAAAATAAAACGAAACGGAAATTTCACCACGTATTGCTGCTGAATGATTTTGTTTGGTGTGTGCAAATTCGATTCTTCGGGCGGCGTGGTAGGTTCATGTTCTTGTGGTATGCTGAGTGTGTGCGCGTTCCATTATTTAGTCGGCGTGCTTGGTTCCTGTGGCATGCTGAGCCTTCTACCCACAACTGGGACGCACAATCCTCCTGGTTTCGGTGCAGCGTCACCCTGGCGTGTAACCTCACGTGACCACGTGAGGGTTTTCGGCCGCGGATCCAGTGAGTTATGGATGGAGCCGCTCACTTACATGGGCTGAGATAGCGGACACGAGTCTTGAGGATTTTTTATATGTAGATCATTTTATAAGAGTTAACCTGTAGATTATTTTGGTCGTCCTATGCTACGCTCTGCTAGGGCCGCACACGTGACGCGGTTCTATTGGCGCGTGTTGGGTGGGAAACAATTGAGTTTGATTTGTAAATTGCTAAATTTAAAACATGATTCTATTGGCTCGGGTTTTTGTACTGAGGTTCACTCATGAATTAGCCAAGCATTCTATGAATTAAAAGAAAACGAGGCCAGAGTCTGTCATCCTCCTGGATTTTCATTAAGAAGAAGAAGCCCACCGAAACCTACTTGGGTCGGGCCTCAACCAGCGCACGCACGGGAGCCACAGCCCAAATTGCAGGGAGGTGAGCCAAATACGACCTGGCAACCCTTAGTGCGAATAGCAGGAAGCCAGGAATCGAACGCTGGCGGGCTCCCCGAGATTCCTCGTGGGCGACCAACCAGCCACGGTTCGCTTCGCAAGCATTCTATGAATTATATTTGTGGGTATCAGTCAGGAGCTATACGTTGCCTTTTTAATTGTACAACAGATATTGGATATTTTCCATTTTAGTATGTGCCATGATTAAGAGACCAGGATATTTTCATTTGCTTGATGAAATAGAACTTCCCTTTATCTAAAATATGTACCATGATGTTCGGCGATGGTTTTAACGGCCACACATGTGTGTCTTCTATTTTGTTTCAGTTGTTCTAAACATCGCCTTTAACTTGAAGCACTCATGCATCATCTGTCAGTTCCGGTCTTGCCAAGACGCTAGTGCAGCGAGGAGTTAGAGCGGGAGCGGCAGAGGCTGAGCGACTGAACGAGCCTGGCGTGTGTCGAGGAGTTCGAGCGAGTGGGCGTACGTCGAGGACGAGTTTGAGCGAGTGGACGCAGCGACCGGGTGCTGGCAATGGTTTGAAAATGGTGTGGAACCGGTTTGACACATGTGGTTGGGTTTGGCCTGCTTTCAAAATTGCAACTGGTTTGATTTGAGTTGGGTTTGAACTGGGGAGTGGTGGGCTGCGTGGTCTGGGCTGCGTAGGTGTAGTAGTAAGGTGCGGTTTAGTTTTGGGCCCTTTTTGGCCCATTCTCAGGCTTACAATAGCATTCCCTCTTTTTTAACATGGAAGAAGGTCGATTTATCTATCTGAATTATTGTTGTAGTTCTATTTTAGAACGGAGGTACTATTACATAAGTGCTTGTAAAGACATCTACCTATGTGTTTTTTATGTTCTCAAACTTATTTTTTTGAGCTAAATGGTCAAAGTTCAAAATTTTGATTAAATCTTACTCAATGCATCGTAAATTTAAAAACTGTGGAGTCCTATATACTGTTTGCTGGTAAACATTCACTGCGCATAGTCTGAACATTGGCGAGTCCGACGGCTATTTTTCAATGTTGCTGCTGACTATTCCGCACACAAATCACACATTGGAGATTAAACATACATAGCTAGTATGAACACTGGTGACTCCAATGGCTATTTTCAATACTACTCTAGTTCCATACACAAATAACATTCGGAGATCAAACCTACCTAGTGCGAACACTTGTGACCCCAACTACACTAGTATAATTTTTCAAGACCTGGATGCTTGCTCACTGTCGCACTGCTGGCAGGACATAAATGGCGAATTAAGAGGACGCGTACCAGAAAACCACACAGCACATTGATCTTTGAGGCAGATGTCCGATAGATAAATGCCGACATGATCATGAATTTTTTACTTGAGACTAATGAGATCAGCCCACCTTGAAGCAGATCAAGGGAGCAGCAACATGCATGATTGAGGATGCAAATTAGTACGAGTCACACATGGACGTGGGTCGCCTTCAGCTCCAATATAATTCGTCCACGCGCAATCGGCCAGCAGTGAGTTACATGGAGAAGGAAATTAATTAGACGGGTACGTAGGAGACAGCTCATCAGTTCTCACATATATCGTTCATACAAATAAAAAAACTCGACCTGCGGAGGTATGACGGCCCCCGGGTATTTGCTAAAAAGAAGACCTTCTCACACAGGTCGAGAAAACCGTTCACACATATAGCGTCAGTCAGGCAGATATCAATGGAAATCTGCATTGGGAGTAGCCTGATGGTCATCCCTCAACTTCAATCTCTTCCATTTACAAATGACGTTGTTGAGCACATACTAGCTTATTTCCATTGATATCTGCATTGGGAGTAGTCTGATGGTTTCAGGTCACTTTAGACGACGTGGTATTTTTGATTGGAATCAACAGAATAATTGACCTTGGACTCGTGTTCAGCCACTCAGTGATCACATCCGCACGGACCAGCCAAAAACGGACCGGCCAGAAACAAGACGAGGCAGCAGCCAGCCAGGAAAAAACTTGACAGCCGAACAAGCCCGCTCTCAACGGATCAATCTGTGTGTTTTGACCATGTGCAGTGCTGCACGTCTGTAAGGTCGTGCCTTGTTCCGGTGAGGTATATTTATGGCCAGCGGACTTTCCTGTGGGTGTACCTTTCCAGTTACTAGTACTACTATTTTTGCAAACTGTATAAAGCTCTCTCCTACGTAGTAATACATTGAGAAAGTCCCTGTTTGGCATGACTTGTGCTTCTTTGAATGAAGCAGATTATCTCAAAAGCTTCTGACTAGCAGCTTCTATCGATTTTTGCGTTCTAGCTCATTCTGAGAATCTGGTCGGTGTAAAGCCCCATCTCGTTGAGGGGATCTGTAATCTGCGCTGAATGTATTAATCTCTCGATACTCAAGCATCACGGTAATTGCAAAGTATAATTTTCTTATTATAAGCGTTCCGGAGAAGAAAGAAAACAGAATTAACTTGGAGCGCAATTCCATTTCAGTGGTTTGAGTGGGTCTAGTTCTCTGGATTGTACTATGATCGCAACACCAGACCATCCGGTGCTCGACACCAGACCCACGCAGCGGGACGTCCGGTCACACAGATGCTGTTTATGGACGGTGGGAAATAAACAGGGCCTATGAAATTTAAGCATAGGAAAATCCTGTGACAATAAATTCCACTCCATGTGACTTGGGAGGAGGGTCGCTAATAACGATTCAGCAAACAAATTCAATCCGAGGGGAAGGGTCAGCTAAAACCAGCGATTTTTTAAAAATCCTGCTAAATCCCGTTTTGCAGCCAGCGGAAATTGATATTGTATAGAGATGAGAGTGGTTTCATCTAGATGAAACTATGTGTACACTGTTTCCAAGATAATTTATCTCTTGCATGTAAACCTTGGAAATAACAAAAATGAAACAATGCATTTCAAGACCTATTTCAATCATCAAACAAACCACATTATGCTTATGTGGCACTACTGGAAACAACAAATGAAATGGTGCATTGGGAGTAGCATGATGGTTTCATATCACTTTAGACAACGTGGCATTTTGGATTGGAATCAACAGAATGATTGACTTTGGACTCGTGTTCAGCCGCTCAGTGATCACATCCGCACGGACCAGTCGGAAAAGGACCGGCTAGAAACAACGTGATGCAGCAGCCAGCCAGGAAAAAACTTGACAGCCGAACAAGCCCGCTCTCAACGGATCAATCTGTGTGTTTTGACCATATGCAGTGCTGCATGTCTGTGAGGCCGTGCCTTGTTCCGGTGAGGCATATTTGTGTCCAGCGGACTTTCCTGTGGGTGTACCTTTCCAGTTAATAGTACTACTAGTTTTGCAAGATATACAAAGCTCTCTCCTACGTACTAATACATTGAGAAAGTCCCTGTTTGGCACGATTGTGCTTCTTTGAATGAAGCATATTATCTCGAAAGCTTCTGACTAGCAGCTTCTACCGATTTTTGCGTTCTAGCTCATTCTGAGAATCTGGTCGGTGTAAAGCTGAATGTATTAATCTCTCGATACTCAAGCATCATGGTAATTGTAAAGTATGATTTCCTTGTTATAAGCGTTCCGGAGAAGAAAGAATAACAGAATTAACTTGGAGCGCAATTCCTTTTCAGTGGTTTGAGTGGGTCTAGTTCTCTGGAATGTACTATGATCGCAACACCAGACCATCCGGTGCTCGACACCAGACCCACGCAACGGAACATCCGATCACTGGCAGATGCTGTTTATGGACGGTGGGAAACAAACAGGGCCTATGAAATTTAAGCATCAGCAAATCCTGTGACAATAAATTCCACTCCATGGGACTGGGAGGAGGGTTGCTAATAACGATTCAGCAAACAAATCCAATCCGAGGGGAAGGGTTAGCTAAAACCAGCGATTTTCCAAAAGTCCTGCTAAATCCCGTTTTGACAGCCAGCGGTGCAGCGGAAGGTTCGTGAATGTCACGGCGCCATGGAAAACCCGCAACAATGCACCGTCTCCACAAGCACAGGCCACATAATTATTATTATTATTATAAAAACCGGCTCCCTCCTTTGCTCATCTGCTACTCATTCGCAGTCTCGCACCAGAAACCTCAGGCCTCCCTTGCATCGAGCTTTAGAGATTTGTGAAAAGCCGGTATGCATTTGCTTGCCTATGTTCCATTTGATCCATCGCCTTTTCTCGATGTCTTCTTCTTCAGCAATTTTATTGTATAGATTTGCTTTTTAGTTTGCTTGATGCACCCTGCATTATACTTGATGTCTCCTGCATTATAGTTTTGCTTCCGATCTGCATGTAGGCGAACCATGGCCAAGATGAGCAACGGGCCAGCGATGGATGAGGCAGTCTCCGTCGATGGGGGCACCATGGCAAACATCATCGACACTTTCCAGACGAGTGATGAGGAAGAGATCTAGGAAAAGCGGTTTGATATTTTCTTGTTTGATCTTTCGATTCCATCCATCTCTATTGTCGATCCCTTCTTCATCATGAATAATAGTGTATTTATTAGTCTTACTTTCAATTTGTATGTAGTTATTTAGCCATCAAGAGGAACAGTGAAGTGTTGAATTCCATAGCTGAGGCTGAAGTGTTGAAGAATGCGCGCTTCAAGCTTTTCCACCACACCAAATTGGCAAGCCAGTCCCTGAGCATGGCCGAAACACGTTTAGAGCTTCTCTGGGACCACATGAAACTTATGACAAAAGCAAACAACAAGCTCGAACTCGTGCGGCGTGACCATATGAATGAATTTGAGACTAGTAAGCTCATTGTACTTGATTATTACGATTGTTTTTAATAACATGCTCTGTTCTAGTTCATTCGTTCGTACTTAAATTTGTTGATTGTTTGGTTGTGAATCTATTATACTTTATTTGTTCGTACTTTAATTTGTTGATTGTTTGGATCAACCCGCCTCACTTTCCTGTCTTCGTGTAGGTATCAGGAAAGCGGTCTCTGCCTTCTCCCAGTTTCACTACGAGCTGGAAAGAGCCGGCGCCACAGCTGCTGCCATGAACAAAGTTGCTTCTGCTGAGGAGAAACACTTTGCCGTCGTCGAGGAGAAAGACGCTGCCGCCGAAAAGAAAGACGATGCCGCCGAGGAGAAATAAGCTGCCGCCGAGAAGAAAGAAGCTGCCGCTGACGAAGTTGATGCTTCTGATGATGACGATTCACACATTCCTCATGGTGCTGGTGCTGGTGCTGCTGATGCCAAGGAGAAACACGCTGCCGCAGTCGAGGAGAAAGAAGCTGCCGCCGAGAAGAAAGAAGCTGCCGCTGACGATGTTGAGCAGCAAGAGGCCTAAAACATCGCTGCTTAAGTCGCGGCACAAGAGCCTGGCGTGGCGAACCGAACCATTTCGCATCATGTTAGTGACTAGGAGTAGTAGTAGTTCGACAAGTCCTACTTGTATTTCCAGAACGATGCTAATTTTGCGGCCGCGTGATGCTGGTCACCGCCTGTAGTGCTCGAACACCGACTGTTCCTTGTTTGAAGCTGTTCCAAGTCAATTCAGGGGATGTTCCGGTGCATGGCGTGTCAATTCAGGGGATGTTCTGGTGTGTGGACAAGAAATGCAATCGTGACAAATTAGTTAGCCAATGCACGTGTGAAGTCTAGTGAAGTTACGGATAGCCAACAGAAAGTGACGAACCGGCCCAAAATCTGGGGCATGGTTCCCCTGACGTGAGCTGGAGTCACTGACCCGTGGGTCCGGACCAAATTTTAGGCGCCCGCTCAATCTGGCTGCTGGGCAGCGCACGCTGGGTTTTCGAATTTCGTTCGCGGATGGGCGAAACGACGAAATGTCGGTTTTCTGCCTGTCCTTCCGAACACTTTCGTGTCTCCGCGAAGGGTATTTTGAGGAAGTACCTCGGGCAACTCTTAAAATATCCCCATCCTTCTCCTCAACAGAGCCATCCTCCTGTTCAAAAAAAACCCAAAAAAAAAAACAGACCCATCCCCAATCCCCATCTTCCCGGAACGGAACCACCGATGGCCGGTCGTCCTCGCCAGACTCCGACGACACCAGTGTGGAATGCGGGACTGTGAAACATGAAGGTACTTGTTTTCCTTGTTTCGTAGCACTTGATACTCACTTAGGTTGTCTGTGATTGTTTGTTGGATGCGGTGATTGCCGGTCCTCTTTGCTTTTTTTTTTTACTATGTTTGGTTGGTCTATTCGCGTGCTGTGACATGCTGAGTACATGAGTATGTAGCTTGGGTCTGTTTTGTTGAGCTACAGATCTAGAAAAATCTACGGGTCTAGAGTGGGGACTGGGTTCAAGGTCTGTGGTTGCCTGATATCGTCACTTTGATGTTGTTTTTCACTTAAAATGTAGGATAAATGCTGAGTTCATAAGTATGTAGCTTGGGTCCGTTATGTTGAGCTATAGATCCAGAAAAATCTACGGATCTGGAGTTGGCAATTGGTTCAAGGTCTGTGGTTTCCTGATATCGTCACTTTGATGTTGTTTTTGACTTAAAACAGGCTAAATTACTTCATTGTAGTAACATATATTCTTTAAGCTACAATCGAACTGGATGTGTGCCAAACGTGGCCTATTTCCGACCGGTCGAGGAGGCAACCAGCCTGGCATTTTCATTAGATTAACTGCATCTGTACCTTTCTCATTCGAATGATGGAACCGTGATGATTATGCTTCTGAATGTATTCATCAAAGTGCACTGCAACCCGATATAATCTGTATTAACTTGAGTGTAATTTAAAACTTAATGCACATATGAGTACAGCTACATACTTCGATAATTACATTCATTTGACTTCTCTTCTATATGCATGTGGAAGGAACAACAATTAAAGGCGACCTACCAGCGGGACATCGGTCAAGCCCGTTCCAGAAGGTATCACAACGTCAAATTGCATCAATTTTATATTTTATGATCCTTCAAAATCTGATTTAGCTTCTTTTCTTTCTATGTAAAGCATACTGTATCAGATAACCTCATTTTACCATAATGCAACATGTGCAGGAAAAGCGTGTGACAATACAACAGGAGAGTGAGGAGGTCGAGTCCACAGGGTCTTAGTGCTACATCTCTGTCTAAGAAGCTAAAGTAACGATGCCTCAGATAATCAATCACGAAAGTTTCATTTCGTTTGTTGTTGCAAACTTACCCTTTACCTTTGTCCACATCTTTCCAGAAGAAAGAGATGCATCGAGCTGCGGAGGTGACCGGTGTTGGCGGTTCTTATGTGATAAAATTAAATTCATTAATTCCGCATGCGCACGGATCACCATTGTAGCATTTCACCTTGGAGTATTCCAGGGTTATCGTATTTATATTTCCGCAGGGAAGTAGAGCAAAAGGGAGCTGAATAGTAGCAATGCATTGAATAATTTGGAGAAGAAACAATATATCCACTATACTTGAAACGGGGGTAAGGTTGCATGATATATATGGGTGGCACACACCATCTCAATCCAAGGTAATAAAAGAAATAAAACTGTAGTATACATTTGGGAGAGCAACGAGATAGAGTTAAGGCTACCTGTATGTTTATCTATTATTTACTCTTCCTAGCAGTCAAGTCTACAAAGGTTATCTACTCTAGCTAAGCTCATACACATACAAGTCATGTCGTTTGGGGCACACACGTGCTTAGTTGAAACCGATGCTGCTAGCTCAACCTAGGGATCCGTATGCTATAATTAAGACCCTGCTGAGTCCAACCCAGACGTGGTGGATTACAGAGACCGGTGCAGCTGTCACATACACTCGCGGCTACCATCCTCCGTAGGGTTGGGTGCCAAACGTGCATAGGCCAAGCTCTAAACTCCATGCTTACAACCCGCCTAGAGGAACTACTCTTGATCAACGGAGAAGCCCTATCTAAGAATAAACAAGCACATATTTCACCAAGCGCGGACGTCATCTCCGACGGAGGCACTCTCTCGTACTTGCTTACTCCAACAATCACGAATCCCACAACAAGACTTCTACGAGCACTTACTTAACCGAATAAATAAACTAAATAGAATAGAACTACTAAAAGAAATAAATAAAGATAAAACTAATTATATATTAAATAAAAGAATATCTCGAAAGAGTAAGGATACAAAGAGCTATACCGAAACTCCGAGAAGACTCTGGAAGCCCGAGAGAGCTCTCACTCTACTCTACTCTACTCTACTCTAACTCCCAAAGTAACTACTAAACAAGAAATGAACACTTGGATGAAGTGTGGCGATGGTGCGAATTGTTTCTGCAGCCGGCCAGGGGTATTTATAGCCTCTCCAGGATCAGGGGGCTTATGTAGCCGAAGCTGGAGAGACGGTGGCGCCAAGGTCGGCCGGCGGCCAAGTAGGGGGGCCGGCCGGCCGTCCACTGTGGCGGTTGGCCGCCGCCTTACTCCTGGAAGCTCCTGATCACTCCCTGATGGCGGTCCGAAGGTCGGCTACTTGCTGGGGGCGGCAGAATTGCAGTAGGGGTCAAGTTAAGGCCCAAATGGCCCACCTATGGTAAGTCGGCGCAATTCCACTGGGTTGGGCCTTGAATTATATGTTGTGGACCAGTTTCCAGCCCACTGGAGGAAGCTCGGGGTCTGTGGTCACCTGGTGGGGCCAGCCGACCTATGATGGGGCCGGCCAGCCAGGGAATTTCCCTGACTAGGCCCACTTTCCTCCATTATTCACTCCTGCATCCAAATATCCACCAAAACTTGTGGAGTAGCATTAATCCTATCTACTATGCACAGAATCTTGGTGTTATGCTTTTATTTACCGGTAGGGTGGCGGTCAAAATATGATTTAATGACCGCCAATAACCGGATCTGACATTTATGAGGATAGCCAGGCACCTTTTGTAAAGTCCTTGTCCCATTTTATCTCATGACCTTTTTTAAAATTTGTTGTTGTGGAATGATAATACATGACAATGTTTATCAAGTAACAATTAGTACAACAACATGAGTTCCTTTCGAGGCAATTTTTTTCCCTTTGGGAAATGGTTGATCGAGGATCATTCTGGATTCCCACTGTTGAGTGGTGTTGGTTGAGTTAACATTGGTGGCCTTTCCGGCAAAAGTTTCCGCAAAGCTATATAGTTATTGGCGGCCTTTCCGGCAAAAGTTTCCGCAAAACTGTATAGTTGTAGGGGTTGTTGGTTTGTTTATATTTGTTGTTTTAGGCATACAATAGGTAGCAGTCTTGCCTATTTTATGCATTTGAAGCAAACAATCTCACAATATTTGTTACAAATGTGTACAGGTTGTGCTTCGTCATGAAGAGGAAGAGCTTCACCATGAAGAGGAAGAGCCTATCTCAGCCGAAATTTCTCTGCATTCGCAAGTTTCTGCAGTCAGTGTTAAAGTGTTACTTATCAGTACCGTAGACAATGCAATTTGTTCTACTTGGACCTAATTCTTCTTCCTTTTTGCCTATCTAGGTCTCACAAGTTCCAAAGGAGAGAGGGCGAAAGCCGGAGATGGCAGGTATGCTGTTTCCCTCTCTAGCAAAAGTTCCCACATAGTAGCTGTATATCTACATTATAGGGGATCTTGGTTTGTTTACATTTGTCGTTTTGGTCATACAACAGACAAGGATGAAGACTCAGTTGAGGAAGGTCGGGTGTATCCTTCATTGTGTAATTGGTACAAGGATGAAGACCCAGTTGAGGAAGGTCGGGTGTATCCTTCACTATGTAATTGGTACAAGAATGAAGACTCAGTTGAGAAAGGCCGGATGCATCCTTCATTGTGTAACTGGTACAAGGATGATGACTCAGTTGAGGAAGGCCGGGTGAGTAATTGATACGAGGATGAAGACTCAGTTGAGAAAGGCCGGATGCATCATTCACTGTGTAATTGGTACAAAGACGAAGACTCAGTTGAGGAAGGTCGGGTGTTTAATTGGTACAATGATGAGCCTACAAGCAAATAAGCAGAAGGCTTAGACGACGAATGCCAGGTGCATCCTTCTGCTGAACTGTGTATTGTGTTCGAGGGGGCACCATTTTTGTAATGTGGCATTATTTTGGGATCTGGCTGGAATGTGAGGAATTGTGGCCTAGTTTCTGAGTTGCCCTTACTGAACTTTGGCATGTCTACATGAGAATACATTTGGTTTATGTCATGTATAGTTGATTAATATAGATATAATTATGATTGAATTATTTGAGAAACTATTAATTATGATTTGTGCGTAAATAGGTCAGGCGCAGCCTGAAAAGGGCCCGAGAACGGCATTTATAAGAATCAAACATGGACTAAAAACAGGCCGGTTCTATTAAGCGGTAGGCTCACTATTGGCCTTTAGTGACGATTTTATCACGAAAATATATGGGGCCGAGCCATCAAAAAACTAGCCGGACCATAATTTATGACGAAAATAATACGGATCTAAAATGATGGACCCACTCTGATGTGGGCCCGAAGAGCCGTACAGTCCAAATTGGGTGGGACCCACAACAGGCCCAAAGTGTGGTGAGCCTACTAAGATGTGGGTCTCGGTCCATTAAAAGTGGGCCTCCCATTCAGTACAGCCCAGCTAAAGCTGGACCCATAACACGCCGAAGGCTGCCACGTCGGATTCCACGTCGGATGTCACGTTGTATGCCACGCGGATCATGGATACAGTACTGTTCAGCCGGAAACGGGCAGGCTGCCCGCTCGGGCAGCGGAACGCAAAAAGGTCATAAATCACGACTGGCTACGCTCGACTGCTGACGGATTCTAAAAGGTCATAAATCACGATTTATGTTAAAATTTTTGTCACTAGCAGCCGTCGGTGACACCTTAATTTCATCATAAATCAGCACATCTGTTCTAGTGCTATTGGGGTCGATGGCGCGGTGACTGAGCCAAGTTATCCCGTGATTCTCCATACCTCAATTCTTTTTCGTCCTCCGCCACTGTGCGTGACAATACGCGGCACCGGGAAAAAGATGGAGGCAAATGAATAGGCGTACGTGCGGCCTCGCTAGCGCTCTGCTGTCCTGGTGCCTGGTCCTGCATCTTCTTCGCAGTGCTTGGTCTGGGACTTTTTTTTTTATCCAAACCGGTATCTGCATTTATGAAGTAAGGAAATACAAACACAAATACAGACCGGTACACATACGTGAGCTAGAAAACATAGAACCCACAAAGAAACGAAAAATACAACTAGGTCTTCGAGGACCTGCGTAGAAACGAGCTCCGCTGGAGGAACAAAAGCTTCGACGCCGTCGCGACCACCATGGACGCCGCCGCGACCTTCCAGGCCACCGTCGAAACCAAGAAGCAGCAGCGAGGAGCACCACCTGTGCTTAGGAGTCTCCACCGCAAAGCTTTGAAGAGGAGAGCCGCAAAAGAAAATCAATAGCAGAAAGGACATCGGTCGGGCACCCCCAACTGAATCAGGCCGGCTCGCCGGAGACCGACGAACGGAGCGGCCAAATCCAGCCTCCAAACAGCCAGCTAAACCAGCTGGACCGCCGCATGACGCCATCAATATCACCAAGATGCCGAAAAGCGGCATGAGCCACCTCCAAGAAAGGAGCCGAACACGCCGAACCCCGACTCCACAAGCTCGTCGCCGGCGTCAGAGGAGAACGCTGTCAAGACAGGGAAGAGCTCGGAAGACCTTATTCCGAAGGAAGCAACAACGCCGCCGCAGCCTCGACGCCGTCACCGAAAACCAAACTCTAACTCTACTAGAGTAGGTACCTAAACTACCAGCCGACGAGAGCGCAGCGGTCTCCGCACCTCGCAACGCCCCCGAAGGCCGTCTGAGGCGAGGGAGACCGATGGCTCCTTCGGCGGAGACGGCCTTTTGCCTTTTCGCCTCTCTCAGCTGTAGCAGACTAGAGATTTTGAGAGAGAACTGGTGAGGGAGAGGAGTTTTGGCGTGGAGGGAGGGTGCTTGGTCTGGGACTTGGACCCGAAGCAGGAATGGACTGCACGATAACCACCCGATCGATAGGTGTACGAGGCGTCAAGTTCCGTGCGACGCGTGGTAGGGTTAGGCTCAGGCCGGCGGCCAGGTTCACGCCGCACGGCACATGTGTGCACGTGGGGAGTTGGTGACGGTCTCCCCGCTGACGACAAAAGAGCGCAGTCCAAAAAGTTCGACCGTGCTCGTGAAAACACGGTGCCTCGCGACTTGCATTACGGCTCGTCGTCCGATTACAGTAGCGGCAGTATGTAGCTAGGTCTCGTGGCAACTTATGTAGGATCGAACTGATAGTCATCCAGTTGCTTGCGGCTGAGATTAATTCGACGGATTTATTTCTTGTCAAACTGATAGTTCTCCTATTGCAACGTTGCAAGATTCATTCTTATATTTACTACTTAGAGGCTTTTTTAAGGTAATCGGAAGAAAATGATTGAAATTTTCACAAAAAAGCAAAACATCCGGCCGTAAAAATTAAAGTAAAATAAACAATAGCTTTTTGATCTAAACGTGATCTAAATTACCCACCTATGGCATTACAAAAATTTTAGTCAAAAAGATCCCTTATACTTATTTACAAATTACCCACCATGCCATTATAATTAAAAATATATATATATTCAAAATTATAAAAAATAGCCAAAAATCACCCTAATTCTTATTGCTAAATTACCCACCATGCCATTATGAGTCAATAATGAATAAATTCGAAAATAGAAAAAATAGCTAAAAATAACCCCTAATTCTTATTTCTAAATTACTCACCATGCCATTGTGAGTCAGAAAATTGTTAAATTTGGAATTATTAAAAAATAAAAATTGCACATAATTCCTGTTTCTACATTACCCATCAAGCCGTTATTAATAAGAAAAAATAAATTTGAATTAAAATTAATAAAACATGTTAATTTCGAAATAAAACCCATATGAAAATAAAAATATAATTTCTTTCAAATGTTAGAGAAACACACCTTAAAACATAAATAGTAAGTAACTAAAATTCATATAATATAACCAAAAAAATATAGGCATCTGGATATAAAATAGAAATACTTTAGTTGGGAATATGATTTTAGTGTGAGATGAAACATGAAATGAATAAATAGTATTTATATTTTTCTAGCCCGTACGATGCACGGGTTGAAAGGCTAGTATACTAAGTAGGCGGCCACACTTTTAAAAGTTTGCGCAGAGCTATCTTGAGCAAAGGAAAAATCGAGGGCGCTATTCTGATCAATATTAAAATTCGGGAGGGAAGTTACCCTGTGCTTTCGTTTTCGAAATTTTTTATCAGCCCCCACTAACTGTTGTCCCCTACCTGCTCTGTCCTTAACTAGTAAGAGTTAAGCACTGGGACTAGCAAAAGCATCAGCTGTTTACCTGGCATCTTTTGCTAAGCACCACCATCCCTCAGATCTGCATCTCTGCGTCAGAACTCCACAAGCTCTCTAGCTCGCCTCTAGATTCAACTGTCATGCGCGAACTCTAGTGATTGGACTTTATATCCAGCATAGGTGTGACATGTGTATCTGAAGGAGCGATGTCCTCATCAGCAAGCCAACCCGTACGTGTCCCTCTTGCCCGGCCAGCACGGCCCTTGAGCGGTGAGCACCCACCCGTGGTCGCCGGTCGACTTGAACATGCATGACATGGTCGAGCAGGTAGACGGACTGCGCCGCGGCGTGCTCCATTGTGACGCCTTGCATGATTAATCAGCTTTGTCCCGGTCGATGTGGATTTGGGTCTGTGCCTAGAACTTGAGCGATGCGGCCTTGCTTTTTTGCTTAGTTTTCCCTTTTGGCATTGGTAGCAGCTTTGCTTGTTTGAATTTGCTTTATTTTTAGCCTCGTGATGTTTGTGATTGACCAGCACTGTCCCTGTCGACAAGTTCTTCTCCGGAGCCAGGAGTTGGATCTGGGTATCAACTACCAAGTAGGCAAGTACAGTTGAGAGTAATTCGAACCTGTAACAAACATCTTCTACATGGGTTAAATTTAAAACTTCAAAAAACCAAAAGCAATGTGTGACCAAGAGTTGTTTCCAACCGGTTTGCCTGATGATCATTAAGTTGGCTTTGATTTTTTTTCTTTTCCAACCTTACTCATCTGTATTCATTTTTTACTGACGGGGATATTGTTTTTAACAATTGCTCAAATAATACAATATTTTTAAAACATAGGTAATACAGATTTGGAAAAAGGCAGAAAGATACTAAAGTAAATAAAAAAACCAGTGAACTGGTTATTTTATTGGATAATAATAGTAATACAAGAAGTAAGCAAACTGGGGAAGTTACATTCACGTAGACTCTGCTGCATCATGGTCCCATGGACTAAGCTCAACTCTAGTGGTTTTGGGGGTCTTGTATTCGTTGAGGTAGGGCATGGTGGCAAGCCCCTTGGTGAGGAGCGGCTCCACCATCTGCCACTTGCCTATATTCTTGGCGAGCTCCTCGATGACACCACTAATGTCTTTGTCGACGTCGTACCTCATGGTACCGATGACCTCCTTGGTCGTGGCACCCATGTCGACGGATTCGATGGCGAAGGCGCCATGGCCGCCGGCACTCTTGACGCGCACGAGGGTCGGTCCGCTGAACAGGTTGTGCTTGCCGGCCAGGGCCTCCTGGTACGCCCCGGACACGAGCACGGCCACGTAGTAGCCGCCGAGCGCCGGGTCCAGCGGGTGCAGCGGCAGCGTCTCGCGGCCGCCGATGAACCTCTCGATCTTCCCGTCGCTGTCGCAGGTGATGTCGACGAGCGTGCCCTTGACAGTCGGCGCCTCGTCGAGCCGGCTCACCGGAACCATCGGGAAGAGCTGCTTGATGCCCCAGAAGTCCGGCACCAGCGAGAAGATGGAGAGGTTCATGTGGTAGTTGTAAACCTCGCCGGCGGCTCTCTTGGAGAGCTTCTTGCCCAGCTTGTACAACTCGATGCCGTGGCTCGCGTGGTCCGCGCCGTGCGCGCGAAGGCAGCCGCCGCCGCCGTTCGCCATTGCCGGGGGCTTGGAGCGGAGGTCCTGGATCTTGCTCAGCAGCTGCTCGAGGGTCTCCTCCTCGTCCTGCGGTTCCGGGATCGCCGAGAGCGCTTCGAGGATGATCATGGAGTGGTGCGACCAGGGGCGGGCCCAGGATTTGAAGTATGGGTATTCAAAATTTTTTTGACAACCAAAATTATGAATAATCGCATAATTATTACCCTGTTAGGCAGTTTACGATAGTGCTTTTGCTTTAATTTATGGCCATAAGTAAGCCTTTCAAGCATTAAAAACCAATTCATGATGATAAATAAGTTATTTTCTGTTTTCTAGTAGTGTGACAAGTTGTTTTGCCCAAGCTGATAAAAGTAGTTTTTTTCCGGCTCATCCTCCCAATAAACTGTTTGGATAAGATGTTTTGCTAAACGGCTTCACTCTTAGATAATCCGAAATAAGTCAAATACGTTTTGCTAGATAATGCAGAGCAAACATTATTTTTTTATAACCCAGAACCCTGCAAAATTGGTACGAAATGATCAACATATCAAAATAGATGAGCTTCTTTTTGTTTAGATTGAGGATGTTTAAGTGTTTATTTTTTTCATGCATATACATAAGATACATTGTTTGCATAAAAGTTTTTGTCAAAAATAATGGGTATTCATTTGAATACCCTTGAACCCAAGCAGGCCCGCCACTGGGTGCGACACCATGGCGCGGCCGCTCTCGGTGCACAGCACCGGGTGCGGGACGCGGGCGTGGTCGCACCGGAGCCGCACCGCCTGCACGATGGCGGACGCGTACTCCTCCAGCCCGTAGGCCACCGACATGTCGGAGTTGCCCGACCGCGTCCCGTCGTAGTCGACGCCGAGCCCACCGCCGCAGTCCAGCGTGGCCATCTGCGTGGCGCCGTACGCGTTCACCAGCTCGCAGTAGATGCCGGCGGCCTCGCCGGCCGCGCGGCCCACGATCCCCGTGTTCGGGATCATGGAGCCCACGTGGAAGTGCAGCAGCTGGAGCCAGTGCAGCTTGCCGATGCCCTTGAGCTTCTCGGCCACCTCGTAGATCTTCTCCGCGAGCAGGCCGAACTTGCCGTGCTTGCCGGCCGTCGATCCGAAGTGGCCCGGTATCTTGGTGAGGAGCTTGGCGCGGACGCCGAGGACCGGCTCCACGCCGAGCTTGTTGCTCTGCTCGATGACGATGTCGAGCTCCTCCTCCATCTCCAGCACGATGATGGCGTTCAGGCCCATGGCGCGGGCCGAGAGCGCCAGCGCGATGTAGTCCGCGTCCTTGTAGCCGTTGCACACCAGGTAGGGTCTCTTGGAAGCAGGCTCCTGCTCCTGCGTTTTGGAATTGGCCGCGAGGCAGCTCATGGCGATGAGCAGCTCCGGCTTGGAGCCGGCCTCGAGGCCGTAGCTCTCGCCCTTGCCGAACTCCACGAGGTCCTGCACCACGGCCTTGTTCTGGTTCACCTTCACCGGGAACACGCCCTGGTACCTGGACTGGTACCCGGTGCCCTTGATGGCGCCCTTGAAGGCGGCGTGGAGGGCGTCGACGCGGTGCTTGAGTACATCGGGGAAGCGAAGGATCATGGGGAACTGGCCTTTGCTCCTGGCGTCGCGGGCGGCTTCCGTGATGACGGAGTGGACGTCGACCTCGTCCCCGGGCATGGTGTCGCTGCCCCGGGGCTTGACGCAGAGGTGGCCCGCCGCGTTCACCGTGAAATAGGGCTCGCCCCACCCGCGGATGTTGTACAGGTCGCCGTAGTTCTGGTCCATGGTGCGTGGCTCCTCCTCGATTACCTGTCACACCCAAACACTCTAATTAAGATGACTGCCTTATGTGCCTGTGTTGTGTTGTGTGGATTGTGGATTACGCCTTGATCCATCATTATATAGACGTCTGAAATGACTAAAATGTCATATTTGCCCAGGGCCACTCCGGGGCATGTTCACAGCATCACACCTAAATAAACTCCTAAACTAGCAAATTGGACCACGCTAGACCCGATTTTCCTGATACACGCGCGTCCGCGCGTCTGCGTCCGCGCGCGCCGGCGGGGCCGCGTGGGGCAACGAATGCGTGAAGCGGTGGCCGGCGTGCGCGCATAGGCCTATGGCCCACGCCTGTCATTCAAGTTGATTGGGAGCATGTGTGAGCAGGTGAGGGTCAGGTGCATGTGAGCAGGTGTGCATGCGTGTTTTTTTTTTTGTCCATGGTGTCTTGTAAGTTTAAGAAAAAGTTTGAACAACACGTAAGTTATCGAAGAAGTTTGAACAACATGTAAGTTTAAGTTCAAATAGAAGTTTGTTAACAATTTTTTAGACACAAGTTTGACTATACTATGTTTCTGTAGGAAAAAAAATGCCTGCACCATGTGTGGGACCCGCATAGCTTTTGGACCCCACAACCACATGGCCTTGTCCCATGCATGCATGCACGAGTGTGCTGCGGGCGGGCAAGGCAAAAAGACAATCAGGCGGAGCGGACGGGCGGGCACGCGAGCCAAAAGGAGAAAGCGGGACACAAGTTTGACTATACTATGTTTCTGTAGGAAAAAAATGCCTGCACCATGTGTGGGGCCCGCATAGCTTTTGGACCCCACAACCACATGGCCTTGTCCCATGCATGCATGCACGAGTGTGCTGCGGGCGGGCAAGGCAAAAAGACAATCAGGCGGAGCGGACGGGCGGGCACGCGAGCCAAAAGGAGAAAGCGGGCCTTGTGTCTAAAAAGTTGTTAACAAACTTCTATTTGAACTTAAACTTACATGTTGTTCAACATGCATGCATCTCAACAAACAATTCGGGTGCCAGAAAACACCCAAGCGTACGTAGTCTCTGAGTTCAGACTAGTCCTGGGACTGGGGCCGTGCTCGGCATGGCACGGCACGGGCCCATCGTGCTTCGTGCCGTTTCGTGCCGTGCCGTGCCGGTCGGCCCGACACGGCGAAAATGCGGCCCGGGCACGGCACGGGGCACGGTGGGCCGTCACCGTGCCGTGCCAAGCACGGGCACGGCCCGGGTTCATTGACAGCCTACATCAGAATACGTTTCTAGTATAGAGAACGCGCATTTTTGTTGTTCGAATTGATTCTTTTTATAGTGTTACATGGATAAAAAAAATTCAAAAATTTCACAAAAATTACTACATTAAGAAAGCTCTATTACATGTAAATATCAAATTTGAGTTCTAAAGTCATCATACTTTGTGTGTAACAAAAAAAAAAGGAAAAGTGAGTTTTTACATTTTTTTTATCTCCAAAAATATAATGGATTTTGAACTCAAATTTGGTGTGGAGCTGTTCCAAGTCAACACCAACCTCTACAATTTATGGGGAATTTTTTGAACAATGTTTGCATGAAAGTGTGTTCAAATTTTACTAAACAACATAGAAGTAATGAGGTTTTATAACAAATGAGGAGCAATTCGAACTTACATGAGTGTAAGTGCTTCAAAAAAATTTATTCAAAATTCCTATGTATAGAGATGTATAAGTTGTACATCAACACAAAAAATGACTTAAAAATTCATATTTTTTGAAGATCTACAAAATGATGAAGAAAATGTTAATAGTGACTATTAATGTGTTGACTGATCAGTAGAAAATTGAACTATAGAAGTTTGTATACATACATTCCACGTGATAGAGATGATTTTTTAAAGATTATAGGCAAAAGAATCATCAAATTTGGACTACATATGCGAAATTTATACAAGTTTGTATTTTGAAATATGAATCAAAATAAAAAAAAGAGCGTTGGCTAAAAACTTGACAAGAACATACTGTCGGGCCAAATCCGGGCTGCCGGGCCACAACCGGGCCGTGCCGGCCCGAGCACGGCCCGTGCAATAGTTTCGTGCCGTGCCGCCCGATGTGCCGAAAACCCGGCACGGCACGGCCCGGTTGCTCGGGCCGGGCCGGCACGGCCCGATATTCTTCCGTGCCGTGTCGGGCCATGGGCCGTGCCAAACGTCCGTGCCTCGGCCCATCCGTTTTTGGCCCGGCCCAAGTCCCAGGACTAGTTCAGACAATTAGGTCAACGAGGTCATACTATTCCTTTTTTTTCTCAAATTTTTGCAGTCATCTTAATTACAGTGCTTGGGACTAGTCCTGGGACTCGGGCCGTGCCCGGGCTGGCACGGCACGGGCCGGTCGTGCTTCGGGCCGCCTCATGTCGGGGCGTGACGGCCCATCGGGCCGCGTCGTGCCGTGCCGGTCGGCCTGACAAGGAGAAGACTCGGCCCGGGCACGGCACGCCGCACAGCGGGCCGCTGTCGGGCAGTGCCAAGCCCAGGCACGGCCCAGCTTCAGTGAAAGCCTCCTTCAGGAGTGCGTTTTCAGTGTAGAGAAAGCGTATTTTGTTGTTTAAATTGATTCTTTTTATAGTGTTAAGTGGATAAAATAATTTCAAAAATTCCACAAAAATTACAATAGCTTAGGACAGCTATATTACATGTGTATATAAAATTTGAGTTCCAAAATCATCATACTTTGAGTGTAACAAAAAAACAAAAGAAAAGTGAGTTTTTGCAAATTTTTATCTCAAAAAATAAACTGAATTTTGAACTCAATTTTGGTGTGGAGCTGTTCCAATTTTCAACAATGTTTACATGAATGTGTGTTCAAAATTTACTAAACAATATAGAAGTTTATGAGCTTTTTGAGACAAATGACGAGCAATTCGAACTTACATGAGTGTAGTGCCACAAAAAAATTTATACAAAATTCCTATGCGTATAGATGTAGAAGTTGTACATCCATATGAAAAAATACTTAAAAAGTCAAATTGGTTGGAGATTATCAAAAAAGTGAAGATAATGGTGAATAGTGACCATTAGTGTATTGATTGATCTGTACAAAATGGAACTACAGAAGTTTGCATACAATGATTCCACATGATAGAGATGATTTTTTAAAGATTATAGAAAAAAGAATCATCAAATTTGGAGGACATATGTGAAATCTATACAAGTTTGTATTTGGAAATATGAATCAAAATAACAAAAAGAACATTGGCTAAAAAACTTGACAATAACACACTGTTGGGCCAATCCGGGACGCCGTCGGGCCGTGCCGGCCCGAGCACGGCCCATGCAACACTGTCGTGCCGTGCCGCCCGATGTGCCCAAAATCCGGCACGGCACGGCCCGTCAGCTCGGGCCGGGCCGGCACGGCACGAAACTGCTTCGGGCCGGGCCGTGCCATGGGCCGTGCCAAACATTTGGGCTGCGACCCACACGAATTTGGCCCGGCCCAAGTCCCAGGAATACTTGGGACAGGTAGAGGTAATTGATCAGGAGCCTACACCATGGACCAGAACTACGGCGACCTCTACAACATCCGCGGGTGGGGCGAGCCCTATTTCACGGTGAACGCGGCGGGCCACCTCTGCGTCAAGCCCCAGGGTGGCGACACCATGCCCGGGGACGAGGTCGACGTCCACTCCGTCATCACGGAAGCCGCCCGCGACGCCAGGAGCAAAGGCCAGTTCCCCATGATCCTTCGCTTCCCCGATGTACTCAAGCACCGCGTCGACGCCCTCCACGCCGCCTTCAAGGGCGCCATCAAGGGCACCGGGTACCAGTCCAGGTACCAAGGCGTGTTCCCGGTGAAGGTGAACCAGAACAAGGCCGTGGTGCAGGACCTCGTGGAGTTCGGCAAGGGCGAGAGCTACGGCCTCGAGGCCGGCTCCAAGCCAGAGCTGCTCATCGCCATGAGCTGCCTCGCGGCCAACAAAGCGCAAGAGCTAGAGCCTGCTTCCAAGAGACCCTACCTGGTGTGCAACGGCTACAAGGACGCGGACTACATCGCGCTGGCTCTCTCGGCCCGCGCCATGGGCCTGAACGCCATCATCGTTCTGGAGATGGAGGAGGAGCTCGACATCGTCATCGAGCAGAGCGACAAGCTCGGCGTGGAGCCAGTCATCGGCGTCCGCGCCAAGCTCCTCACCAAGATACCGGGCCACTTCGGGTCGACGGCCGGCAAGCACGGCAAGTTCGCCTGCTCGCGGAGAAGATCTACGAGGTGGGCGAGAAGCTCAGGGACGCGGGCAAGCTGCACTGGCTCCAGCTGCTGCACTTCCACGTGGGCTCCATGATCCCGACAACGGAGATCGAGGGCCGCGTAGCCGGCGAGGCCGCCGGCATCTACTGCAAGCTGGTGAACACGTACGGCGCCACGCGGATGGCCACGCTGGACTGCGGCGGCGGGGTTGGCGTCAACTACGACGGGACCCGGTCGGGCAACTCTGACATGTCGGTGGCGTACGGGCTGGAGGAGTACGCGTCCGCCGTCGTGCAGGCGGTGCGGCTCTGTTGCGACCACCACCGCGTCCCGCACCCGGTGCTGTGCACCGAGAGCGGCCGTGCCATGGTGTCGCACCACTCCATGATCATCCTCGAGGCGCTCTCGGCGATGTTGGAACCTCGCCGGAGATACGATGCGCACGTCGCCGGCGAGAGCACCGGCCAGCACTCACACGCACACAACAACTCACGCGAACACACTCTGGACACGGTCTTGTTTTGGTGCTGCAAATGAGGCGGCCTTTTCCGGTGTCTATTCCCTTGCTTATGTAGACTAACTAGTATGGCTGCCCGCGCATTTGCGCGGCTAGACTTACTATATTATTTATATTTTTATATTATTATAGAAGTTTAACATAGCTTATTGTTATTATTTATTTTATACTCTCTATATATAAAATAGTAGAAAATATATTGGAGAATTTCTCATCGTCCCTCAATTTGAGGGTGAGATGAGCTATCATTGTATCTTGAATTATCTCTTATTTAACAATATATTTGATTTTATTTTAGAAGTCAGCTTAGTTCAAACGTGCCATGCTAAACAACTAACATATGTCATGGTTGGAAAAAAGAATGTGTCGTGCTAGACATAAATATTTTAAAGAAAATGTATCATGCTAAAAATAAGAAAATATGCTATGCTAGCTAGACATATCACGATGTATTTGGAAATCGAGATTAAGTGTTAAAATTTAGCTATTTTGAGCTCATAATGGGTAAATTAAAAATTAGAATTAAGGATATTTTTAGCTATTTTTTATAATCTTAATTTATTTTTTTGACTTATAATGGCATGAAGGGTAATTTAGAAATTAAATAGGTGTGAAGGGTATTTTTTATTATTCCGAATTTAGATATTCTTTGACTCATAATGGCATGGTGGGTAATTTAGAAATAGGTGCTAGGGGTATTTTTGGATATTTTTTATTATTCCGAATTTAGCTATTTTATAAATATTTTTAGGGAGTTTTGTGACTAATTTTTTCATAATGGCAGTGGTGGGTAATTTTCTCTTCTTATTTTCTCGGATTAACGTGAGAATTTTTAGCATTTTGGAGCGAACGTGGTGGCTCCTTTTCGTCGTCAAATATATATATATATATATATATATATATATATTATATATATATATATATATATATATATATAATAGATTACATAGAAAGAAATTAAAGGCCTCCGATCAGGCACAGCTAGCTTTCTAAACAAAGTAAACAAACTATGGAAAGTAAATCACTAAACAGGGAAGGCAAGGATTATTTCCTACAATCTCCTCCTAAGCCTTGCCGTGCTTACTAACAACATTGATCAGGCCGATCTTGGAGCGCAGCTCATGAAACTTGACTTTGCCGAGAGACTTTGTCAGAATGTCACCGAGCTGTTCTTCACTTCGAATAAAATCCACTTTGATCAGGCCCTGTTCTGCGGACTCCCGGACAAGGTGATACTTCACCTCGATGTGCTTGCACTGTCCGTGGAGCACCGGATTCTTCATTAACGCGATGGCGGACTTGTTGTCCACCCTCAACATCGGCACGCTCTGCGCTGCTCCCTGCATTTCCGCTAGCACGCGCCTGAGCCAGAGTGCCTGACAAGCAGCAGTTGCCGCTGCTATGTATTCCGCCTCGCAGCTAGATTGAGCCACCACCTTTTGCTTCTTCGACTGCCAGGTGATCGGGCTGCTGGCGAGGAAGAAAATCACCCCCGTCGTGCTTTTCCTAGCATCGACATCCCCAGCGAAATCGCTGTCACTGAACCCTGTCAGGAGTGCCTCCTTCTTCTCCTTTCTGCCATACCAGAGTCCCCAATTCTGGGTCCCCGCCACATATCGGAGGATATGCTTCACCGCAGCCATGTGATCCTCGCGTGGCTCCTCCAAAAACCGACTCACATAGCCAACAGAGAAGGCAAGATCGGGGCGGGTGTTCACCAAGTACCTCAGGCTCCCGACGATGCTTCTGTACACAGTAGCATCAACTAGAGGCTTCTCGCTCTTCTTGGTCAGCTTCAGCCTCGGTTCCATGGGCTCTTGGACTGAGTTGCACCCCGCCATGCCGCTTCTCTCGAGCAGCTTGGCCGCATAAGCCCCTTGGCTTAGCGAAATTCCCCTCGCGCCCTGCTTCACCTCAATGCCAAGGTAGTAGTGAAGCAGGCCGAGGTCGTTCATCTTGAACGCCGCCGCCATCTCCCCCTTGAAGCGTTGTATGTCGTCGCAGCTGGCGCCGGTGATCACAAGATCGTCGACGTACACACTGACCACCAGCTGTGCCATGCCGTTCTGCCTGACGTAGATGGCATGCTCCGATGGGCACCTCGTAAAGCCAAGCGCCACCAGAGTCTCGTCGAGCTTCGCGTTCCATGCACGCGGCGCTTGATGTAGCCCGTACAACGCCTTTCGCAGCTTGAGCACCTTGTGCTCCTTCCCGCCGACCACGAAACCGGTCGGTTGCTCGACGTAGACCTCCTCTTGCAGGTCACCATTCAGGAACGCCGATTTGACGTCCATATGGTGCACCTCCCATCCCTCATACACCGCGAGGGCGATGAGTAGGCGTACCGAGTCCAGCCTGGAAAATTTGCCAGCCTGCTTTTTATTTAAGCACTTTTTAGTTTGATCCTTCTCACTTTTCTAGGTTAACGGAGTTGGAATGGAAGCACCACAAGCACGGTGGAGTACCCAATGCGGCGGGGGCAGCAAGGCAGCCAATGTGTGAGGTAATCGCACATGTTTCAAAGCTCTTTTTGGCTGACAGATGTGTCAAATGTTTTTTTTTCTTTAGTGCTATGTGAGAAATGGGACTCGTAATAGATGGGTTACATTCCATAAAGCTCAGCCTGTTACCTATCCTTGTGAATAGAGGAGGAGCTCCTCTTGGATGCCCTGATAAAAACACTAAGGATGACCAGAATGTGATGAAGCTTCAGAGCTTCTATTTCTAGAAGCAGTTAAAAAAAGGATGAAAAACGTTCATGGTGGAAAGGTCCGGGGAGCCCAATTCTTCACCTGAGGTGATTCACATCCCCAGCTTTTGGTATAGCATCTGATCAGTTACCAGAATCTGGATTGTCATTGTCAATAGTTTGCTACTTTGCTATCTGTCATATCGGATTGCCATGTGTTTTGTGTAATCTTTTGAATTCTGGAGACAGTGTTGTGACAGTCATGTGCTGAAATAGTCTTTTCATTACTTTTATTACATCTTCCTCAAATTGTCTGTGGAAAAACATTGGTACTGAATGCAGGGGTGTTGGATCGACTAAATGTTTTAATCCGTCTCTTGGTTTTTTTTGAGGGGAATCCGTCTCTTGGTAACATGATTATCCACAGTGGCGGAGCTAGGCCCAGCCCACAGGGTGGGCCAAATTTTTTTTTGAGCTGCTCAGGGTGGGCCGAAAAAAGAAAAGAAAAGCAAAGGAAAAAGAAAAACGGTACTGTAGCAGTGCTACAGTGCTCCAAATGATGTTTGGGCTGGATCTCAGGGTGGGCCGCGGCCCACCCTGTCTACCCTATAGCTCCGCCACTATTATCCATGTCTGATAAACATTGGGAACTATCGACATTTATACCCCTTTATCGACGAAATGCATGAGTTTTTCTAGCTGATCCATATGTTCATGTCTATGCAATGAAATTGTCAGAGGTTAACAGAACAAACATTATTCATGACATACCAATGAATTTTCACTGCTACAAATCTCCGCAGGGTGGAGATTAATAGATTTAGCAATTGTGGAATGAGCAGAAAGGGCTGGGCTGTTCTTTTGAGTGCGCTGGCACAGCAGGACCAAGCTTCAGCTAAGATGAGGCATTGAAGTACTGGATCATTGTTTATTTTATTATTGTTGGCTTTGGCTTCCTGTGCTAAATTTATGTTATGTAATTTATCATATAGTGTCACTGATACTGTCGTTGGTACACTATTAAAATTTGCTTACTCGCTATACTATTAGTCAATGAATTATTTTATCAACTTGACATATCTTTTAAACATCAGTTAGATGTATTTTTTAACAAGGTTTTATTCTCTTCCTAATTACTATTAGTTTGCGCAGGGTAAAGCTTTAGGTTGCAGCAATTTATTCCACTCCTGAGTCGATGTATCTTGCATTCTTCCATGTGTGGAACATGTTCTAGGTAAATAATGATGGTATATTGTGATTTTTGAGGCCGAGAACACAATAAGGTGGAGAGGGAGCCGTTGTTGAACACTTGAACTAGGATAAGTTCATGAAGGACAACGGGAACATAAGGTATCCTTTTGCATATCGGTTATGTCGTTGTCTAGCAATGCTCAGTTGAAGTCACTGTGTTTTATTAAAACATATTTACGTGCTCTCTGACAACAATTATGGACGAAAGTGAGAGAAGGAATTATACTTCCATCATTACAAGGTAAAAACCAATTGGAAAGTTTTTTGGTTTAAGGATGTAAATTCTTGACATGAGGTGTTTTGAGTGTCTGCAATGATAAGCTATATAAGTTTTTCAGAAATAAGATATGCATATGTTTGTCTAGCATTCTCAATTGAACATAGATACAAATATTGTCATTTATATGTGTACATGACTGTAGCTCAAAGCTCTATAGTACTTATTGTAGTGATTCATTGAGTCATTCCCTCAGTTTTTATCGATGTATGTCGACACCTAAATGACACTAGCGACTTTAGATTAATTTTCTTATGAACTAATAACTGAACGTATAGTCAAGTTGCGCTTAATTCTCATGATCCTGCTAAGTGATGTAAATTTTTAAACACGTGCGTGGCGCACGTGCATTGGTACTAGTAACAATAAGGGCAAAAGGTTAAAAGGAACATCTTACAAAAGTTATAGAGATTGAATAACTTACATGGAAGAACCCATGTGATGTCATAATTTCACAGTATTTTAATTATTCCATTATTCTTTTATATAAAGTTGTAAATCATAAAGTTCCAAATAAATATAATATAATTATATGAGTGACAATAATAAGATTATTAAAAATAATATTAAGGCTTTTCATAGCATTTTTCAGGAGGACAGGCCCACGCACAATACTAAAATAATTCTACGACGCATTCATTTTTTTTTTGAAACCTTACAACGCATTCAGCTGGTGGCTCGAAAGCGGTGCCAAATCCACCAGTCACTGCTGGACTGATGATCTGCGACAAGACCGAGTTACAGCCCAGCCCAGCTAAGTGCCACTAAACCCTAGTACACTCCCTCTCAGCTTCCCCTGCTACCTTGCTCAAAAAGGAAAAAAAAGCTTCCCCTGCTACCCAGCCGCCGCACCACTCAAGCACGCGCACACAGACACAGGAGTACAGGACCCGCCGGTAATGGAGGCGGCGGCGGTGGCCACCGCCGCCAAGAAGAGGAAACCGGATCGAATCGACGGCCAAGATCCATCTGACAACGGCGACGGCGACGAATTGCTCGACTTCATCAGCCGCCTCCCCGACGAGGTTCTTGGCACCATCATCTCCCTCCTCCCCACCAAGGACGGTGGCCGCACGCTGGCCGTCGCCCGCCGGTGGCGCAATCTGTGGCGTTCCGCGCCTCTCAACCTGCGGGTCGACCCTGACCTCTCCGGGCAGGACCGCAAGCGCGTCCTCTTCGTCTCCAAGATCCTCGCCGACCATCCTGGGCCGGCCCGCCGCGTCTCCCTCCCCGGCATCCGCCTCCGCGACCGGTACCCCAAGATCGACGGCTGGTTGCGCTCCCGAGCCCTCAACGGCCTCCGGGAGATCGAGTTTTTCTACGAGATCGAGAACCCGCTGCTACCTTATCCGTTGCCGCCGTCCGCGTTGCGCTGCGCCCCCACTCTCTGTGTTGCTGAAATCGGCAACTGCGACTTTCCAAACGAGATGGCGCCGTCGCTGAATTTTCCCTGCCTCAAACAGCTTACCCTGCGCAGCGTCTCCATGTCGGAGGATGCCCTTCACAGCCTGCTCTCTGGTTGCCCTGTCCTGGAAAGCCTCTTGCTGTTGGGGATTGCTGGAATTGCTAGCCTCCGCATTAGCTCGCCGACTCTGAGGAGCATTGGGTTCAATGTTGCTCGGTATTGGTGCGGCAGGTCGGATGTTCAAGATGCTATCATGCTCCAGGAGCTTGTCATCGAACATGCACCTTCCCTTGATAGATTGTTGCCGCATCATCCGGACCATGGCCCAGCAACCATCCGGGTGATGCATGCACCTAAATTAGAGATATTAGGCTCCTTGTCAGATGGAATCTCCAGGCTCGAACTTGGTACCTCAATTTTTCAGGTAACAACATCCTTATTGTTATTGCTGCCATTGTATTGCCATTAACTATCCTTCATGTCGCTTGGTTTTGCCAGAAAATGATGGCCGTAAGCTTGACAAGCTCAATGTGCACTGTGAGGATTTTAGTTCTTGACACTAAAGGACCTAATCTAGACGCAGTTGTTAACTTCATCACGTGTTTCCCCTGCTTGGAAAGGCTGTATATCATTGTGAGTCTCTCTGAACTTCCTTGGACTACCATAATAAGCATTTGAGACATTATCCGCCTATCTGGCCAACTAGACCAATACGTTGCCAATTACCCAGCAGTTGCGTTAAATGTTTTTTTTTCTTTCTTTCTTTATGCAGTCTCACTCAAGGAAGAATTGGAAAAATGTGCTAAGGTACAATCCATTAGATCCAATCAAATGCCTTGAGCTGCATCTCGAAAAGGTGGTTTTGAAGAATTATGATGGTACGAAGCCTTGTGTTGACTTTGCCAAGTTCTTTGTTTTGAATGCTAAAGTATTAAAGAAGATGGAATTCGGGGTCCTTAATAATTGCAATGATAAGTGGATGGCTAATCAACATAGGCGTCTTCAACTGGACAATAGAGCTTCTCAATATGCTCAGTTTAATTTCAAAAGTGAGTATTGGACTTCCCATGATTTGTGGATGGATGATCCATTTGACAGCTCCTTGTGATGATGCTGTCGGAGAATTTGAGAACCTTATAGAAGAGTGTTGTTTTGACAAAAGCCCAGATCTTATATGCATGTCCTTAACTGTTGGATTGGTGCCTACCATTGCCACCGCAAACGATATTTGATGGGTGAGAACTTCCGGTTGTACTGTTTTTGTAGATAGGACTCTCACATTGTTAATGCCAAATCTTGCTCTTGTTTTACTTGGCTGAAAGTGGTAATGTACACCAATGGCTTCTTGTCATTCTTTCTTTGGTAAGATGTCATAGTTGTGCACTCATTCTTTTTCGTTTCATATTAGTGAAGACATCATGTGTATTTCTGAGATGAATTGGTGATAGATATGCATGCACTAATAAGCTGAGTAAGATTTTTTTGTATTCATGAGTTGATGATATGTAGGGAAAAAAGTAGGCATCCGATTTGAAAGTTTGATATTTCATTAAACCAGTGAAAACAAGTTCTTATTTTGATGTTCAGACAGTTCCAAGTGCTTTTTGATAGTTAGGTTAGAGATGCTGTGGGTATGGCACAAGTTGGCTTCCTTATAAAATTGTTGATGTGCTAGAAGATTTATCCCCAGATTTAGTCACTTTGTTCCACGGATACGGTGATACTTGTTTGCTGTACTACCTTTATGAACTGTGAATTGACAAAAGTACATATCCTGAAACTTTTATATGTTTAGAAATGTCACGAGACTGCCAATCTAGCAACTGTTGGCAGATGATGAAAAAGTATGAAATAATGTCGTACATGTAGCAGGCAAGACGCTAGTGCAGCGAGGAGTTTTTTTTTTTAATGCTGCGCAGCGAGGAGTTTTCTTTTTTATGCTGCGCAGCGAGGAGTTAGAGGTAGAGCGGGAGCGGCAGGCAGAGGCTGAGCGACTGAACGAGCCTGGCGTGCGTCGAGGAGTTCGAGCGAGTGGGCGTACGTGGAGGACGAGTTTGAGCGAATGGACGCAGTGACCGGGTGCTGGCAATGGTGTGGAACCGGTTTGACACATGTGGATGTGGTTGGATTTGGCCTGCTTTCGAAATTGCAACTGGTTTGATTTGAGTTGGGTTTGAACTGGGGAGTGGTGGGCCGGGTCGTCTGGGCTGCGATAGGTGTAGCAGTACGGTGCGGTTTAGTTTTGGGCCGGTTTTCGGCCCATTCTCAGGCTTACAATAGCATTCCCTCTTTTTTAACATGGAAGAAGGTCGATTTATCTATCTATTATATATATATTTAACGACAAAAGGAGCCACCACGTTCGCTCTAAAATGCTAGAAATTACCACGTTAATATAAGAAATAAGAAGAGAAAATTACCCACCACTGTCATTATGAAACAATTAGTAAAAAAAACCCTTAAAAATATTCATAAATAGCTAAATTCTAAATAATAAAAAATAGTAAAAAATATCCCTATACCTATTTCTAAATTACACACCCTGCCATTATGAGCCAAAAAATAGCTAAATTTGGAATAATACAAAAATAACCAAAAATACCCTTCATACCTATTTCTAAATTACCCTTCATGCTCTTACAAGTCCAAAAAACTAAATTTGGATTATAAAAAGTAGCTAAAAGTATCGCTAATTCTTATATTTAATTTACCAATCATACCATCATGAGCAAATAGCTAAATTTGAAATAATAAAAATATTCAACAAAAATTTAATCTCGATTTCTGAATACACCATGATATATGTCTAGCTAGAATGATATATTATCTTATTTTTAGTATGACGCATTTTCTTTGAAAATTTTATTTGTAGCACGACACATGCTTTTTTCCTACCATGAGATATGTTAGTTGTTTAGCATGTCACGTTTGAACCAGCCTCACTTCTAAAATAAAATCAAATACATTGTTAGATAAATGATGACTCATCTCAAACTCAAATTGAGGGACGGTGAGAAATTTTCCAATCTATTTCTACTATTTTATAAATATAGAGTATAAAATAGGTAATAACAATAAACTATGTTAAGCTTCTATAATAATATAAAAATATTTTAAATAGTATAGTAAGTTTAGCCGCGCAAACGCGCGGGCAGCCATATTGGTTTCTCTGAATTATTGTCGTAGTTCGGTTTTCATCCCTGAACTACAATAACAGACAAGTTTACTCCCTGTACTATCAAAACCGTTCATTTTATCTCCCTCGCTTGTTTCGACCAGGTTTTAGCTGATGTGGCGAAGTGAACACGGGGAAGGGCGAATGCGAGAGTAGAGTACGCCGATGGGATGCTCTCGAGCTAGAACAGGTCGGAGCTGGACTCGCTGCTCTCCAGCATTGCATCGTTCAGGGTCAGCCGACATCGTCTCAACGGCCGACGTCGGGCACGACGGCCCGCGTGCACATCGTCAAGCCGCCGCGCGCCACCCTCTGTCGCCGCGACGCACGCCAGCCTGCCCTCCGCCGCGCTGAGCGCCGCCCCTCCCTCTGCCGCCCCCCGCCCCGCCCCTGTCGCACCGCCCGCTCCTGCCGCAAGGATTCTCCATTAATGTCTGGGTAGAGGAGGTGGGAAGCACAAGAGAAGAAGGGCGCAAATATTCAGTTGTCAATTGAGGCTGACAACATTAGGAGTGGTGTCCTATGGATGGCTACCTTTACTGATGTTATTCTTTAGACGGACTCCCTTGCCTGGTGTCTTGTGAATTATCCCCTGTTTTTCTATTAGAATATAGTTATAATTTCTAATAAAACTAGTTTATGACAACAAAACTAGTTGAATTTGAACAAAATTAGTTGTCCTAAATGTCACATATTAGAACGGGGGTAGTACTACGTAAGTGCTTGTAAAGATATCTACCCATGTGTTTTTATGTCCTCAAACTAATTTTTTTAAGCTATAAACGGTCAAGTTCAAAAGTTTGATTAAATTTAAGTCAATGCGTCATAAAATTAAAAACTGTGGAGTACTATATACTGTTTGCTGGTAAACATGTTACCAGAGGTCACTGCGCATAGTCTGAACACTGGTGACTCCAACGGCTATTTTTCAATATTGCCCTGACCATAGTTCCACACACAAATCACATATTGGAGATTAAACATACCTACTATATATGAACACTGGTGACTCCAATGGCTACAGTATTTTTCAATACTGCTCTTGAGTCTTGACTATACTTCCACACACAAATAACATTCGGAGATCAAACCTACCTAGTGTGAACACTTGTGACCCCACCTACAGTACTATTATAATTTTGTCAAGACCTGGATGCTTGCTCACTGTCGCAAATATTAATGCGTCCACGCGCAATAGATAGGCCAGCAGTGTGCTATATGGAGAAGGAAATTAATTAGACTGCTCGCACTGGGTTCCTCTATCGCTTCCTTCAGGAAGCAAATAGAGGAAACGCCCCTGCACCGGGCTCCTCTACCGCTTCCGCTATCGAAGCGGAAGCCGCGCGTTCCGCTATTCCTAGCGGAGCAGAGGAGTCCCGCTATGGGCACGTGGGCCCCGCCCAGCTCGCCTCCCACCACCGCTGCCCCAACCGCTTCGCGCGCGCGTGCTGGAGCCTCGCCGTCGCCCCGCCGCCCGCCCAAGCCGCACAAGCTCGAAGGAGAAGCGGCAAATGGAATATTGGAACCACAAATTGAAGATTGGAAGCTGCAAATCAAAGATTCGAACCACAAATCGAAGATTCGAACCACAAATCGATGATTTGAAGCACAAATCGACGTGCACCTGGCTCGCCCTCCTCCCCACGCCGCCGCCGCCGGCCATGCACGCCTCCGCCTGGCCCTCGCGCCCCACCTCGCGCTCGCGCGCGTGGGCACTTGCGTCGCCGGCGTCCGCGCCCAAGGCGCCGCTGCGGGAGGCGGACCCGCTCGACCTCGCGCTGGCGGAGCAGGAGCCCAAGCTCCACCTCCTCGTCTCCGCGTCCCCGCCCGCCAGCCGCCACTTCGTCGCGCTCCACGCCGCCTTCGAGGACGCCGACGCCGTCCACCTCGTGCTCGAGGCGGCCGACCACCTCGCCCAGCTCGCCGACGCGCTCGCGGGCTGCCACCGCCGCGGCGTCGCGCACCGCGACGTCAAGCCGGACACGTCTTCTTCGACGCCAACGGCGTGCTCAAGCTCGGCGACTTCGGGTCCGCCGAGTGGTTCGCGCAGGCGGCGGTGGAAGAAGCGGCTCCTCCGGGCCCCCGCCGCCGGCTGGGGCGCCCACCGCATGCTGCCCCGCGCAGCGCGCGCACAAGCAGGGGAGCAGGGGCGCGAGGGAGGAGGAGGAGGAGGGGCGCGGCGGCGCTCGCGCGGGGGAGCGAGAGAGGAGAGGAGTGTTCGTGAAAAGAGAGGAGAGGAGACAGGAGAGAGGAGAAAAGGATGGGTGGCTGACGTGTGGGCCCCACGGGAGGTAGTTAATATAGAGGAAGAATATAGAGGAATGATGGGTGCGGGAGAAATTGGTATAGAGGAAAGAATCTTGATGACCAGGACAGAATATTCCTTTTAGAGGAAGGAAATAGAGGAATAGCAGTGCGGGCAGTCTTAGACGGGGTACGTAGGGGACAGCTCATCAGTTCTTACATATATCGTTCACACATAGTATAGCGTCGGGCGGGTAGATATCAATGGGAATGAGCTACTTCCTCCGTCCAAAATACTTGCATTCTAGTCATATCAAGTTTTTCAAAATGCTTGCCATTCTCATTTTTCGAGACATCTTTCTTTCTTTCTAAGTACACCTCTAGTATCTCTGTCTCCTCCTTGTTTTTCATGCAACCATCTTTTTCTTCCTCTTCTTAATCTTTGTGCTTAAGGACGAACTGAAAGCCAACTATATTGGGACAGAGGGAGTATTATATACTCCCTCCGTCTAGAAATATAGTGTACATTAAGTTTTGTCCTAGTCAAATTTTTTAAACTTTGACCAATAATATCTAGAAAACTGTAAGGATTGACAACATAAAAATTCTTTTACTATATTCATCATCGTGAAATGGACTTTCATAATATATAACTATCTTACTTTGAAATAATATATATTTTTAAATATTGTTGGTCAAAATTAAAAAAATTTAACTTAAGACAAAACTATATATACACTGTATTTCTGAACAGAGGGAGTACTCAACAACGTCATTTCTAAATGGAAGAGATTAAAGTTGAGGGAGGAACGTGTTGTACATGTCTCGCGTGGGATTTTTCTAGGAAATTTCCTTCGGCGGCCTAGCGTGGTCCAATTTTTTTTTTTAGACAATAGCGTGGTCCAATTTGCTATTAGGTGTGGTGCTGTAAACATGCGCCGGAGTGGCCCTGGGCAAATATGACATTTTTGTCATGTCAGACGTCTATATAATGGTGGATCGATCAAGGCGTAATCCACAATCCACAGTTCCACACAACACAACAGAGGCACAGAAGGCGGTCATCTTAATTACAGTGCTTGGGACAGGTAGGTAATTGCCTACACCATGGAGAAGAACTGCGGCGACCTGTACAACATCCGCGGGTGGGGCGAGCCCTATTTCACGGTGAACGCGGCGGGCCACCTCTGCGTCAAGCCCCGGGGCGGCGACACCATGCCCGGGGACGAGGTCGACGTCCACTCTGTCATCACTGAAGCCACCGGCGACGCCAGGAGCAAAGGCCAGTTCCCCATGATCCTTCGCTTCCCCGACGTGCTCAAGCACCGCGTCGACGCCCTCCACGCCGCCTTCAAGGGCGCCATCAAGGGCACCGGGTACCAGTCCAGGTACCAGGGCGTGTTCCCGGTGAAGGTGAACCAGAACAAGGCCGTGGTGCAGGACCTCGTGGAGTTCGGCAAGGGCGAGAGCTACGGCCTCGAGGCCGGCTCCAAGCCGGAGCTGCTCATCGCCATAAGCTGCCTCGCGGCCGCCAAAGCGCAGGAGCTAGAGCCTGCTGCCAAGAGACCCTACCTGGTGTGCAACGGCTACAAGGACGCGGACTACATCGCGCTGGCGCTCTCGGCCCGCGCCATGGGCCTGAACGCCATCATCGTGCTGGAGATGGAGGAGGAGCTCGACATCGTCATAGAGCAGAGCAACAAGCTCGGCGTGGAGCCGGTCCTCGGCGTCCGCGCCAAGCTCCTCACCAAGATCCCGGGCCACTTCGGGTCGACGGCCGGCAAGCACGGCAAGTTCGGCCTGCTCACGGAGAAGATCTACGAGGTGGCCGAGAAGCTCAGGGACGCGGGCAAGCTGCACTGGCTCCAGCTGCTGCACTTCCACGTGGGCTCCATGATCCCGAGTTCCCGACCACGGAGATCGTGGGCCGCGCGGCCGGCCAGGCCGCCGGCATCTACTGTGAGCTGGTGAACACGTACGGCGCCACGCGGATGGCCACGCTGGACTGCGGCGGCGGGCTCGGTGTCGACTACGACGGGACGCGGTCGGGCAACTCCGACATGTCGGTAGCGTACGGGCTGGAGGAGTACGCGTCCGCCATCGTGCAGGCTGTTCGGCTCCGGTGCGACCACCACCGCGTCCCGCACCCGGTGCTGTGCACCGAGAGCGGCCGCGCCATGGTGTCGCACCACTCCATGATCATCCTCGAGGCGCTCTCGGCGATCCCGGAGCCGCGGGACGTCGGGGAGGACACCCCCGAGCAGCTGCTGAGCAAGATCCGGGACCTCTGCTCCAACCCGCCGGCAATGGCGGACGGCGGCTGCCTAGGCACGCACGGCGCCGACCACGCGAGCCACGGCATCGAGTTGTACAAGCTGGGCAAGAAGCTGTCCAAGAGAGTCGCCGGCGACATTTACAACTTCCACATGAACCTCTCCATCTTCTCGCTTGTGCCGGACTTCTGGGGCATCAAGCAGCTCTTCCCCATGATTCCCCCGTCAGCCGGCTCGACGAGGCGCCGACGCTCAAGGGCACGCTCGTCGACATCACCTGCGACAGCGACGGGAAAAAAAACTCGACCTGCGGGGGGTATGACGGCCCCCGGGCATTTTTTAAGGAGAACGATCGTCTCACACAGATCGAGAAAACCCCCGAACCCTCCTCCGCACCATACACAGGGACTCAGCAGGCCGGTGAGAATCGGCGCGAGTACTTAACCTATGCTTTGGTCCAACGGAGGAGCGAGGGGATTTTTTTGTGCACTGCAGCGACCAGAGCCATATCGCAGGAAATAGTCGCTACAGTGCGGTGCCGCGGCGGAATCGAACCCGGGCCAGCAGCCACAGCGTCAACAGGAGCGAACGCTCCTGGAGCTGGTGGCGCTAGCCACTCGGGACCGCCCCGCGTTGGCGACAGCGACGGGAAGATCGAGAAGTTCATCGGCGGCCGCGAGACGCTGCCGCTGCACCTGCTGGACCCGGCGCTCGGCGGCTATTATGTGGCCGTGCTCGTGTCCTGGCCGGCAAGCACAACCTGTTCAGCGGCCCGACACTCGTGCGCGTCAAGAGTGCCGGCGAGCATGGCGGCTTCGCCATCGAATCCGTCGACATGGGTGCCACGACCAAGGAGGTCATCGGCACCATGAGGTACGACGTCGACAAAGACATTAGTGGTGTCATCGAGGAGCTCGCCAAGAATAAAGGCAAGTGGCAGATGGTGGAGCCGCTCCTCACCAAGGGGCTTGTCACCATGCCCTACCTCAACGAATACAAGACCCCTAAAACCAATTGAGCTTCCGCAGACATCGAGCTCGTTAAGAGGTTACTCACGCTGATGATATATAAAATAAGAGTCCTCACGCCACGTCGCATGCTCGGCCTCGCAGAAGGCAATCCTACCATCTAGCCTTTTTATATATAGTATAAAATAAGAAATGGCTAGTCCATGATGCAGCAGTCTACGTGAGTGTAACTTCCCCATTTTGCTTGCTTCTTGTATTACTATTATTATCCAATAAAATAACCAGTTCACTGGTTTTTTATTTACTTTAGTATCTTTCTGCCTTTTCCAAATCTGTAGTACCTATGTTTTAAAAATATTCTATTATTTGAGCAATTTTAAAAAAAACCCGTTAGTAAAAAATTGAATACAGATGAGTACGGTTGGAAACAAAAAAAAAAAAAAAATCAAAGCCAACTTAATGATCATCAGGCAAAGGAGCCCCATTTCTGAGTGTCGGCAAAGGACACTGATACGGGGTTGGCCCGATCTTCTCGAGTAGAACCGTGGATAACTGGTGTATGATGACGAACAACTCTCAGCTGTACACCACGCGCCAGTGCACGGACTTACAGCTCTATGGATATTCGCCAACACGCACCTGGATGATCGCCGCTAGACCACGAGCGAAGATCACCAAGCTCTCAATTCCCTGCGGAAAGGTGAACTTGCCGTCGATTTGCAGAACAAACAATGGATCGCCTGATTCTCTCGTAGCAGTCCTCGCATGAACTGTATTGTGGAAAGAAACAAGCAATAGCTTGATGTCTATTCTTTAATCAAAATGTGGTCTGCCCCCAAAAGAAAGTTTACATGGGGTTATCATAAGGCTCCCCGCAGCCTGGAATATACATGGAAACAAAAATCAAAGGGATGCGCCTGTTACTATTCCCATGGTTTGCTATATGGAAAGTACATCAAATTTGCTAGGCGCACAGCTCTTTCCTTCTCTGCTCCTTCTTTGATTGCAATTTCCTTCTGAAACAAATCTGCCTTCATCTCTCCTGTGATTTGGTCCCAGCTCTTCCGTAAGTGCTTCTCTTTTACTTTTTAGCTATCTCTATGCACGTTACAATACTTGTTATTCTCTTGAATGCCAACAATTGATTGATGCCTATTATCCATGTCGTCACCTGTGTACCAAAGAACAAATAATACAGACGACTTAGGCAGTACAAAATTCTCATTAGTAACTATCAACATGCTCATGCAAGATTAAATTCACCTGCTCTTTAAGCTGTCTTGCTCGAGCTCTTGTAATCGCTCCTGCTGGCATGTCAGAATATCCGATGTTTGGGGTGGCGTAGCTTTATCATCATCCGGCAAAGAAAGGGATAGGCTAGACACATCCTCATCAGACACCCTTTGCCGAGTACTTTTCTCATAACACTAGGCAACAAAACATCAAATGATTTTTTGAAGCATTAAATTAATTCAAATCAAAAAGTTTTGAACTACAAAGTTGTATAAATTCTCAAGATCTAAACTTTTTATTTTGGTCATTTCTTCATTCGACAAAGCGCTAGTAAACTTGTTCACAAAATCTACAGCTCCTGTAGAGTTTTTTTTTTTGAGAGAACAGGAGGGGTTTGCACCCCTACTGGATATATATTTATTTATAAGAAAAATAGGTAAATCTGTACAAAACTTTCAAGGAGGTAGAAAAGAAAAAAGAAAATACAAAAAACACTTTAAAGGCTATAAATCGTCGATCCATTGGATGATTGCTGGGAAGTATCTTCTTCTTGCGCAATGGACTAGCATCAGCATTTCTTTCTTGAAGAGTTCTCGGCAACCTTGTATTGTTGGGTCCTTAAAAAGACCAAAATAAAAGTTGTAGATCTTCAGAAGTTACAAAACTTTGCTGTTGAACACTTTTTAATTTGAATTAATTTTGTCAATGAAAAGTACGTTTGTATTTCACAAATTTGAAATTTTGAATTTTTGAATCGGATGGAGAAATAATAAAATAAAAGTTTTTAGATCTCGAAAAGTTATGAAACTTTGTAGTTGACAACTTTTTTATTTGAAACCATCTTGTCAACGAAAACTAAGTTTGAAAGAGTTCAAATTTGAAATTCAAATTTTGTAAATGACCTTAGATGGAGAAATGACCACAATGAAAGTTGTAGATCTCGAAAAGTTATAAAACTTTGTAGTTGACAACTTTTTAGTTTGAATTCCTTTAGGGCCTCAAAAAAGAAATTCACACTTAGTTTAGTCTAATATGTGTGGAATGAAAACGGGATATGGACACATTTGATGCTGTGGTGTAGTGGTAGATAGGGTTTTGTGCGAGGAAGAGGTTGCGGGTTTGAATCCCGCCGGCCGCGTAGCATGCAAATATTGTGTGAAAAATGCCACGACTTGGGAGCCTTCCCACATAAAAAAAATATTTTTGCTATTTTTTTGGGTGTTTTTTTGATTCGCACTTCACCGAGTGCTACGGGCACTCTAACACTCGGCAAACCACGGGTTTCCCGTAGCGAGGAAAAACAGTTGGAAACAACTGTTGGTCACACATTGCTTTTGGTTTTTGGAGTTCTAAATTTAACCCATGTAGAAGCTGTTTGTTACAGGTTCGAATTACTCTCAACTGTACTTGGCTACTTGGTACCCAGATGCAACTCCTGGCCGGCTACGGAGAAGAACTTGACAGAGACAGTGCTGGTCAATCACAAACATCACGATTCACGAGGCAGTAAATAAAGCAAATTCAAACAAGCAAAGCTGTTACCAATGCCAAAAGGAAAAACTAGGCAAAAAGGCAAGGCCACATCGCTCAAATTCTAGACGCAGACCCAAATCCACATCGACCGTGACAAAGCTGATTAATCATGCTCAATGTGCACTGTGAGGATTTTAGTTCTTGACACTAAAGGACCTAATCTAGACGCAGTTGTTAACTTCATCACTTGTTTCCCCTGCTTGGAAAGGCTGTATATCATTGTGAGTCTCTCTGAACTTCCTTGGACTACCATAATAAGCATTTGAGACATTATCTGCCTATCTGGCCAACTAGACCAATACATTGCCAATTACCCAGCAATTGCGTTATTTTTTTCTTTCTTTCTTTCTTTATACAGTCACACACAGTGAAGACTAGGAAAAATGTGCTAAGGTACAATCCATTAGATCCAATCAAATGCCTTGAGCAGCATCTCGAAAAGGTGGTTTTGAAGAATTATGATGGCAAGAAGCCTTGTTTTGACTTTGCCAAGTTCTTTGTTTTGAATGCTAAAGTATTGAAGAAGATGGAATTCGGGGTCCTTAACAATTGCAATGATAAGTGGATGGCTAATCAACATAGGCGTCTTCAACTGGACAATAGAGCTTCTCAATATGCTCAGTTCAAATTCAAAAGTGAGCATTGGACTTTTTTCACATACAACAAGCATACCCATGATTTGTGGATGGCTGATCCATTTGACAGCTCTTGGTGACCGAGAGGTATAGCAAGAGTGGTCTTCCTAGTACCAAGACCGGATGGTTGGATTCAATGTTCTGGATCTGGTCCCTTGACCTTAGTGGCCTCGTTCTTTTAAAAAAAAGAACTATGCTGTCGGAGAATTTGAGAACCTTATAGAAGAGTGTTGTTTTGACCAAAGCCCAGATCTTATATGCATGTCCTTAACTGTTGGATTGGTGCCTACCATTGCCACTGCCAACGATTAAGAGATCCAGATCAATTTGATGGGTGAGAATTTCCGGTTGTACCGTTTTTGTATATAGAACTCTCACATTGTTAATCCCAAATCTTGCCCTTGTTTTACTTGGCTGAAAGTGGTAATGTACACCAATGGCTTCTTGTCATTCTTTCTTTGGTAAGATATCGTAGTTGTGCGCTCATTATTTCTCAAGTTCCATATTAGTGAAGACATCATGTGTATTTCTGAGATGAATTGGTGATAGATATGCATGCACTAATAAGGTGAGTAAGATTTTTTTGTATGGGTGAGTAGATAATATGTAGGGAAAAAAGTACGCATGCAATTTGAAAGTTTGGTATTTCGGTAAACCAGTGAAAACAAGTTCTTATTTTGATTTTCAAACAGTTCCAAGTGCTTTTTCATAGTTAGGTTAGAGATGCTGTGGGTATGGCACAAGTTGGCTTCCTTAGAGCTTCCTTAGAAAATTGTTGATGTGCTAGAAGATTTATCCCAGATTTAGTCACTTTGTTCCACGGATACGGTGATACCTTGTTTTCTGGACTACCTTTATGAACTGTCAATTGAAGGTAACATGAACAAAAGTACATATCCTGAAATTTTTATATGTTGAGAAATGGCACGAGACTGCCAATCTAGCAACTATTAGTCAGATGATGAAAAAGTATGAAATAATGTCGTACATGTAGCAGGCAAATAGTCTGTATTTGTCATATATTCAGTTATTCAGTCAATCAATTATCTGAATACAATAGTAAATGCCCCCTTCTCTTTCTTTTCTCGATTGCGGGTAAAATAGATAAAATTGTTTTTTTTTTCCAGCTGTTTTCTTCTTAGTTTCCCCTTAGCCCCTATTAGAATGAGACGGGCAGACTTCGGTATTGCCAATCCTCATTTTACATAGGAACTCCCTGCTCTTTCGTGTTCCCCGAAATCCAGAATATTTGCAAGGTTTTCGTGACGCTGGCCGTTCAAAGTGCTACAAAACAGATAACCTGCTTCATCGAAAATAAAACGAAACGGAAATGTCACCACGTATTGCTGCTGAATGATTTTGTTTGGTGTGTGCAAATTCCATTCTTCGGGCGGCGTGGTAGGTTCATGTTATTGTGGTATGCTGAGTGTGTGCGCGTTCCATTCCTTAGTCAGCTTGCTTGGTTCCTGTGGCATGCTGAGCCTTCTACCCACAACTGGGACGCACAAGCCTCCTGGTTTCGGTGCAGCGTCACCCTGGCGTGTAACCTCACGTGAGCACGTGAGGGTTTTGGGCCACGGATCCAGTGAGTTATGGTGGATCGCCCCGCTGCGGGATCGCCCCCAGCTGACGTGGAGGTACTCCGACTTCAACTTCGTCGGTCGGACTCGACGGGGATCCGACTCCGATCTGACGCCGTCGGATGAGAGGGCGGCGTACTATGCGCTGACGGACACCAATCCCCCGGATACCTTAAGGTATCCGGATGACACGAAGCCGCTACACCTGGACCCTCGTCGCCGCGACATTTTGGCCGCGATGCCCAACCTCAACCACGCCGGGCTGATCGAGACCGTGGCGCCGCAGCAAGCTTTCTGGGTTCGCGACGCCGCCTGATGAGGACATCACTCCTTCGGATGCACACAACACTCCTCCACATGACATTGAAGGTCCTATAACTAGAGCTCGCGCGCGACAATTAAATTTATAGGTGAGCTCGTTCCTAAGTACTTATTTATTTGATTTTGAGAATGGATTGCTACCTAATGAATGTATTATGATTAGGAACTATGGAGAGGACCAGGGGATGAGTGGAGAGGAGCTTGGAGGCGGAGAAGACCAGCAAGGACGTCCAAGTCAAGTTGGAGACCCAAGCGAAGTCGATTTCGGTTCTGTTTCGGAGTCCAGGAGCAGTCTGTACTAAAACGGCCGCTCAGGTCGCATACGGGCTCCGTTTTGAGCGAACCAGATATAGATGGAAAGATAATTCGACCACCTTTCCAATGGCACCGGTTTCAAGTCCAAATTCATCCAGAGTCATCGGGAATCATCGAAACAAGTGGACGTCCAGAATCTGTTTTGGCGCTGTGACGCCGTCTTTGGCCTTTGGGCTTTGTATCTTGTGTGAGCCCATTAGGGGTGTGTCCAGGGGATGTTGCACGCCCCTTAGACTATATTTACAGCCGCCGGCGCATGAGTTAGGGTTGGTTTTTGCTTAGATTAATCTGTCATTGAACAGTTTCGCCGCCGTCGGTTTGTGAGACCCCAACTTCGTGAGATTAAGTTGTCATCTGCAATTTGGTTGCATTCTTCTTTGTTCTTGCTTGTGTTCTTCGATTCGCTTGCAGGGATAAGCCTTCTGGGCGAGGTCAACCGTGCATCGCCGGTTGATAACCAGAGAAGACATGGTGCTGCGATTGCGGGGTTTCGGACGTGTTGTTCGGAAGCCGGATCGACGTGTGTCACATCTTCGACCTAATCGTCGTTTACCACCGGACCTTTCGGAAGATCGGGCACCCTAGTCCACATCAGTTGGTAATCAGAGCTTCTGGTTTACCGTCAGGTTCGACCTTTACCTTAGTATTTGTTTCGCCATCATCCTAGAGTCTACAAAAAGCCATTTGGCGCAGCCAAAAAAATAAAAAAATCATTGAAGTTGAATTCGGTCTGAAACTTGGGTCTCCAACTTGGCGCAGCCTTTAGGCCATTTGGCGCAGCCAAAAAAATTAAAAAAAATCAGGAAGATAATTAAAAAAATCATTGAAGTTGAATTCGGTCTTCTCACAGAATATCTCAGAATTTCTGTAGACCACATCCTTTCTCAGATTGAGCTGAAACTTTGAGTTTCTCCTATTCTTGTGCCTCTGGTTGCGAGAAAAATATCAGAAAAATAAAAGAAAAAAGAAAATTGAATAGCACTATGATTTCTACTAGTGCCTGTTATTTTGTCCTGTAGTGCCAGAAGTGTTGATTGTTGCCTTGATCTCTGTATCTCTGTCTTTGCTGTGTCCATCATATTCATCCTTTGAATTGAGTTCATCACTGCTGTTCTAAGGACACGAGTAGGCCAGCAACTGAGGATAAGTAATTTGGGACATATATTCAGCATTACTATCTGTCTTTGAATTGTGTTCCACTCACATATATTTGGCCTTCCTAGCTCCACATACTCCTTCTGGGCAGCACAGGTTCTTACCCTTGCAATCGCGGAACACGCCTTCCAGGTATTCCTTTGCTTTGCGTAGTGAGAACCTTGTAAGAACTTGGTAAGACGCGCCTTGTTGCTGTTTGAGAGGCACCACTTTTACCACCTGCAGTAGACATTTATTAGGGATAACCTTCACGGTTTGTTTCTTGTTTTAGTCTTTGCGATGACAGGTGACAACAATGGTGCTGATTCCCCCAACAATTTCAATGAGTGTGTCAGCCAAGGACAGCTGCAATCTGCTCTTGAGAAGGCTCATGGAGTGATAAAAGAAGACATTGGCAAGCTCGTCACCGCCGAACTCAACAAGCATAAGCTGTTCAACCTCATTGAGTCATTGGACAAGCGGATGGCTAGGCTTGTTGACAAGTGTGAAGAGATGGACAATCGCTTGAAGGCCAATGAGGCCTCTTCTGCCAACAACAACAACAACAACAACAACAGTAACAACAACACCAACACCAGCAACACCAACACTGAGCTTCCAGATTATACGGTGTTTGATGAAGAAGGAAACGTTGATGAAGAAGCCACTCAACAGAATAGGGCGCGCCGACGTCTTCAATTCAACACTCAAGGTATGGGTGGTATTCATAGTCAGCGGCGTGCTGCAGGTAATAATAATCGTGCTGTCGATGATCCCTATGCTAAGATTAAGTTTACTATACCATCTTTTGCTGGAAATTATGATGCTGAGGGATATCTTGATTGGGAGATGACGGTAGAACAGAAATTTAATGCTCATCTTGTTCCTGCACAGCATAGAGTTAGACAAGCCACTAGTGAATTTAAAGATTTTGCTATTATCTGGTGGAATAGTCTAGCTAATGATGGTAGTACTCCTCAGACATGGGAAGCTTTGAAGACAGCCATGCGTGATCGTTTTTTTCCTCCTTCATATCATAGAGATTTACGTAAAAAATTGATGCGCCTAGAACAGGGAGATATGTCAGTTCAGGATTACTATGGGGAGCTGCAAAAGGGTTTGATGCGCTGTGGTTTAGTTGAGGAACTAGAGGATTCGATATGTCGTTTTTATTCTGGTTTGAGGCGGGAAATTCAGGACATTGTTGATTATAAAGAATTTAACACTGTCAACCAGTTGTTCCAGTTTGCTATGCTTGCAGAGAAGGAATTGCAGGGACGTGAGCAGCGGAACAAGAACAACAACCGGACCTCCTACACGCCGCGCACGCCTACATCAGCGGGGCTGCCCAAGGCTTCCTCCTTCCGGACGCCTCCTCCAGCGGGCAAGCCTGCAGCGAGCGTTCCAGCGGCGCCGACCAAGCCTACTACACGTTCGGCTGAACCGGCGAAGAGTGCTTCATCCGTCGCCTCGACGGGACGCACCACCGGCATTCAGTGTCACCGCTGCCGACTTGGCCATGTGCAGAAGGATTGCCCAAGTAAGAGGGCATATGTGGCTACAGATGATGGAGGATATGTCAGCACCTCCGACATAGAAGATGACATTGATGAAGAAATTGTTGTTGAGGACGCCGATGGCCATGTCCTTAGCGCAGAACACACTTCGGGATTAATGAACATCATTGTGCAGCGTGTACTTAGCACGCAAATTCAGCAGCCTGAGAAGATACAGCGCCACAACTTGTTCCAGATTTTCTTCAACATTAAGAACCGTCGTGCGCGTGTGATTATTGATGGGGGAAGCTGCAACAATTTGGTGAGTTCAGATTTGGTCAAGAAGCTTGGCTTGACCACTCGACCACACCCACATCCATACTATATCCAGTGGTTAAATGATTCTGGTAAGGCTAAGGTAACACAAATGTGCAGAGTTTCATTTTCCATTGGTATATATGCTGATTCTGTGGATTGTGATGTGGTACCTATGCAAGCTTGTTCACTTTTGTTGGGTCGACCTTGGCAACATGATAATGATGCTTTGCACCATGGTAGAAGTAATAAATACACGTTTACACATAATGGACAGAAAATTACTTTGCTACCTTTGACCCCTGCTGAAATTGTACAAGCTGATAGAGAAAGAGCTGCTAGTATTAAAAATGATAAATCTGAAAATCAGCAAGTTGCTAATTCTGTTTTCCCACCTAAAAGTGATGAACCTGCACCTAGGTCTAAGGACGAGGGAATTAAATTGAAGGGTAGAGTGATGCTTGCAACAAAAAGTGATCTTGCTGAAATTTCTGATGGTGATATATGCTATGCCTTCATATGCAAACGAGCTTTGTTTTCACTTGATGATATTGTTAGCTCTTTGCCTCCTGCTGTCACTAACCTTTTGCAGGAGTATGAGGATGTTTTTCCAGCTGAGATACCCCTGGGGCTGCTGCCTTTGAGAGGGATAGAGCATCAAATTGATTTGATCCCGGGAGCGACTTTGCCAAACCGTGCTGCATATAGAACCAACCCCGAGGAGACTAAGGAAATTCAGCGACAAGTCCAAGAGCTTTTGGACCGCGGGTATGTACGTGAGAGCCTTAGTCCTTGTGCCGTTCCTGTAATTTTGGTTCCTAAGAAAGATGGTACTTGGCGTATGTGTGTTGATTGTAGAGCCATTAACAACATTACTATTCATTATCGTCATCCTATTCCTAGGCTAGACGACATGCTTGATGAGTTATGTGGTTCTATAATTTTCACAAAGATTGACTTGCGTAGTGGCTACCACCAAATTAGAATGAAACTTGGAGATGAATGGAAAACAGCTTTTAAAACCAAATTCGGGTGTATGAGTGGTTAGTAATGCCTTTCGGTTTAACTAATGCACCTAGCACTTTCATGCGTTTGATGAATGAGGTTTTGAGGGCTTTTATTGGTCGATTTGTGGTGGTTTACTTTGATGATATTTGATTTACAGCAAGTCTATAGATGAACATATGGATCATTTACGTGCTGTTTTTGATGCTTTGAGAGATGCACGTTTGTTTGGTAACCTTGAGAAGTGCAATTTTTGCACCGATCGAGTTTCTTTCCTTGGCTATGTTGTTACTCCACAGGGAATCGAGGTGGATAAGACAAAGATTGAAGCCATTGAGAGCTGGCCGCTGCCCCAAACCATCACGCAGGTGAGAAGTTTTCTTGGTCTTGCAGGATTCTATCGCCGCTTCGTCAAAGATTTCAGCACCATTGCTGCTCCATTGCACGAGTTGACGAAGAAGGGAGTGGTGTTTCGTTGGGGAAAAGCACAAGAGGAGTCTTTTGCCACTTTGAAGGACAAGCTTACACACGCGCCTTTGCTGCAACTTCCAAACTTTGGAAGCGCATGGAGGAGGATTGATGGGACATTTTGGTGCTAAAAAGACGGAGGATGTTTTGGCCGCACATTTCTTTTGGCCAAAGATGAGGAGAGATGTTGAGCGGTTCGTGGCTCGCTGCACTACATGTCAAAAAGCTAAGTCTCGCTTGAATCCACATGGTTTATACATGCCTCTTCCGGTTCCTCCTATTCCTTGGGCGGATATTTCTATGGATTTTGTTTTGGGATTGCCGAGGACTAAGAGGGGGAGGGATAGCATTTTTGTTGTGGTGGATAGTTTTTCGAAAATGGCACATTTTATACCATGTCATAGGAGTGATGATGCTATTCATATTGCTAACCTCTTTTTCAAAGAGATCGTTCGTTTGCATGGTATGCCTTCTACTATTGTTTCAGATCGAGATGCAAAATTCTTGAGTCACTTTTGGCGTACTTTGTGGAACAAGTTGGGTACAAAATTGTTATTTTCTACCACTTGTCATCCACAAACCGATGGACAAACTGAGGTGGTGAACCGTACTTTAGGTACCATGTTGAGGGCTGTTTTGAAGAAAAATTTGAAGATGTAGGAAGAATGTTTGCCACATGTGGAGTTTGCATATAATCGGGCAAACACATTCTACACTAAGGTAAGTCCTTTTCAGGTAGTGTATGGTTTTCAACCCCGTGCCCCCATTGATATTCTACCTTTGCCTACTAGTGAGAGGGTACATAATGATGCTAAAGATCGTGCTGATTTTATCTTAAAAATGCATGAAACAACTAAGCACAACATTGAAAAGATGACTGAAAAATATAGAGTTGCCGGTAGTAAAGGAAAAAGAGAAGTTAAACTTGAACCGGGTGACTTAGTTGGTTGCACTTGAGGAAGGATCGTTTTCCAGAATTGAGAAAGTCTAAGTTAATGCCTAGAGCTGATGGTCCTTTCAAAATACTTGAGAAGATTAATGATAATGCATATAAACTTGATTTGCCTCCCGAGTTCGGGGTTAGTCCTACATTTAACATTTCAGATTTGAGGCCTTACTTGGGAGAAGAAGATGAGCTTGAGTCGAGAACGACTCCAATTCAAGAGGGGGAGGATGATGAGGACATCACTCCTTCGGATGCACACAACACTCCTCCACATGACATTGAAGGTCCTATAACTAGAGCTCGCGCGCGACAATTAAATTTAGAGGTGAGCTCGTTCCTAAATACTTATTTATTTGATTTTGAGAATGGATTGCTACCTAATGAATGTATTATGATTAGGAACTATGGAGAGGACCAGGGGATGAGTGGAGAGGAGCTTGGAGGCGGAGAAGACCAGCAAGGACGTCCAAGTCAAGTTGGAGACCCAAGCGAAGTCGATTTCGGTTCTGTTTCGGAGTCCAGGAGCAGTCTGTACTAAAACGGCCGCCCAGGTCGCATACGGGCTCCGTTTTGAGCGAACCAGATATGGATGGAAAGATAATTCGACCACCTTTCCAATGGCACCGGTTTCAAGTCCAAATTCATCCAGAGTCATCGGGAATCATCGAAACAAGTGGACGTCCAGAATCTATTTTGGCGCTGTGACGCCGTCTTTGGCCTTTGGGCTTTGTATCTTGTGTGAGCCCATTAGGGGTGTGTCCAGGGGATGTTGCACGCCCCTTAGACTATATTTACAGCCGCCGGCGCATGAGTTAGGGTTGGGTTTTGCTTAGATTAATCTGTCATGAACAGTTTCGCCGCCGTCGGTTTGTGAGACCCCAACTTCGTGAGATTAAGTTGTCATCTGCAATTTAGTTGCATTCTTCTTTGTTCTTGCTTGTGTTCTTCGATTCGCTTGCAGGGATAAGCCTTCTGGGCGAGGTCAACCGTGCATCGCCGGTTGATAACCAGAGAAGACGTGGTGCTGCGATTGCGGGGTTTCGGACGTGTTGTTCGGAAGCCGGATCGACGTGTGTCACATCTTCGACCTAATCGTCGTTTACCACCGAACCTTTCGGAAGATCGGGCACCCTAGTCCACATCACCGCCAGCCCTCCTCGGGGTTCGACGGCGCATCCGGGGCCGCAGGGGTCCGCTCCTGCCGCCGGCGACAGGGGGAAGAGGCCTGCCGAGCCGAGCCCGCCGTCCTCGACCACCACCGGCCTGGTCGCCGTTCGTGGCGACGCCGGCGACACCGGGTGCTCGAAGAGGGACCGGAGCCCGACGCCTCCTGCTGTCGTGCTGCAGGTGCCGGACGTCGGAGTCTGGCCACAGTACAAACGCCTTCGCCGGTAAGCATTGCACGCTTGTACCGGGTTTTTCCTTTGCCCTAGATCTGGTGTGCATTGGGCTTGAATTTTTCTTTTGTGTCTGTGACAGGGGACCGCGCCCGAACCTTGCGGCCGCCGATGGCGCGCCCCGCTCCGAGGGCGACAGCCGGGCGGAGGCTGGCGACGGGTCAGGGG
>JAAXCT010001949.1:0-109197 GCA_012490785.1 Eragrostis nindensis
CCGTCCGGATTTCTGCGCGCACAGAGATCTGTGGAGAGCAGGCCTCCGAAACCCCGTTCCGCAGAGACATCTGCCGGGTGTGCGGGCGATCAGGTTTTTGGGGAGCGAAAACGCGACTGCTCCCTGATCGAACTACTTCCGGACGCGGTTCTGCACTGCATCGACTAAGATCGACGACATCGAACATACTCAAGAACAATGTTCTTGGGAATGGATCTTCCAGCGCCTCCGGCGCAGGATCGTCCGCTGGGTACGTTTCTAACTTTCTGTTCAGTTTGTTCATCGCCATCACTTTGTTGGGAAATTTATGATTAAATTAATTAGAAAATTGCCTAGATTCTTAACAATCCAAAAACCTGATATTAGGGCAATTTCTGTTAGCGGTTTTGCTGCTGCACTGAAACCAAATGCTTTTGATGGGTCATCCTACAAGAGATGGCGTGCTCAGATGGTCCTGTGGCTTACACAATGAACTGCTATCACGCCCGCGAACGGAAAGCCAGAACAGTTCACTCCAGAGGGGAGGAACGGTTCAATATGGCTGATAATCTGTTCAGAGGCGCCGTGATTAGCGCTCTGTGATATAAGTATAAGGATTCATATATCACATGCACCTCTGCGAAAGAATTATGGGATGCTCTGGACGCTAAGTTCGGTGTTTCTGATGCCGGTAGTAGTGAACTGTATATCATGGAGCAGCTTTTTGACTACAAGATGGTTGAGAACCGTTATGTAGTTGAACAAGCTCATGAGATTCAGACTCTGGCAAAGAACTCGAACCGTTTCATGTGTGTTGCCTGACAAGTTTGTGGCTGGCGGTATTATCGCTAAGTTGCCACCTACTTGGAGGGATTTTGCTACCCAACTGAAACATAAGAGACAGGAGTTTAGCGTGTCTGAACTCATTGGGACTCTTGATGTTGAGGAAAGGGCGAAAGCAAAAGACACACGTGGAAAGAGCGTAGGAGAACCTTCTAGTGCCAATATGGTGCGAAAGGTTACCTCATCAAAGAAGAAGAAGAAGGGGGCTGAGAAGCCTAAGCAAACAACCACTTTAAGAAGAAAAAGAAAGACAGTGGCTGCTTTGTTTGCGGGAGCACTGAGCATTGGGCAAGTGCGTGCCCAGACCGCAAAGTTAAGCAGGAGAAGAAATCTGCAAACGTGGTCATTAGCGAGACTGGAGGGACTCCTGGGTACGGTAATCCAACACCCATTGTCCTTTCTGTCTGTCAAACACCTGAGTGGTGGATTGACACTGGGGCTAATGTACATGTGTGTGCTGATATCTCTTTGTTTTCTTCTTATCAGGCCGGAGTGACAGGAGACTTGTTGAGGGAAATGGGTCACATGCTCGTGTTCTTGGTGTTGGTACGGTCATTCTGAAGTTTACTTCGGGAAAAGACGGTACTATTGAAGCACGTGCAGCATGTCCCCTCAATCAAAAGAAATCTTGTTAGTGGCTCTCAATTATGTCGAGATGGTTATAAAATAGTTCTTGAGTCTAATAAATGTATACTTTCTAAGTATGGAACATTTGTTGGAAAAGGCTATGATTGCGGAGGCTTGTTCCGCTTTTCTTTACTTGACATTGGTTGTAATAAGGTTGTGAATAATATTCTTACTTCGAATGAGTCGAATGTTTGGCATTCACGACTTTGTCACATTAATTTTGGTTGTATGACGCGGCTAGCAAAACTGAATTTAATCCCGAAATTTGACATGGTCAAAAGTTCTAAGTGCCATGCTTGCGTGCAATCTAAACAACTCGCAAGCCTCACAAGGCTGCGGAGGAGAGGAACTTAGAGGCATTAGAACTTGTTCATTCCGATCTATGCGCGATGAATGGCGAATTGACTAGAGGTGATAAAAGATACTTCATGACTCTCATAGATGATTGTACTAGATATTGCTATGTGTATCTGCTGAAATCCAAAGATGAAGCTTTGCATTACTTTAAAATCTATAAAGCTGAAGTAGAAAACCAACTAGAGAGGAAGATTAAACGTTTAAGGTCTGACTGTGGTGGTGGAGAATACTTTTCTAATGATTTTTCTGAATCTGCGCGGGAACATGGTATTATTCATGAGAGGACACCGCCTTACTCACCTCAATCCAATGGGATTGCTGAGAGAAAGAACCGAACTCTAACTGATTTGGTTAACGCCATGTTAGAGACAGCGGGCCTTTCTAAGGAATGGGGGGGTGAGGCGATCTTGACAGCATGTTATGTCCTGAATAGAGTTCCCACAAAGGATAAAGAAATTACACCATTCGAGGAATGGCATAAGAAAAGATTAAATCTCTCATATTTGCGTACTTGGGGTTGTTTGGCCATGGTGAATGTGCCAATCAATAAGAAAGCGCAAACTTGGACCTAAAACTGTTGATTGTATCTTCCTGGGTTATGTTCTGCTATGAAGCAGGGTGGGTTATAGATTTTAGTAGTAAATCTGGAGTACCTGACATGTTGGTTGGTACAATTTTGGAGTCCAGAGATGCTACATTCTTTGAGAGTGAATTCCTTTCAAAAATGCACCTAGCACATCTAGTCATGATTTTACATTACCCCTGAGCATTTCATTCCGATAACACAAAATGAGGAACCCCCTGTACATATTCCTGAGGAGGATGACAATCTAGTCACCCGTAAGGGTAAGAGACAAAGGATTGCAAAATCTTTTGGAAATGACTTTATTGTGTACCTCGTGGATGACACTCCCAGAACCATTGAAGAGGCACTTTCATCTCCCGATGCTGACCTTTGGAAGGAAGCAATAAGGAGTGAAATGGACTCAATCATGTCTAATGGTACTTGGGAGTTGGTCGAGCGTCCTTACGGGTGCAAACCCATAGGATGCAAATGGGTGTTCAAGAAAAAGCTTAGGCCTGATGGTACTATTGAAAGGTACAAGGCAAGGCTTGTGGTGAAGGGATATTCACAGAAAGAGGGTGAAGATTATTTCGACACCTACTCACCTGTTGCTCGTATGACCACGATTCGAGTATTACTTTCCCTGGCATCTCATGGTCTTCTCGTCCATCAGATGGACGTTAAGACAGCTTTCCTTTATGGAGAGTTAGACGAGGAGATCTATATGGATCAGCCTGATGGGTTTGTAATAGATGGTCAAAAGAGTTTGGTGTGTAAATGTTACTGAAATCCCTGTATGGCCTCAAACAAGCTCCTAGGCAATGGCACGAGAAGTTCGAAAGGACTTTGATATCGGCTGGCTTTGTTGTGAATGAAGCCGACAAATGTGTGTACTATCGGTATGGTGGGGCGAGGGAGTCATCCTGTGTCTATACGTTGATGACATACTGATCTTTGGGACAACCTTAATGTGATTGAGGAGGTCAAGGACTTTCTGTCCAACAACTTTGAGATGAAGGATTTGGGAGTAGCAGATGTTATTCTTAACATCAAGCTACAAAGAGAAGGCAATGGTGGGATTACTCTCTTGCAATCTCACTACGTGGAGAAGATCTTGAGTCGCTTTGGGTATAGCGATTGTCAATCTGCTCCCACGCCTTATGATCCTAGCGTGCTATTAAGGAAGAAGAACCAAAGAATAGCAAGGGATCAATTGAGATATTCCCAAATCATTGGTTCGCTTATGTACCTGGCTAGTGCTACAAGGCCTGATATCTCGTTTGCTGTGAGCAAACTGAGTCGGTTTGTGTCAAAACGGGGGGAGATGATCACTGGCGAGCTCTTGAGAGAGTAATGCGCTATCTGAAGGGTACTATGGGCTATGGCATTCACTATTCTGGGTACCCGAAAGTACTTGAGGGATATTGTGATGCAAACTGGATATCCGACGCTGATGAGATGTATGCCACAAGTGGATATGTGTTTCTACTTGGAGGTAGCGCTGTTTCCTGGAAGTCTTGCAAGCAGACCATCTTAACGAGGTCAACTATGGAAGCAGAATTACAGCTTTGGATACCGCCGGCCTTGAGGCTGAATGGCTTCGTGATTTCCTTATGGATTTACCAGTGGTTGAAAAACCAATACCGTCTATTTCCATGAACGGTGACAATCAGACGGTGATAGTCAAAGTGAACAGTTCAAAGGATACATGAAATCCACAGGCATGTGAAAAGGCGGCTGAAATCTGTCAGAAAATTGAGAAACTCCGGTTATTTCGTTGGACTATGTCCATACGTCTAAAAATCTGGCAGATCAATTTACCAAAGGACTATCACGTAATGTGATAAACAGTGCATCAAGTGAGATGGGCCTGAGACCCACTTGATAGGCTGTCATAGTGGTAACCTGTTCTATGCGATCGGAGATCCCGTGAAGTAGAATAGTGAAACAAGCTAGTGACAGCTTGAGAGGAAAGACCCTTGACTGGTCTATCTCAGATGTACTTCTTTCCTAGAGAACTGTAAGGCAGACTGGTTTATTAACCTTAATGTGTTCCTAGTGGCTTATGAGAAGCAAAGATATCGTCCTACAGGATATCTTTAAGGAACACACCTATATGAGTTCGACTGCTAGTCACAGTCTATGAGATGGTGGGGATCTCTAGATACTCATGAATGGGCCAGAAGTGTGACTTATATGCTTCAAGACAGAGGGGATGCTTTTGGCAACCTAGTATCGGTAAAGGACTTAGGTAAAACCTCTTTCGCCAAAACTGACAATTCAAGGCGTAGTCCATTGCTCAGTTGTGAATAAGGTGTAACCTCTGTTCTAGATGGAAGTTCAACTTAACAGTCTCCATCGAAACACCGATATATCAAACGAGAGGAAGATGATTTGAGTGCATTCTTATGAGCTCTAGACTTGGTGGGGATTGTTGAGGTTTATGGGCTTTTAAGCCCATAAGCAATAATTCTATTTAGTCTAGGCCCATAATTAATGCAATAATGGTTTAGTCCCACATGGGATTCCTATCATTAATTGACTCGACTTATTAGGTGGATTTCCGGTTGATCCGCTAGAGAAGTTGAGAGAGGCTAGTGGTGAACCACACGCGCGCGCGCACCGCCGCCGCCGCCGAGCCGAGCCGAGGCGTGGCGTGGCGTGGCTGGCTGGCTGGCGGGGGGCGAGGCGAGGCGAGGCGAGGCGTGCGTGGCGTGCGTGCGGGCGCGGCGCGGCGCGCGCGTCGCGTCCGTTATGGAAGTTTTTGATATATTGAAACGGCGCATCTGAGATGGATCGATGCCTTTTCGTTGCGAAGGAGTCGCGCCTGTTCGTTCATACGAATGCGCCGCCGCGTTCGTTCGAAGGGTCGCGTCTGTTCCCGTCTCAGATGGACCGACGCCATTCGCGAAGGAGTCGCGTCGTTCGCGTTTCTATATATATGCCTCTTCCGTACGCCTGAATGATTCGCTCGTATTCGCTCTCGCTTTCACCTTCCTCCCGTGTTGCCTTCGAAGACATCTCCGTCCCGGATTCTGCGCGCACAGAGATCTGGGAGAGCAGGCCTCCGAAACCCGTTCCGCAAGAGACATCTGCCGGGTGTGCGGGCGATCAGGTTTTTGGGGAGCGACAACGCGACTGCTCCCTGATCGACTACTTCCGGACGCGGTTCTGCACTGCATCGATAGATCGACGACATCGAACATACTCAAGAACAATGGTTCTTGGGAATGGATCTTCCAGGCCTCCGGCGCAGGATCGTCCGCTGGGTACGTTTCTAACTTTCTGTTCAGTTTGTTCATCGCCATCACTTTGTTGGGAAATTTATGGATTAAATTAATTAGAAAATTGCCTAGATTCTTAACAGTAGCGCCGTCCAGGAAGTAGAAGGCAGAAGCACAGGCGCGACGCCTCCGGCGGCGACTTGATGCGGAGGAAGACGCAGATGGCGTGGCCGGCGGAGGTGCGCGCCACCGCCGCCGTCGTTTCGGCCTCGGCGGCCGAGCGGGAGCAGTCGGCCTCGAGTTGGCCGTAGTAGTAGAGCAGCACCCAAGCAGGGTACGCGGCGACGGCGGGCGCCGCCGACGAACCCGAGGATGGGTCTGTCGTCATCTGGATTTCCATGGTCGTCCGCCGTCGAGAGGAACGAGGGTAGGCGGCGCTACTCGGTGACGGCAGTATCGACGGGGGCCGGATCCACAATGTTGACTTTTTTTTTTTTTTTTTGGGTTTCGGTACCAGTTTCGGTTTCTGTTGCTGACGCTGCCCAATGGCCCACACGACGTGCAAACCGCGTCACCGATACGGCACGTTCGACCGCAAATCCTCGATCACCGCAAAACTAGAACCCCTTAATTGTTTTACTTATTATAAGTAGAGATAAATTAAAAGATTTCTTTAGCAGCCATTTTGATTAGCTTTCCGACGAGTCTAGCCTAGCTAATCGAGGACAAGGCTTTGCGCTCGGTGGTGAGGAGCCATGACCCATGAATCCGAAGTGCAGTCATCGGCAACAGTATGGGAATCCATCTCTGGCGCCGGACACAATGTAACTACATGCATGTGATTAGTTCTTTCTTCCCCCTTGCAACTCCAAGAATTCGCCGTGATTCTTTGTTACTATGTTGGATGTAAATTCACGGGAGGTGATTCCCTCGTCTGCAAGGAAAAATACTTCACGTACGGCTACATGGTACCACCAGAGATCTAATGATTTTCAAACAAATGAACCACCATCAAAGTGACTAAATCATTGGATCTTTTGGTCGTACAAATGGGTTGGATGTATAACTCTACTCGTCTGCGAAGTACCGTGGATTTGAACCTACATCGTAGCTCACAAATGACCATTTGTTTTTCTCGCAAAAAATAAGTTGTGCTTTTTTTTTCATCTTGTGCAAGACACAAGGTTGTTCGGAAAACTCTATTCTACATTAATTGATTCACAAGTTTACAGCTGTAGTGATTATCCATAGGGGGTATTGTCTTCTTACCTCCTTTGTCTTTTCAATTGTGATTTTACCACTCCTTTTTAAAATTTGTGATTTTACCCTGCTTTAAGCTTTATCCTACTTGATTACACAGACTGAACACTGAACAAACTAGTGTAAAAAGACCAAAATGCCTTTGTGATTTTGTCCCTTGCTTTTGTAATAGTTCATGATCTTACATTGTTTTGTATATATTTGCATACATACTCAAATTTGAAATCATTTCCATGGTATTGGAAACCAATTTAGCAAGAAAATTTTGGCCTCGGCGCCGGAGCAGGAGCCGCCAACCTCGTGTGTTGCTGTAGTAGTAGTAGCAGCACCCAACGCGGGTACGCGGCGGCTGCCGATGAACGGAGGAGGGTGGGTCCGTCATCTGGTGGCTTTACATGGTCGTCTCCGTCTAGAGGAACGAGGGTAGGCGCTTCTCTGTGACCGTGGTCTTGACGATACCACCTAAGCTGGATCCACAATGTTTACTTTTTTCGGTTCGGTGCGAGGTTTATCTGGGTTTATCAAATAGAGAAGCCGCCCCGCTGACCAACGGAACACAGAGCTGTGATACGTGGCTTTACTGATTCACCAAGAAGACGATATCTTTTTTATTTTTTGGTTTGCGAAAAGAAGAACAGGGAATCTGGCTGAATCCAAGTGTTTGTATGATGTTCTTTGAAAAAATAATTGCACGGCTCTGTGCAATACGAATCGAAGATTTTAATGTTGCCGTCATGCTGAATGGGGAGGCCCAATATATGTCCCGAACGACTAGTCAAAGTCTAAGGTCCCTTTGTTTATTTATTAATAATATAATATAATGTCAATGATCCAGGTCCCTTTTTTTTCTTTTTATTGTATGTTAGTCAAAGTCTAAAGTGCGTTGTTTTGTTTATTAGTAAAATTAAATTAAGATTTTCTCAGCCGTCACTTTGGTTAATTAGACTTTCCGATGAGCCTCTGCTCGCCGCCACCCCAGAAGCGTGCCAACACCACCGCGGAGGCCGATTGACAGGCCCCCTCCTCCCGAGCAGGAATACGCTCAGCGAGGATCCTAGTCGACTTGTCGAGGGCATGTGTGGCGCTCAGCAGGTGATTTCATCGTGATTCTCTGTTATGTTGGATGTGAATCCACACAAGGTTATTTCCTAGTCTTCAAAGAAAAACACTGCATGCTACAATGGTTTTAAAAATCAAGTAAACCATCACCAACGTGATTTAAATCATTGGATCTTGGTCTACAAATACTCCCCAGGCCACGGTCATGGCCATCCTTAAATGCTAGTACTTATTATATTGTAGCTCAAAAGTTGACAAGTTGTGCATCTTTTGTTTGCATCTGGTGCAAGACACAGGAGTATTGGGTGAAAACTCTATTTCCAGATAATTGATTCAGAAGTGTACCGAGTAAGTCTGTACTGATTATTCATAGGGCTATTGTCTTCTTACCCTGTTTTGTCTTCCAATAGTGTACGACTCCATTTTAGGGTTTGTGATTTTACCCTGATTTTTAAAACAAACATAATATTTACCCCTACTCCATTAGAGCCACTTAATAGTGTTAAAACTAGTGCAAAAGACCAAAATGCCTTGTGATTTTGTCCCTATCTTTTGTAACAGTTTGTCATTTTACATTGTTTGTACACTTGCATATATACTCAAATTTGACATCATTTCCATGGTAATGTGAAAATAATTTAGCAGGAAATTTTATTAAATGTTTATGTCTACATTTCAAATTAAATAAATAACAACCTGATTCATATACATCTGATAAAATCCTGCTTACTATATTTACAGTAATAGATCGAGTTCACTTAGGAAAAAGTTCCAATTTCTCGTCGACATCATGTGGGATTCACTTCACAACTTACAAGGAAATGAAACTGTGTACGGATCGAAATCAAATTAACATGTGTCAACAAATGGCATTAATTGTAAAGCAACTAGAACCTGGAGGGGAGTTGGCGTCGCATTCAGAGACATAAAGGAGGTTTAGAGAGACGGGTGTGTGATGGTAGTTTCGTCTTCTGCTCTTTTTCCAGTCATCTGTTTTTTTAATTTATGAAATCCAGGCCAGGGCAAACGGAGCGCTCATTTTCATAAAGCGGGGGCGAAATCACAAACCCTAAAGGGGAGGGGTAAGACCACATAGAAAGGCAAAGCTGGTGCTAAATTTAAATATTCTTCTGAGAACAAGTCCATGTTCATCAAATAGTGACTCTTACCTCATGGACGGTTCCAAGGTCAATTAGAATCCCCTCCAGTCTACCAATTAGAATCCCTTACAGTCTGCTAACTATTATTATACCCTCAAATGGTACTGATTGAGCCCACTAATCCAGGTTGTTTTGCTGTTAATAGGCTAGTCAAAGTCTAAAGTCCCTGCTTTATTTAGTTATAAAATCTTACATTTCTTCAGCGGTCACCTTCCTTTGACTTAATAGGCTAGTCAAAGTCTAAAGTCCCTGCTTTATTTAGTTATAAAATTTAACATTTCTTCAGCGGTCACCTTCGTTTGACTTTCATTTGCCCTCCCATGCAATTAAGCATCTTGTTTGGTTCCGTATGGTTACCTAATGTATATTGCATACGCACCTCATCTACTGTACTCAATATCGTTTTCCCTCAGCAAACGGCATCTTATATTAATTCTTGTTCAACAGAGTCAGTAGCTCAAGGGTTTTGTCCTCTATGGCATATTCCCTTGTCCGTGGTATATATATACAAGGTGGTAACATTGGTACTAGGCTACCAGCTGGTACTACGACCAAAATTGGTAACATTGGATGACTTGAGTTGAATTTTGTGGTCGAGCATAGCACAAATCACCAATTCCATCTGTCAAGGTGTTGTAATTCCCTTGTCGTCACGTACCCTCAGCACAGCACATTTGAGGTAACACCCCCCCCCCCCCCCCCCCCCCCCCCCCCCCCCCCCGCGTCTCACAATTCACTATCTCAGTTCAGTTTCTATGCATGCACGCACGGATGGCGTTTGTTTTTCAACTTTTACGCGAGGAAAGATACCAACTTGACCAGGACCACTGCACCTCTAATTTCTTGTTCGTTGGTCAGTTCCACAAGAATTGCTCTTCGACCCATTTGCATGACCGCATGCTAGGTCCAGAGATCTAATGATTTCAAACCATCACCAAAGTGATTAAAACTTAACTTAGATCTATGTCTGTACAGCGTGGTCGTACAAAGGGTCATTTGTATAGCAGTACTCTATTGTTATGGCCCTTTGCCAACTCTGCGGTGAGGAATGGCGGCTAGGGCAGGGTGTACCTGCGGGGCACAAGCTAGGGGAGCGGGAGTTGGGAGAAACTCGTGTTATTTCTCAATAAAATCAGGTTACATGACCCATCATTTGTAAGGGTCACTCGACTTGTTGCCTCCTTCAAGTCTTGATAGAATTAAACTCAACTTAATCTCCTATTTCCTAATTTAATTCCAACTTACCAGGCCAATTCATCCTTATATTTCAAAAACAACCATTTGTGTTGGCGGGCTTGTTCAGCTCAACCTTTGTCTTGAGCGGCTCTTGTAGGCATGTTGTGTAGCGGTTCACTTGCTGGAGCTCTTGGAGGAGATCGATCACTAGCACGTCCATCAAGGAAAAATGAACTGGTTGGTTTAGTCATCAATGGAGCATGTGCGATGTATAGTAGTAAGCTTGTCGAGGGGGTTGGCGCGTGTAGAGGACCGAAGTGCTCGTTCATCGAACGAGCAACACGCGGATATGCGCCTCTCATTGTTTAGGCACATGCCACTGGTGCATGCCTCATGTGGTAGGAAATGTACCACACGCGCTTGAGGTGTTGCCGTGTTGGAGATCACTTGTCCAACAAAAGAATTGCTTGCAGCGGCTCGACCAAGGAAGGATATCCATGTTATACCATCCTACGACGGGAATAACAACTGTGGTAGTGAAGCACCATCAAGTTGTTGGGGCGCGAAAACATCAGGGTGACTGTCGCCGACCCTGGTGAATAGGATGGCTTCAGTTGCACAGGCCATATCCGACTGACCAAATCCTTTCATTTTGTGATTCATTTTTTAAATCACGCAGGGAGCTTAGGACTCCTTGTTGATGTCATGCGTTTATATCTTTCCTGACATAATGAACATTGAAGAGCCTTAATGCTCGTTGTGTCTTTCAGACCAAAGGTTTCCATGTGAAATGAGTGTTTATTTTGTTCTTATGTTCATGATCTTTGCTTCGTGTATGCCTCCAGTTTCTACCATAATTAGTTAGGTTGAGATTTTTTCATACACTTTTTAATCAAAAGAGTTCTCATACAATAGTGTTAAGTTGCATGCACCAACCAACTCACCCAAAAGCCTAAGCTGATGGGGAAAGGTAGGCAATTCACTTATGGTTCAACACTCCCCCTCACGTGCAGCTCTCGTGGGCGCAAACGTGGAAATAGGAGCGGCGCAGCGGAATATGCGGTCACCAGGACTTGAACTCAAGACCTCTGGCTCTGATACCATGTTAAGTTACATGTACTAACCAACTCACCCAAAAGCCTAAGCTGATGGGAAGAGGTAGGCAATTCACTTATGGTTCAACAAATAGAATGTGTTCATACACTTAGTCATTCTGCTGTCTCTCATGCAAGCTGGTATATATTGTATTCTGAACAGGGGAGTGCCGGGTACTGCAAGTGCTTGAATCACAATGGCGAAGATGGTCAGTTCTGCGGTTGCCCAGGAGACAGTTAGCAAAATCGTATCTGGCCTCATTGAGAGATACGAAGAGAAATTGGAGTCCAATGCGAATGAAAACTTGGAGAGATTAGAGATCGCTCACATCAGGCTAGAGGCAGCTCTTGAGACTTCTGAAAGGTGGCATGTCTCTGATCCATCCTTGTTGCGTTGGCGTAGGAAGTTGAAGCATGCTACTCAAGAGTGCGATGACATGCTGCACAAATCCAAGCGGAGAATCCTTGAAGACGAAGAAAAAAGAGAGTTGAGTTAAAGAATTCCTCCCTTCCTAGCAGGATTGTGAATGCTACCAAGTCATTTGTTTCTTCTCTCTTTGACCGTGACAACAACGAGTTGAGTGGATCCATTGTTCGAAGATTTGAGTGGTATGCTGATGGTGCTAGTGAATTTCTGAGATTCATAGAGCTTGGTGGCACACCACACTGTCACAGGCCCTTTGACTCCCTTCTCAAGAACCTATTTGAAGGCAAACAAGTGCATCATACAATCTTTAAGGGAAACAAGTACCCCTTGTTTCGAATATGGTTGGTTTCCGTATAGTACTTCAGAGCATGGAACAGAGTTATCATGATAATTATACAGGAAGTCGACGGTACTGCACCAGAGGGTAATATCTACTTTAGTATCTTTCTACAGCTCTCAAAGAGTACAGACATAATTGGAACTGCAATCAAATGCTTGCATTTGTTTGTCCCACATTTCAAGTCTTCAGTTGAAAGAATTAGGAGAGAACTTGCTCAGCTCCCTGCTCAAGACTTGTCATGGGTGCCATCTGTTCATGCATTCAATAAAGAACATTGGGACAATGTTCATAGCCTTGGGACTCGATGGTTTCGTCCAAACTCATTATGTTGCAAGCAGCAACATGATCGGCATGATCAACATGAGCTTCAACATGGCCTTGACATGGCAGGATTATCAGATGTTTCAATAGAACCAGTAATTGAAGTGAATTTTCAATGCCAAGTTTCACTATCAGTGCATAGCAAACATCAGATGACCTCACGACCCGAAGATAAAACTTCTCTGCACGCTTCTCCCTATCTGAAAGCTGGAATTTCGTTTCAACCTCATGGCTCTTCAGGAGCCATGTTGCCTGTTACTAAAAATTCTGCAATAACGTCAATCATGGACCAGGAGCAAGATTGCATGCACACAGACATTACTTTGGAACAACTGAAAGATATCATAGTGCCAAGGGCAATAGATTACTTCCACGAGAATTCTGAAGCGACACTATATCAAATGATTTGGAAGTCTAAACATGGTTGTGCATTCATTCAGTTTGAGAAGCCAAGCATCCTCTACACACGGAGAACAAGCAAGCGAATACGGGGAGCTAATGGAGGAGCAAGGAAAAGAAATGTGTTGCTAGGAGAAGATCAGGAGCTCAGGAGACGGACACGTATGATTGCTCATTTGCTCCAGTTATGGCGTGCACATGCGCCTACCCAGGTGCGAAGGTTGCTCACGGATGTGGTGCAGAAAGATAAGGAAATTCAGTCAGCAGCACCGCAACTACATCTGAAATTCTGAATCATGTAATATGGATGGATAAGGGAAACAAGGGAGGAGGAATAGAATTAAGAATTGTTGGATAATTCACGCCTCCTCTTGTAACTTACGCAAATGTAGCACATTGTTCGGTTTTTTTTTCTGGATTATTTGTTTTGTATGGTGTTGTTTGTCTATGACAAACTGAGCCTATATTTGTTAGTAGTAATTATATGGGAATTAGCAGGCATCATATTTATTTTATGAATTTCAAGTCTGGGTTATGCTGTATGTGTACCCTTATCACCCCAGAAAAAAAAAGAAAAAATTGTAAAATCTTTGGAAGTCAGGTACATAATTTTGAGCACATGTCAATTAACTGAGCAAAATTATCAAAAATTAAAAAAACTCAGTTTAGTTGATAGACGAAACTCAGTAAAGTTGATTAACTATAAATGTTTCAACATCACGCATGCCGCATGCATGCCTGAAACAAAGTTTGCGCATAGATTTTTACCTATTCGTGATAAACCAAGAAGTATATGTCTTTGCCCAGTTATCATTATCGTTCTTTGGTACATCTACGATGCTATGGATCTTTGAAGTGCCTGAAATAAAGTAGGAACTAAATTTGCATTTTATTATTGTGAGCTTCATGGCACTAACATCTTACAAATTATTAGAAGGTAGCTGGGGACAACAAATAATGATTTATGCTTCCCTAGCTTTTCTGCCAGTGACACATCCATAGCAAATTTCGGATTGCAAATAAGCATTGTGTCTTTCACTTTACTGAACTTCCACTGATGCCCCAAATGTAATACCAGCTGTTTAATTTATTCAGGACAAGCAACTACAGCAAGCTAAGGTTACAGAGCTACAGAACTTTCTTCATCATCAAATTTAGGAACTTTGTTTCTAGATTAATTGATCCAGAACCGTTCAGAGTGCGGATGTAGGGCATAAGAAGAAATATAGACTTGCTAGATGGAGCATTCTATGCCAACCTAAAGAATTAGGGGGGTTAGGAATCCAGAACATTGATGTACAGAATCAATGTTTACTGAGCAAATGGCTCTTCAAACTTATTAACGAGAATGGAGAATGGCAAGATATGCTTAAGAAAAAATACCTACAGAACCAAACTTTAACACAGGTTGAGAGAAAACCTGGAGATTCACACTTCTGGGCGGGTTTGATGAAAGTGAAAAATACCTTCTTAAATCTAGGTAGCTTTGTTTTAAACAATGGCCAACAAATTAGATTTTAGGAGGATAAGTGGATAGGAAATTTTACCTTGCGTGAACAATACCCGTCTCTATTTAACATTGTTCGAAAGAAACATGTGACGGTTGCTTCTGTGTTTAGTACTTGTCCCCTCAATATCTCTTTTAGAAGGGTATTGATTGGTCAGATATTAACCCTTTGGCATAACTTGGTTGCTAGAATTGCACATGTTCAGCTTGTTGATAATAAAGATGTGTTCAGGTGGAATCTCACACCAACAGGTCTTTTTAATGTGCAATCTATGTATAAGGCACTTTTGAACAATGGTAATGTAATTCATAATAGAAATATTTGGAAGATGAAGCGCCTCTCAAGATTAAGATTTTCATGTGGTACCTACAGAAAGGTGTAGTCTTAACCAAGGATAATCTAGCTAGACGCAATTGGCATGGCAATAAGAAATGTTGTTTTTGTTCAACGAATGAAACTATTCAACAGTTATTTATTGAATGCCATTATATATGCTAGATTTATCTGGAGACTAGTATTTTTTTTTTTTGATTTACAACCGCCTCATAGCATTTCACATATGTTTGGGGTTGGCTAAATGGTATAGGTGCTAAACTCAAGAAACAACTACTTGTGGGTGTTGCAGCGTTATTCTGGGCTATTTGACTAAGTAGAAATGATATTATTTTTGACAAGACACCTATGAAAATTTATATGCAGGTACTATTCAGGGGGACTCACTGGTTGCAGTTCTGGTCACAACTGCAACAGAATGATGAAGATGTAGAGATCATGAGAGATGCTTGCCGACGCTTGGAGGTGTTGGCCATGGAAATCTACGCACACTATGGATGGAGTTTTAGTAATAGACTTTGATATATAATTTTAGATATCCAAACACCATGTTTTGCTGTGTGCATTTTACCATTTCGATTCGGGCAGACGGAAGTGCTGCTGATTTATAATAAGACGGCTGTAACCTCCGAGTGAGGCCAAGGCCGGGATGATTTTTCCTATTATCTAAAAAAAACCGATAAGCTCAAAGTAAAATATTCTGCTGAGAGCAAGTCCCTGTTTATGGACTGTGCCAAGCGTCATCTGAATCCCCTCCACTCTGTCAAATATTCAAATGCAACTGATTGAGCCCGGCCCAATAATCCAAGTCCTTTCTTTGCTGTTTATCGTGCATTAGACTAGTCAAAGTCTAAAGCCCCTTCTTTATTTAGTTATTAAGTCTAACATGTCTCCAGCTATCACTTTCCTCCAGGCTGCTAACAATTAGAATCCCCTCAGATAGTACTGATTGAACCCAATAATATCCAGGTCGTTTACTGTTTATTGTGCATTAGACTGGTCAAAGTCTAAATTCCCTTATTTGTTTAGTTAAGTCTAACGTTTCTTCAGCTGTCACTTTCCTCCATTCTGCTAACAATTAGAATCCCCTCAAATGGTACTGATTGAGCCCAATAATCCAGCTCGTTTTACTGTTTATTGTGCATTAGACTAGTCAAAGTCTGAAGTCCCTTCTTTATTCCGTTATTAATTAAGTCTAACATCCCTTCTGGTGTCACTTTTCTTTGACTTTCATTTGCCCTCTCATGCAGTTAGAGCGTCCCCAATGGTTGCCTCTAAGCTTACCTCTTAGAATTGTTTATTGAAGAAAATAAGAGAGAAGACAGCTAACTCTTAATCAAGAGGCAGCCTCTAAGAAAAATGAGAGACTTAAACATGAGCCTCACTCCTCTTCAATTTTTTGCAAGAGCTAGCTGCTACATCTTAGCTGTCTCTACCATTGAGGACGCACTGCTACATCTTAGTTGTCTCTACCATTGAGGACGCTCATGCAGTATACATGACATCCCATATTCTTGTTCAACGGAGTCAGTAGCTCGTGGGTTTTGCCCTCTATGGCCTATTCCCTTGTCTGGCGGTATATATATGTAGCTCATGCAGTATACATGACACTAGGCTACCATTGATACTAGCTACTACAGACCAAGTGGTAACTTTATATGACTTGAGTTGAGTTTTGTGCTTGAGCAGAGCACAAATCGCCAATTCCATCTGTCAAGGTGCTTGTGATTCCCTTGTCGTCAAGTACCCCTCGGCACAGACATATTTGAGGTAACTTCCCGTTCACAAATCGCTACCTCGGTTCAGTTTCTATGCATGCATACACGCGGTGAGATTATTTCTAACTTCTACATGAGGAAAAAAAAATATACCCATTCGAGCAGGATTACAGCAGCTTTCTGTTACCACAAAAACTGGCTCTTTATATGACGCTACAATCTTATTATACAAATAATAATTTTACTCCCCAAAACAATTCACTTTGCTGTTTCACCTCATGAACAAAATCTTAAATCGATTTACTCCCCCAAATAATTCATTAAGGCCATATCCGACCAATCCTTCTTTTGGTTAGATTTATTTTAAGGCGCCCAGAGAGGTTAGGATTCCTGGTTGATGTCTTGCGTTTGCATCTCTCCTGGCATAACGAACACTGAGGTGCCGTGGCTTTGTTGATGACTTTTTTCTCGCACCAAGGTTTTCCATGTGAAATGAGTGTCTATGTTGATCTTATTCTTATGTTCATGACCTGCTTTTTTTATGCCTGCCAATATCTACCATAATTAGTCAGATTGAAGTTTTTTCATACCTATTTTAACCAAAGAGTTTTCATACAACAAAATTGCGTTGACTGACAATTCGTTCATACATTTAATCACAGTTCTGCGGTCTCTCATGCAAGCTGGTATATATTGTTATTTCTGAACAGAGCAGAAAGTGCTTGGATATCGATGGCGAAGATGGTCACTTCTGTTATTGCCCAAGAGGCAGTTAGCCAAATCGTATCGGTCCTCGTTCAAGATAAAGTGAAAGTGGAATCAAATGCCAATGAAAACTTGGAGAGGTTAGAGATGGCTCACATCAGGCTGGGGGCAGTTCTTGAGACATCTGAAAGGTGGCAGGTCTCTGATCCATCCCTGTTGCGTTGGCGTAGGAAGCTGAAGCATGCTGCTCAAGAGTGTGATGACATGCTGCACAAATGCAAGCGGAGAATCCTTGAAGACGAACAAAATAAACTAGAGTCAAGGAATTCCTCCCTTCCTAACTGGATTGCAAATGCTACCAAGTCATTTGTTTCCTCCATCTTTAACTGCGACAACAATGACTTGAGTGAATCCATTGTTCGAAGATTTGAGTGGTTTGCAGATGGTGCTAGTGAATTTCTGAGATTCATAGAGATTGGTGGCAGACCACGCTGTCACAGGCCCTTTGATTCTCTTCTCAAGAACCTATTTGAAGGCAAGCAAGTACATCATACAATCTCGAAGGGAAACAAGTACCCCTTATTTCAATTATGGTTGGTTCCTTACAGTACTTCAGAGCATGGAACAGAGGCTATCCTGATAATCATACAGGAAGACAGTACTGCACCAGAGGGTAATGTCTACTTTAGTATAATTCTACAGCTTTCTGAGAGTACAGACATAATTGGAATTGCAATCAAATGCTTGTATTTGTTTGTCCCTCATTTCAAGTCTCCAGTTGAAAAAATTAAGAGAGAACTTGCTCAACTCCCTGCTCAAGACTTGTCATGGGTGCCATCTGTTGATTCATTCAAGAAAGAACACTGGGACAGTCTTCACAGTCTTGGGACTCAATGGTTTCGTCCAAACCCATTATGTTGCAAGCAACATGATCGACATGATCAAAGTGAGCTTCAACATGACCTTGACATGGCAGGGTTATCAGATGTTTCAATAGAACCAGTAATTGAAGTGAATTTTCAATGTCAAGTCTCACTATCAGTGCAGAAGAAACAGCAGATGACCTCACTGCCTGAAGATAAAATTTCTCTGCAAGCTTCTCCATATCTGAAAGCTGGAATTTCGTTTCAGCCTCATGGATCTTCAGGAGCCATGTTGCCTGGTACTAAAAATTCTGCAATAACGTCGATAGTAGACGCGGAGCAAGATTGCATGCACACAGACATTACTTTGGAACAACTGAAAGATATCATACTGCCAAGGGCAGTAGATTACTTCCGCGAGAATTCTGATGCCACGCTATACCAGATGATTTGGAAGTCTAAACATGGTTGCGCATTCATTCAGTTTGAGAAGGCAAGCATCAGCAGCACACGGAGAACAAGCGTGTGGACACGGGGAGCTAATGGTGGAGCAAGGAAAAGAAAGGTGTTGCTAGGAGAGTATGAGGAGCTCAGGAGACGGACACGTATGATCGCTCACTTGCTCCACTTATGGGGCGCACATGCGCCTCCCCGGGTGCGAAGGTTGCTCACCAACTGGGTGGAGAAAGAGAAGGAAATTCAGTTAGAAGCACCGCAGCTACAGCTGAAATTCTGAATTATGTAAGGGAAACAAGGGAGGAGGAATACAAGAATTGTGGAATAAATATCAGCAGCCTGTTGATCTCTTGGTCCTACTACTTAGAGGACATACTATCTTTTATGTTAGCAATATGCAAATGCACTACATCACTCGATGTTGTTTGGGATTTTTTTAATTTCGTATTGTGTTGTTTGCTTCTCGCCGAACTAAGACTAAGTATTATACGGGAACTAGCATGCAACATATATATAGCGTACACTGTTTATTTTTGTTTTGTAAATTTCGAGTCTGTGGTTATCCTGTATGTGTATCATGAACTGTCAACCCAGAAGAGAAAACTATAAAATCTAATACTCCAATTTTATTTGTTGCTTCATGTCTTTTGTTGTAACAGATAATTACAAATAATTCTTTTTTTTGATAAATCTGACTGAAAAAAGTGAAAATTTCTTGATTTGATATCCTCTGGTTGGAATTGATCAGGCCGATCTTTTTGGCGCCGCGAACCGGGGGACCATCGGGCGCCCGTAGGCGAGCCCCACGCGTGGCTCGCACCTCTAGCCGTGCCCAACTAGCGGGCCAGCCCACGTAAAGATGGTTTCAGTTTCCTTTCCTCGTGCGTCCTTCGTGCTCTCCTTCCATTCCAGGCGCGCCGCCGTGTCCCCTCTCTCCTTCCCCAGCGGCGGTCACGCGCGTCCCTCCTCCCTTCGACGCGCAGTCAAATCACGTGCCCTCTTCCCTCCTCCTCTTCCCTGCGCCTGCTCTGCGCACCTAAGAGCCCACGCCACCGCTACTATGCCGCCGCCCCGGCACCGAGCCCCTGCACCGCCACGCCCAACGCCGCCGCCGGCAAAATGAGATGGAACAATCGGAACAAAAGGCTGGAACAATCAGAACAAAAAAGGTGGAACAATCAGTCAAAGGGCTGGAACAATAGGAACGAAAGTCTGGAACAATGGAACAACGGGCTGGAACATCGGACAGAGGGCTAGAACAATCGGAACAAAGGATGGAACAACCGGAACAAACGGCAGGATAATCGGAACACGGGAACATTCAGAACGAAAGACTGGAACAAACGATGAAGTCAGCTGGGCTTGTATTGGGCCGGACCAGCACACTCAGTTGTTTGAAAATATTGACATAGGCTTACGAAAATGTTGAAACTGGTGTTTGAAAATGTTGACAGTTACTTGATAAGCTAAGTTGCCTTAAAAAGGCCGAATTTAGTGAGCTATTGAGCTGATCTACAAGTTAAATCCTGTAGCACGCCTATGTATAGGAGGTCCCACTCGCGGCGCGTATATGCGCACGCCCCATGATTTCCCGCCGCGAGCCTGCATTGAGAAGGCCCGATTGGAATCGTTAATGGGGCCCAATTTCGGTGGGCACACACACTTCACAGCCCACAGCGCAGCATCTTGGCCCATTCGAAGGGGAGCTGGACGGACCCCACGCCCAGGCCCAGCGCGATGCCGCCGCCAGCGCCCCTTCCAATTTTTCTAGCCGTTGCGCCTAGCGACCCCGACGGAACCTTCTAAATTCCCAATCCCCTGCTCCGATCCGCCTCCACTCCAACGTCTCCTCCTCCGCCGCCCGCCGCCGAGGACCCGCCGGTGATGGTGGGGCGGCACCCCGACTGCCACGTGCTCGTCGACCACCCCTCCGTCAGCCGCTTCCACCTCCAGCTCCGGGCCCGGCGCCGGCAGCGCCGGACCACCGTCACCGACCTCTCCTCAGGTGAGGCACCGCTCCCCTCGTCCTGATCCCTGCGCTGCGCGTGGATGGGTTCACCGCGATTTCGGGCTGCGGTGTGCGGATCGAGTATATGGGATTTCGGGTAGGGTTTAGCCATTCATTTCGACCGGATTTAGGCTCAGCGATGTCACCCGCTTGCGCTTTGATCCCCGCTTGGTAACATCACTAGCTCCTGCGAAAATGGTGCTTGCTCTTTGATCCACTGTTGAGTCGAAATGATGCGAAATCGAACGTGACATTTCCTCATGCTCGGGGTATGTTTCGTGATGCAGTGCACGGGACCTGGGTGTCGGGGCGACGGATCCCGCCCAACACGCCGGTGGATCTGGCCGCGGGTGACACACTGCGGCTTGGGGCCTCGAGGAGGGAGTACCGTCTGCTCTGGTTGACTCTGCGCGAGGCGTTCGAGATGGAGGACCCACTGCCGCCGCTGCTTGAGGAGGACAAAGAGGAGGCCCATACTCACCAGGTATGACCTGACGAATTATCCTTTATGCTTATGCTTATAGGGAAATCCTTATTATGCACTGCTGACTGTGGTCAATATGTTTGATGAAATGTGCAGGAAGCAAGCAACCAGTTGGCGACTGGGCAAAGGGACTTGGGGGACATAAATACACATGAGGTCTGATGAATTCTTATTTGTATCTTCAGAGCTGCATTTCATGTTCCTTGATTTTCTGGTTTAAGCGACGGGCTTGATTCATAGTTAGAAATTCGTTATGAAGTGAGGTAGAGTTGATGTTGAAAGAAGCTTTCAGCTGTTTAACAAAGTCAATTATCTTGAAACATGTGTCATATTTGGCATTCATTATTTCCATTATTTGATCTGGTTAGCATTCTATGAGATGCATAGTTGTCGGGGGCGAAACCAGCACTCAATACCGTCAGGGTTGTCGGGGTCTTCACCTTGTTCTCACCATTGCTGTGCAGTTGCAGACGAGATATTAGCACTGGTTTTACAGAACATTGCTAGGGTCAGCTGACTCCAACTAAGAGCTCTGTCTCCGCCCGCGAGTGCTATAGGTTTCCTGCCAGCTAGACTCTTGACTTCCATTTTATTCTGTCAATCTTCCAAGTTTTTAGATTACATTCTCTTCCTTGGTTGTTTACATCAGTGCCGCTTTCCTCTTGCTGAAGTTAAGTCTAAATGATGGCTGATTAGCAAGTGTCTCTGTATACTAGCTCAAATGCCTAATTTTTTAGGAGTTAAGTTTATTGTGAATGTGCACAAAATTAGTCCACATTTATGGCACGTGTTGTATTTCTGTGCTACTGATTAAATAATGTTCGAGTCAAACTTTTTTAAAATAAACGGGTGGATCTTTGCTTTACCCGAGGAACGATTTTCTTATGCTAGAAGTTCTGATGCAATGTGTACCGCTGACATTATGCTAACTTGTCAAGAAATCACAACAACAACAAAGCCTTTTATCCCAAGCAAGTGGGGGTAGGCTAGAGATGAAACCTGCAGGAACCAACAAGAGAGGCAAAACCAACAAGAGATGCAAATCAACAAGAAATGCAAACTTGTCAAGAAATCACTGATACAATTTAATCAGTTTAGCTGCATGCTTATCTGAGTGCTGTATGCCACATGTTTTCTGTTGGATGCATGCTACAAGGTTCTAGCTAGTTTGAATGATCTTGCATATAGTTTGCATGTTAACATCAAAGCATACTAAAATGAGCATCCTGTTAGATGCAGCTAATGCTGAGTATTGATTTTAATTTAGCCTAAATTGGATTATTACAAATTTCTTTTAGCACAAACTGTACATTTAGCTGATCATAACTATGCATTTTAGTGTTCACGTTCATATGCTCAGATTGCGTAGCGTATTGGTTTTCAGTTCCAGTTCAATTCTGTATTTCTAATCTCTTGGTGCACTACTAAATTTTGTATTCAGATTGTTAACTGTTTGCGAGAGTTCAGCCTCTTGATGGTGGTGATTTCCAATTCTGTGTTGGTTGATTTGTAGTGATTTTTCAACTTTGAAGGGTTGATGACAATGAAGATAACTCGTTTCCTGTAATTATTGCTAACTGTTTGATCCAATATACAGGATACAAGCAAGAAAATTGTGTTAGAAAACATTGCTTTTCCGGTGGTGATCCCCTCAGCACCACCGTTGCCTGAGTTTGCTCAGTCATTTTACCAGGAAGACTCTGCACTTTCTCATTTTCATGAAAACTGTGAGGAACTAACAAAGGAAAAGTTGATTAACAAGAGTCCAGTTTCAGAATCTTTGGGTTCTTTGGTCATACAAGATATGCCAGCTGCAATGACTAATGCCGGAAGACCAGTCCAGTCAGCCAAGCAGGATGCCTCAAGCAAAGTGTCCAAGAGGGCCAAGTTAAAGTCAGTCAAATCCCTCCGTGTTGACACAGGCAGAAACAAGGATAGAAGCAGCACTTTGAGCTATAGCTTTAAGAAAGAAGACCAAAATGATATTGCAGTGTGTTCTCAGAACTGTGGGACTGAATGCGCAGCCTGCATGGCTTTATTTGGTATTTCTGAATCTGAAGGAGCTTACCTAAAGGAAGAGATGATTGCAGAAGAAAAGGGCCATATGAATCCCCCAGCCAGCATTACCATGGAGGAAAATAAGAAAGAGCCAACAAATCCTGATAATTATATCTCACAATATTTGGTCGATGAGAAGTCAGAGAAGAGGTTGCTGCAGCCTGTGGAATTATCTGAGCCTGTTTCAGAAAATAACCCTGTTCCAGAAGTGAAGCTCAATGGTTTGAGCACTATTAACTTGGAGGAAAACATCTCAAACATTGAGAACGTGGCCCCAAATGTGATAGCTGAGGATCCTGAGTACTGTCAGTTCGAAGGCTCAACATGTGGGAATCTATTTGGCACTCAGGATACCGAAGAATTATCTGAGCCTGTTTCAGAAAATACCCCTGTTCCAGAAGTGAAGCTCAATGGCTTGAGCACTTTTTACCTGGAGGAAAACATCTCAAACTTTGAGAACGTGGCCCCAAATGTGATAGCTGAGGATCCTGAGTACTGTCAGTTCGAAGGCTCAACATGTGGGAATCTATTTGGCACTCAGGATACCGAAGAATTATCTGAGCCTGTTTCAGAAAATACCCCTGTTCCAGAAGTGAAGCTCAATGGCTTGAGCACTTTTTACCTGGAGGAAAACATCTCAAACGTTGAGAACGTGGCCCCAAATATGATAACTGAGGATCCTGAGTACTGTCAGTTTGAAGGCTCAACATGTGGGAATCTATTTGGCACTCAGGATACCGAAGAATTTCAAGACAATGAAGAGAACAGTCCACTGGACAAAGAGAATATCACTCCTGATGTCTCTGGTAACATAATAATGGAGAGGAGCAACAGAGGTCTGAAGCCTAACATTTCCCAAGTGTTGATGGATTCCATTTCCCCTCTCTCCTTAGAACATGACGTCTTTTCAGAAAAGGAAAACTCCATGGTGAACAGTGACGAGATGATGTCAAATAAACCAACCACCGAGAACCTTAGCCCGCTAATTTCAGCTGACACAAAGTTGCAGCAGGAACAGACAGAGTTTATGCCCATTTCACATCTAGAATTCAATGATGAGATCCTTTCGGACACAGAAAACTCAGTGTTGGCTCCTGGAAAGTATGATGCTATATCCCCTGTGAAACAGGAAGATCTGTTCTCAGACAAGGAGAATGTGACACCTGTCTCTAGGAATGGAAAGCTCAGTGTTAGAAGAGTTCTTGGGTCAAGGATGGATGATTCAGTATCAGCAGAAAACACTTCAAATACGGGAAACCGTAAATGGAAATGCAATGAGTTGTCAGCAAAATCCAAAGGTTTCCACACAGTAGATGATGATGTTTTCTATTCTGATAAGGAGAATTTGACACCTATATCTTCAGGAGGAGTGAAAGCAAGGCAGTGTCTTGCAAAGAATTTCACAGTTGATGCAGATCAAGATCAGGATGCATTCTTCTCTGATAAGGAGAATTTGACACCACAATCTTCTGCAGCTAGGAAAACAAGGGATATGTCTGAAAATCGTGCACGGATCGAAAGTGCGATCACAAAGAAAAGGGTTGTTGATAGGCTCCCCTTCCAGACTCTTCTGTCGAACTCTCCGTTGAGACCCCCTAGCTCGCGTGGTTGTAACTGTGCTGTTGCTAGAGCTGCTACTGCCGGGGACATGGGGATCAGGTTGGAAGATGAGTTCGAAAATGTTTCAGTAAGTTATTGCAAATATTTTTTTTTGCATTCTCCATTTTTATATCCTCTTCTGCTCATATGGAATCTAACATGGTCTAATTTTATGCTGAACAGCGTAATCACCAAGAATCAGGTAGGACTGTACAAGGGATGAAAGCATGGACCATGGTGGCTGATGCCGACTCTCTTCTTGATGACGAATCTAGGAAGTCTATTATGCTGTTAAGAGGCATAAAAGGAACTCATCTGGTCATACCAAAGATTGGTAAGTTAATAGTAGATATAACAGATGTGTCATTTTATTAAGTTGTTCACTGATTTTTTTTTTATCAAATGCTGTTTTCCATACATCCTTAGTGTACAGTCCTAAGATGACATCATTTGATTGCTTACTGTTGCCTACCGTATGGTGAATCAAATTATCCTGATGTGCCGTTATTTTCTGAATAGATGGTTCTTTCATGTGCCATTATGCTGTGCATTTGTGCTTATACGATCGCAAATACTAATCCTTTAAAAGAATATATGCTTCACATTTGCAGCCTTGAATGCATCTTTCTTTTTCCCAAACTGCTAAGTGAAAAAAAAAACCATCATCATAATGATGTGGAAGTTACTGGTGTATCGTAGCAACACATTTCTCATGCTATTTGTTATAACTGTTTTTTTTTCCTGCATCTATGCTGCTAATGCTAAAGCTTTTTATTCTCTTCACAGTGATCAGGGAGTTGGATTCCATGAAGCAGCGGGAGGGCTTGTTCCGAAGGTCATCAAAGGCCACCTCCATACTCCAATGGATCGACGAGTGCATGGAAAACGAGGGCTGGTGGATCCATGTCCAGAGTTCATCCGAAATGTTCCCGGTAGCACCAACTCCACCTGCCACTCCGTCGTCAGCCCAGTGCATCGACGAAGAAATAAAGCTCAGCTCTGGCTCCTTCAACCCTATGGCCTTGTTCTCCCCAAGAAGCTTTGCGGATATCATCTCTCCGAAACCCGAAGATCGTGTCCTGGACTGCGCCCTCCTCTTCAGAAAACTAAGGAGCGAGCAGAGCATGGTCATTCTGTCCAACAGCATCACGCTCAAGATCAAAGCTATGGCAGAGGTAACGTGACCTCTTTCTTGTAGCTGTGTCAAGGTTCAGTCAGTGTACAAGTAATAAAGATTTCGGAGGTAGCCATGGGATGGGCCGTGTCCAAATCGAACTAATTAATCATCACTACCTCTTGCTTACTGTGCAGGGCTTGCTTTGTGAGGGCGCAAAGGAGTTCCGGGAGAGCCTGATGAACCCCTGCTCCGACAGGTTCATGTGGGCAGCCAGCGTGCCTCGCGGGTCGGCCTGGTCGTGCCTGGACGAGGCCGCTTTGGCCGATAACTACTACAACAGCCACCACCATGAACGGAAGAGGGCTCCGAGGCCCGTCGAGACAGCCAAGGGCCTGAAGCTGATCCTGCGGCACAACTCTCTCTTCGCTCAAGCGACCAACACCGCAAGTAAGGCGCCGTTGGCCTCGCTGGCCTCCGTGTGACCAGCAGATCAGTTTCATGGTTCCACTCCACTACCTGGTGGAATGATGACAACGGTTGTAAATATGAATCCTTTTTATCTACTGCGGGTAGATTGGAATATGGCTGCTGGAATTTTGTGGCGAACTGTTCTGCTGGTGATGAAAGCATTTCGCTGGTATGATTTCCATGCCGGGTAAAACTGCAGGCTGCAGACTTGAACAAGAAATGGTGGGGGAAAGGTTCATAACACGGATTGCAGCAGACCTACAGCAGCGCACATGGAGGGATGTTCGTTGGCAGACCTACAGAGAACAAGAGATCAAAAGGAAGCAGCAGCTCGAAAGGAAGATGTCGATGGACGGTAAGCTCGGTTGCCCGTGTTGATCCGGTCAATACAATTTACAATTTACAAGCTCAACTAACCCCACCAACCCACGCGCGCTGTAAAAGAGCAGGTCCGGTCTATTTCCCATTGATCGCTTCTCTCCCTCGTGCTCAAAGTGTAGCAGCGGTCGCGCTCACCTTTTTCTTGCCCAAGAAATGTTCTGCTCCTCTCAATCTCTCATACCATTTCTGTCGTCCATCGACCTGTGCTCGCGTCATCAGGCCTAGTGTAACTGAAAATTAAATCTGGGGCTCCATCTATCTACCTCCCAGTACCTCCTTTGGGATTTATGTGCTTTGGGATTCAGAGCAAACTTGCTATTGATTTTTACATTTCGGTGTAAATCATCATCGTCCATTTCGTCGTGTCGCTCTAGATATTACACTTAGCGTAGAGTTTCAGGCAATTGCGGTATATTACCTCTTCCAAATCCTCAACAGGTGAAAACGATTTAACTATCTGGCTGGCTGCAATTCACTGTGCACGCGGTTTGACGGTGATCAGGGACAGGATCGCACTGCCTTCCTGCCGGTCAACGGACAACTTGACTTGGAAGCTTTTCGGGCCGTTCCGACTGGCAGCTGTTTGACCAAGCTGTGTTACGCGCAAACCGCCGTTGTGCACTTGTGCGTGGCTGATACGACATGGTCAACCACGCCTCACCTCCGAAAGGTGGGTGGAACGCTTCAAAGCCTTGAGCCATTCCTTTTTCTTTTTTTTTTTTGTGAACCCTTTTCTTTTGTGTGAACCCTTTCTTTTTTTACTGGAATAAAATATCTTCAGCTTCTGATTTCACTGTTATCTTCGCGCTTTACCAATCGTTGAGGCTGTTAACGGAAGATGTCATGCCTAACACATGCTGCTAAATGCTAACCCTCCTCATCCTTTTGAGAAGGTTAGGTAGCTGATGCTGACCGTCTCCGCAAAGGTGACAGTGACGCCCTCATCCTCTGCAACTTTCTTGACTTCTTCCCCCGCACCATATCCCGATCTTCATCCATCATCACTACTATATTGTGCAAGCAGCACATCACAGCACAGCACGCCCGTTTGTGGTTGTGGGTGCCACGATCCATCAGCTCCCGCCCTCTTTCTTCTTAGCTATAATTGGGATCCATTTCGTCTCGGCAAGCAAGGATTGGAAAGTTTGTGTGTCACGGGCACGTCACGTCCATGGACTGGCGTCAGCCTTGATGACTCTGAATCCCATCAAGAGTTTCTGCATTTCAGCAGAGGCCGCCATCATAGCATGGCATGGAAAGTGGGTAACTTGCCAAATCGATGATTCATCGAACTTTGAGGTGAATGGGCATTGCTAAACTGTCCCCAGTGAGGAACCCAGGAAATGTGTATGTGCAGCCTGCCTCAGTCATGAATGTCCATTGATTCCGAAAAAAAAGTCATGCATGTCCACGTCAACGAAGTTTCAACATTGTGAGAACCTTAAATTTCAATATCTTATTTTTTTAAGAGCAGGGCTTTGGATTTGGATGGTGTCATCTACTAGTGCTTATCCTGTAGGTCATGGATGGTGTCACACCTACCAACCCAGCAAATCTTGAGCTTAATTGGTCCTCATTACTAAGACTGTAGCATGAACAAGCTACTGTCAGGAGTTTATTCAGAGGGGCCAGTGGTATGATGAGACAACAGATAGGGCCACTCGTTGCTTGGTCCTCCATTCGGGCCCCAAAGATCATATCCATCTCGAGATCAAAGAACTCATTGAAATCTGAGATTCAAATGTATATGCAAAAGATAGATGACTGCGATTATTGCTACTGAAAAAAAATGTGTCACAAGCTTATCTGCATACACTGTGAGCATGCAATTCGGATTCTTTGAAAAAGGAATGGTCAAATTCCAGTAATTCAAATATGACGCTCATATGAATCCCAGTGTGCCCAAGAAAAAGGGCGAAAAAATGGTATTGTGCACAAAAAAAGAAGAATACAGTGTTACAAGGAAGATGCGCGCCTCTCCCTGACCCTAGAGGAATTAGTCAATATGCAAGGGATGTTAGGAATAAACAAAGGCACATGGCGGTGTGGAAAACAACGAAAGCGCTTGAGAAATCCAACGAAAACATTTGGATTCATCGTTTAGTGATTCCCACTGCTGTCCTTGTCGGCTCAGCGATTCTTGTGCGCAAACACATTCCCGTGAATCCTGCCTAATGTAAATGTATTTTTTTCCCATTAGGATCGTACGCTAAAATGTCTTGGAAATGCAGTAGATGCCATATCCGTCATCAAAGCAATGAAAGAACTATCTCTTCCTATTTGTTTGTCCTAATGAGACAAAGAAGAGCCTCCTTCTTTACCACTTTAGGGGATGGGGGTGAAGGGGGGTTTACATACAACCGGGACAAAGTGGTTTATGATTCAATCTCAGAGGCATTCTTATAACAGCGGAGTTTTTTTTTTCTTGATTCTTTTTTGTTTTGGTGCGCTCTTCCTTTTTTGTATAGAAAGAAGGGTTCAGTGGGAGAGCAAGGGGTAGTTAAGTTTTAGGTTGGCTCTTGTTTTTTTACAGACTTTCCTTTCGGTGTAATTTCATAAAGAAGTAGCAATTGTTCATTTCATTTTTTTGCAGCCACTTAACTTTGACGTTGTCCGTCCCTCCGTGCGAGACTGTCAGGCATTAGAAACCAGAATGATTTTCAGGCTTGTTGTAAGCCCACACCAATTTATCAATTTCCACTGTTAAAAAACAATGCAGTAGATTGCCATGAGTGGTAGAGTGCAGCAAGATGAAAATGTAAGAAAGGACCATTGCATGTACTTGGTATTAATACAATCAGACGAAAAATTGAAGCGCAATTAACCTGATCATTAGTGGGTCAGAAAAGGTGCATCATGTTTTCATTTAGCTAATCACACTTGATCGTATGGCTGAGTCGCAAAGCTCAGTCGTATGTATAGTCATTTCGCTAATAAAAATTATTCCTTCAAATTAAATTCCATAATATAGGAGATACAAATCACAAACCGCATATCGTCCCCTCCCTCATTTGCCAGCATTTTTTTAAAAAATTTCCCTTCTCAAAAACATGCCTCAGCCAAATATTGTTACAACTGAGATAATCTTTTCAAAAGAATTTTGACTTATTATAAAACTTTAAAGTTTACTCTTGGATTTTGAACAATTTGAATACTTTACCAGACATGTACCTGTCTGTCCTTCGCAAAAAAGAAAAAAAGAAAAAAAAAGTACCTGTCTGCAATTTACCAACAGTAAAAGGAGAAAAGCGAAACAAGGGATAAAATGCAGAAACAGAGACAACCGTCGTCTCCTTCCTCCCTCCTTCCTGGTCATCCCCCCATGGAGAATTCCTAGATACGACCTAGCTTCGCAGCCCCCGCACCTTCCTTCCCCCCAATCTTCTCCTCCACCAACAGGACCTCCCCCAATTCCCACAGGAAAGTGCAGATATTTCAGCTCTGTTCGTCATCATCACACCCCCATTGGAGGAAGCCCGGAAAAAATCCTATAAAAAAATGGGTGGAGCCATCACCCACGCCGCCAAGATCCTGTCCTCTTGCGCGGCCAGCTCGTAGCTCCACGCAGGATAAAGAAAGAGGCCAGTCTTTTCCCCCCGCTCTTCCCCTTTTTCTTTTGGCAAGATTGCATCTTCCCCATGTGACACCTGAGAAGTGAGAGCACAGATTTCATCCCCGTGTTGTTGATGTTTCTTTCCTTTCTTTTTCTCGGATTATGAACGCGGTTTCCTCATAAACCTCTCATAAAGCTTCGTTTCTTCGCATTTGATCTCGTCCGCAGGGCTCCTTCGTTTTCCCCGCTCGAAAATCCCTAGCTTCTCGTGTTCTTCCGCCGTCAATTCGCAGTAATCCCGGGAGGAGCCGCAGAAATTTGCAGCGAGAGGTTTTCCGAGGTGAATTTCCTTCCGTTTTTGACCGGTTCTTGATCGCCACGCCACAAAATTTCTCACCTTTTACGGTTTCTTGGTCCAGGGCGAGCTTCCTTCCAGGTGCCGCGGGCGTCTGTACGGTTCTTGATCCGGGGAGCACGCCGGGGCCGCGGCAATGCAGCCGGACCCAAGCGAGAACGCCAATGCGAAGGCGAAGCTGCCGCAGGCCGTGACGGCGCCGGCGCCGGCGCCGTCGTCGGGGCGGCCGGTGTCCGTGCTGCCGTACAAGACGGCGAACGTGCGGGACCACTACCGCATCGGCAAGAAGCTGGGGCAAGGGCAGTTCGGCACCACGTACCAGTGCGTGGGCAAGGCCGACGGCGCCGAGTACGCGTGCAAGTCCATCCCCAAGAGGAAGCTGCTGTGCCGCGAGGACTACGAGGACGTGTACCGAGAGATCCAGATCATGCACCACCTCTCCGAGCACCCCAACGTGGTGCGCATCCGCGGCGCCTACGAGGACGCGCTCTTCGTGCACATCGTCATGGAGCTCTGCGCCGGCGGCGAGCTCTTCGACCGCATAGTCGCCAAGGGCCACTACACCGAGCGCGCGGCTGCCAAGCTCATCAAGACGATCGTCGGAGTTGTGGAGGGGTGCCACTCGCTCGGCGTCATGCACCGGGACCTCAAGCCGGAGAACTTCCTTTTCGCCAGCACAGCAGAGGACGCACCGCTCAAGGCTACTGACTTTGGACTCTCCATGTTCTACAAGCCCGGTATGTGTGTTTCTTCCTTGCTTTACGTTGCTCTGTTCGGTTGGTCAACTTCTGATGTATTATCTATTATGTCTTGATGGGCTTGGCAACCATTAGCTCATTGTATGCCCCTATCCAAATTATTTGCCTAATTGTTGTATTAGAACAACCTCTATTAGTTTGTTGATACAATGCTAACTGATCCAAACTATTAGCCAGTTTTCTGTATTAGAATGACCACTGTTAGTTTGTTGATACAATGAGACCTGATATCATCTCATGGTCAAGTCCGTTGGACCAGGCAGTACTGCTTCCACATGTTGATTTTTACAAGAGGATAATGCTATTTACCGTCTTCATGATAATGCATTGCTAGAATGGTAGGAGAACGGATCAAACAATTCAGCTCCACTGTTTCTTTTTGTAGACCAAAAGATTTCAAATTGCAAATTTGGTATGGAGGTAGTAACCGGTACAACAGGTCAAAATATACATTGTATACTATACTGCCACCACTTTAGCGGTGCTGGTTGCTATTATTCTTCCTCATTTAGTATGTAGTGATTTTTGAACTTTTGTTTAATCTAGAGTTTGGTACAAAGGTACTTGCATGATAAGATGCATAATTTTGACTCCTATTATGGTAAGAAGTTCTCAGTAATTCCCATGCTTAGTTTATTTTGATGATACAAGCCGTGCACTTACATTTCCTCAGGTGATAAATTCTCTGATGTTGTTGGGAGCCCCTATTATGTCGCACCTGAGGTGCTTCAGAAATGCTATGGTCCAGAAGCTGATGTCTGGAGTGCTGGTGTGATTCTCTACATTTTGCTTTGCGGCGTACCCCCATTTTGGGCTGGTAAGATTTTTCCCACTCAAGCCATCAAATTAGTACGTCTCTTGAGTTCTCATGTTTCCCATTGCCGTATATGCTTTTCTCTGCTCAGAAACTGAAGCAGGAATCTTCAGGCAGATTCTGCGGGGCAAACTTGATTTTGAATCTGAACCCTGGCCTAGCATCTCTGATAGTGCTAAAGATCTGGTCCGTAATATGCTTACTCGTGATCCTAGAAAGAGATATAGTGCTCACGAGGTTCTCTGTAAGTCCACCCGTCATCTCTGTCAGTTAGTCGGGTGTGTATGTGTGCTTGCATGGCACATAGGATATGTTTTTTGTTTCCTCATAATGGTATTGTGTACATCAGGTCACCCATGGATCATTGATGACGCGGTCGCACCTGATAAGCCAATTGATTCTGCTGTTTTGTCAAGGCTGAAACATTTCTCGGCAATGAACAAGCTCAAGAAGATGGCATTGAGGGTATGTATTGTTACTTAACATCTGTGTTGCTATAGCTGATTCTGTAATTTCAGGTTTTTTCATTTGTTCATTGCTGCATTGCTAAACTAATGCTTCATTACTGCACATTGCATATACTCCATTTTCACATGTCTTGATTCCATTCTATTTGAAGGAGTCCCACTGTTGTCAGTTAAAGTGATTTATTCAGCAGTAATATGAAATACAAGTGGAGGGAGTAGTTATACCTCTTAATTCGTAGCTCCCTGCTTTCTTCTCTGATGATTGACCCGAATGTTCATTCTGCTTCATTTATTTTGTTTTCTATCTTCAATTGTAGTCTGTTCTTGATCCATGCTATCAAGCTGAGCGTAGTAAATTAGATCTTGTTTTGCGTATTGTCTTGTACATTTTTTTGTTGTTTCTCTGGGAATTAGGTACATAAAGTTTTTTTGCGGGTGCTTAATACATCATGGAGATTGTAGAATGTAGTACAGAAAACCTTTTTGCGGGCACTTGTTACATCATGGATATTGTAAATGTATCTAATACTGAATGCATAGCGTGCCATTTGCAGCAGTCATCTCGAACATTTAACATATTGTACACATCTTCTTTATTTGCAGGTTATTGCTGAAAGCTTGTCAGAGGAAGAGATTGGTGGCCTCAAGGAGCTGTTCAAAATGATTGATACTGACAACAGTGGAACTATAACATTTGATGAGCTGAAAGATGGCTTGAAAAGGGTTGGCTCAGAATTAACAGAGAATGAAATTCAAGCTTTGATGGAAGCAGTAGGTTCTTTACTAGTTGAATCATACATAACTCCTTTGCTGTAAATAGAACTATATTACATCCTGCGGTTAGTTGCAGTGTTGCCATATTCAATCTTGTCTTTTGTCACATTTGTTTCAGGCTGATATTGACAACAGTGGAACCATCGACTATGGTGAATTCATCGCAGCTACATTGCACATGAATAAACTAGAGAGGGAGGAAAACTTGGTGTCAGCATTCTCATTTTTTGACAAAGATGGAAGTGGCTTTATAACGATTGATGAGCTGTCACAAGCATGCCGTGAATTTGGTCTTGATGATGTTCACCTTGAGGATATGATTAAAGATGTTGATCAAAACAATGTCTGTCTACTTTCTATCTAACCTGCTCTCTCCATTCCTGTAATTTATCTTTATTCTTCAATTTAGTTTTTGTTGTTTCCTGATTAATCTGTGTCTTGGTTTCAGGACGGGCAAATTGACTACAGCGAGTTCACGGCAATGATGAGGAAGGGCAATGCTGGTGCAGCAGGTAGGAGGACCATGCGGAACAATTTGAATCTTGGTGAACTCTTGAATCCGAGTAAAAGCTAGTGTGTATCGGGAGGCCTTGCCTGGTACATTCTGATCGAGTCTGAAGTTTTGCATATGCGTCGTCAGCTGGACTAATCTGGAAGCGTGCATTGCTGAGTGCTTGTCCTTGTGGTGTTCCTTCGCTGGAGGAGAGCTTTCCTAGTACAGTATCAGTTAGAGAAGAGAGAAATGTGGTATACTATGATCACTTATATGTATTCCTGGCGATGTAGGCTGAACATTATCGAAAAGTTTTTCAGTCCCTAGTACTACTGCTGTTTGTTGTCAATGTATAGGTTGATATTAAATGGCACTTTGCGGATCTGGATTCCTGACCTTGCTTTGTGGCCTCTTTTTAGTTTTTGCAAGTACAATCAATATCTGTTTATCACTGTCGCTAAATTGGTGGAATGGATACAAAATGCGATCAGAAAACTCTTTTTTTTAATTAAAAAGTTTGTTAGCAGGTCTGTCGGACAAATGTTATGCGAATGGTGTGATTTGTAAGAAAATAGTGTGGTTTGTCATGCATTTGGGCCGTCATATAAGCCCATTTGTGAATTGTACTTGGCATCCTGGGCCTTCAACACAGCCCACTAGGAAATTTGATCCATCCAGATCCAGGTGTCCGAGACCTCAATCACTAGCCAAACCTCCTCCTGGCAACTCCTCCCTCCCCAATGCCGCCGCCGCCGCCGCGGATCCTCGCCGGCGGCGAGCACCACCCGCCGCCCACCTCCGCCTCTTCGCCGGAGCACCCCTTCCTCTCCGCCCACCTCCTCCTCCCCTCTCCATCCCCATCCCCCGCCGACTTCTCCTCCCCGCACCTGCCCCTCGCGCTCGCCTTCTCCTTCCTCACCCACCCCTCCCCGCTCCCGCGCAGCCTCGTCGCCACCCTCCACGCCGCCGGCGCCCGCTTCCCCGCCTTCTACCCAGCCTTTGCCTCCGCCCTCCTCTCCCTCCCCTTCCCGCTCCTCCTTCCGCACTCCCGCACCCGCATCCTCCTAGCCGTGGCAGAGCTCGCCCGCGCCGCGGCGCCGGGGTTCGCGCCCCTCGTCGGTTCCCTCCTTCGCCGCGTGCCGTTCCAGGGTGATGCTCGCCTGCTCGAGCTCGTGGCCGAGCACGCCTCCTTCCTCGCCGACGAGGAGCCCCAGCTCCTCGCCTCTGCCGTCTTCGCGTTCCTCCGCTTCCTCGCCAAGAACCGCCTCGCGCCGTTCCCGAGCAGCGTCGAGTGCAAGGATTGTGAAGAGTGCAGCAACGCCAAGAATCTTCAGGAGTGCAGGGAAAAGCTGGTGTCTTTCTGTGTCGCTGTGCTGCGGGATCACTTCAAAGTGTGCGCGCTGATCGGGAGGGACCTTGTGAGGTCGCTCCACGATCTGATGCTTGTGCCGGAGTTCCAGGCTCTATGGAAGGACTCAATGAGGGACCGTGCTGCCGAAATCTGCAGAGTTGGCACGCCTGGTTGGTGCACTGCGGTGGCCATCTCGCCCGAGATGGAGACACAGCTCTTGTTCATGATGAACAGCGTGAAGTGGGGGGATCAGAAGAGGTACCAGCTGTGGTTTGCGAGGAAGCACCTGATAGTGCCTGGAGGGGAGGAGAGGATTCCTGACATTATCCGGTTCATTTGTTGTGGATACCACCCGACCAATGAGATCATGCAGTCCGGTGTTATTGCCCGCTGGGCGGTCATTGGTTGGCTGCTGACGAGTTGCAGCAAGGCCTATGTCCAGGCGAATGCGAAGCTGGCACTGTTCTACGACTATTTGTTTTTTGAGGAGGGCAGGGATAGTGTCATGAATATTGAGCCTGCAATGCTCCTGATGGTGAATTCAGTATCTCAGTATACAGAGATCACAAACATGCTGCTTGAGTTCCTGTTTCTTCTGATTGAGAACTATGATGTGCGGAGGAAGGAGGCAATAGCTCAGTGTGTGAGGAGGGCGTTTGGGGTACTTGTGAAAAAAGGGGTGGTGCCCTCGTTGGAGCCGTTGATAGGTTGTGAGAAGCTATCACCGTTGCTGAGGCAGAAGCTTGTCTCAATTTTATCTAGTACCTGTCCTGGAACTGCTGAAGAAGCATGTGGAAAGGCAATTGACGAGGTTTCCCAAGGAGCAGAACTGAAGAGGGGAGTTTGCTCAAACTAAACCCATTTATGGTTGTGTCGCAACCATCGATCTTAGAAATGAACTCAGCACCAATACACCAACAGTTTTTTTTGGTAGCTTTGGGTAAACATGCAAAGTGGAACTATAAGGGAAGAGGAGAGGACAGATGTGAGAAATCTTTTGTAGCAGGAAGAAAATGAATATGGGCTGTGGAGCTCATCAGTAGTAAGCTCCATAATCTGTATGCCAGTTTTTGACTGGTATCAGCAGAAACAGGCTCAACTAAAAAAAAAAAAAGACCTCCATCAGGAGATCAAGCTTGACATTACTGGTCCAAACTAAATCAGAAGCAAATATTGCTAACATTCAACTAAAGGCCACATGTCACACAGATAGTGATAATGATGTTCTTGCTTGATGTTTATTTCTGCTCGTTAGCATAAACGAAGAGTTGAGTTTGTTGAAGCCCTTTTTAAGCTGAGATGCTACTGAAGTGCGGAAGATCGAAATATTGGGTGCAGCTCCAGGGGACCATTGCACAGATTGGACGTTCACTCGAAGGAAATATAACATCATCTTAAGGATGATACTTGTGCTTCTTGTTGTTCAAGTCGCATATTTCTAAATGTGGTGAATTGAAATACAGGAGAGAACACAAGTTTTTGTATGTTATCGTCTGCCTGAATCCATTAAAGACGCGTGATGAGCTTTGGGAGGCTACAACTCAGACTGTAACTGATGCTTTTACTGATGTCTTAACATCCAACATTTAAGCGCATGCACCTCCAGGATTTGATGTGTCAAAAAATTGATGCTCTGCGTCTTTGTGATAGTGGAGTTTTTTGTGCACCTATTATTTCCTCACTGAAGGTTCATATGTGCCAGTCATTTGTATGGATGTATTTCTCTGAACTCTGGAGTTGCAGCAGCCCATCTGACTTCAATTTATTGTTTATTACAAAGTATGCAACGCGTGCCTTTCAGTCATTTTCAGTCAATACATTCAGCACATGTGAATGTCACGAAATGCGAATCCGCATCCCTTGGAAAAGGGCACAAACGATCGTACGCCTGCAACAAAGCTCGGGCCCACACGTCAGTAGAGCAACCAGAACCTGGCCTACCTGTCAGCGGGTGGCAGCTCCAAATCAACACCTCCGTGGGGCTCACGAACCGTGCGGCATGGTCCTCGCGTTGCCGTCAAACCACGAGGAAACAAGGGGAACGCGATGCAGCAAACAGGCCCATGGATTGGTTCTTTTTTTTTTTTCGAAAGATCCATGGATTGGTTCTTTCGAATACAGCCTTGTCACATGTTCTTGTTCATCATGCATGAAGCTTTAAGCTTCAAGAGAAAATGTTTATTTTGCAGGATTTACATGGTGCAGAAAAGAGAACATATATGTGCCAGAGTTAGGACAAAAGGAAAGGGTGGCAAGAGGATCGAAGAAAAGAGGAGAACATTTGTGCCAGAGTCACGAATTACATGGTAAAGAACAGAGAGCATTATTTTCTTTCACAAAAGGTTCATATGTGCCAGTCATTTATATGGATGTATTTCTCCGAACTCTGGATTTCTTTTTGCGACAATTTTTTTTTTGGGAAAAAAATTATATGCTTCTAATCATTTTGTAACTATCCGAGTTTTGTCATCTTGTCATTCAATAGTAAATCCCTTTCACAATACGTAGCTTCTTTCCTTTTCATTGAGAGCTGTCGGTGTCATGTGGGCATACAGCCAAACAGTTCAGCTCCAGATGCATGCAGCCAACAGGTCAGCTCCAGATGCTAAAGTCTGACTGGAAAATTCGAAGCATTTATCACCAAAAGTCTCATTGAAATTCCGATTTATTTTGTGTAATCGATTATATACAGGTAAGTTCATGAATGTAATATATCAGGACATCCGTAACCGTTGGAGGATTCCTATGGGCAACAGCAAGATGATTGAAGCAACCAAAGCACAGCCATTCATATCCAGAAAGGCAGTCTCCACCTCACAACTCATATCCTCCCTTGCATGCCCCCACCAGGTGCACACTGTTATATGTGATCTGCTGCTGCACTTCTCAGTCCCCTAAGGAAAGACAGATCACTGTGAAGCTGTGCCAAGGAGAGGTAGTATCTGATCTCCTTGCCCTTGAGAACCAGAGCAATGGCGTCTGCTACTCTCCTCAAGTCATCTTTCCTTCCCAAGAAGGCCGAATGGGGCGCCACCCGCCAGGCTGCTGCTCCCAAGCCGGTGACTGTCTCAATGATCGTCCGTGCTAGCGCATATGCTGATGAGCTTGTCCAAACCGCGGTATAATTTCTGAACAACCGGCAGTATATATATTCTGAACTTTGCACCATGCATGTAGAATGTGATATAGGTCAATACCGGTGATCAGCAGCTATGATCTTGGGGCAAGAAGCATTATGGCACACAGAATTTTGAATCATTATATTGCATCGTGTTTTTGGATTATTTGCCCATATGTCCTGCAGCTATGATCTTGTTCAGTGATGCATCTGAAGGGTCATATATAATTAAGAATCACAACCTTAAACTTTTAGAGAGTATTTCATCAACTTAGAAAAGTAACTATTCTTTCCAATAAGGAAGGAAAGTTCAAAAATTATACATTCAATTATGGTTCATAAACTCACAAGATTTATCCTTGATGCAGAAAACCATTGCATCACCAGGAAGGGGTATCCTTGCCATGGACGAGTCAAACGCTACCTGCGGCAAGAGGCTTGCCTCCATTGGTCTCGAGAACACTGAGGCCAACCGCCAGGCTTACAGGACCCTCTTGGTCACTGCTCCAGGCCTGGGACAGTACATCTCTGGTGCTATCCTCTTCGAGGAGACCCTTTACCAGTCCACTGTTGATGGCAAGAAGATTGTTGACATCCTTGTTGAGCAGGGAATTGTGCCTGGGATCAAGGTCGACAAGGTATGCTGCGCACTCTAAACCGGCTCATGATAAGAAAGAAATCTGTGCAAAACTTGAGTAAATCACTGTGAACTGACAAAGCACTTGCAAACTGAGACTCTAACTTTGCCCTCACTTCAGGGTCTTGTGCCACTTGCTGGCTCCAACGACGAGTCATGGTGCCAGGGTCTTGACGGCCTTGCCTCACGTGAGGCGGCCTACTACCAGGCCGGTGCTCGCTTTGCCAAGTGGTAAGAAACTTGCGTCTGCAACGGCATCTCTTTCAAAAAATGCGACATATATACATGCCGCCATGTCTATAATGAAGTTCTGTTGCAGGCGCACAGTTGTCAGCATCCCCAACGGTCCATCTGCACTTGCCGTGAAGGAAGCTGCCTGGGGCCTTGCCCGTTACGCCGCCATTTCTCAGGTATTTTAATTTGCCATTTTCAGCCCAAAAAAAAAGTCTAGTGAGTGAAAGAGGACCATTGATCTCCAACATTTACATGAACATCTTTTATTTTTTGAAAGACCGTTACATAAACATCTGACATGTTCTTATGCTAGGACAACGGTCTGGTGCCAATTGTTGAGCCTGAAATCCTGCTGGACGGAGAGCACGGCATCGAGAGGACCTTCGAGGTTGCCCAGAAAGTCTGGGCCGAGACCTTCTACTACATGGCCGAGAACAATGTCATTTTTGAGGGCATCCTCCTCAAGCCCAGCATGGTCACCCCTGGTGCCGAGAGCAAGGACAAGGCCACCCCTGAGCAAGTGGCTGAGTACACCCTCAAGCTCCTCCACAGAAGGATCCCCCCGGCTGTCCCTGGCATCATGGTCAGTTTCTATCAATCATCTTCTTCTCAAAATGTTTATCTCCTCTTGTGCATTTGGTCAAGAATGTAAACCATGTTCTGACCTGCGATGAAAAAAACAAAAAAAAAAACTGCAGTTCCTGTCAGGTGGCCAGTCTGAGGTGGAGGCTACCCAGAACCTGAACGCCATGAACCAGGGCACCAACCCGTGGCATGTGTCCTTCTCCTACGCCAGGGCTCTCCAGAACACCTGCCTCAAGACATGGGGCGGCCGGCCTGAGAACGTGAAGGCCGCGCAGGACGCGCTGCTGCTGCGCTCCAAGGCCAACTCCCTGGCTCAGCTCGGCAAGTACACCAGCGACGGTGAGGCTGCCGAGGCCAAGGAGGGCATGTTCGTCAAGAACTACAGCTACTAAGATGATACACTGCTAAAGCACCTTGAGGGCACTGTAGGCAGTGTGCCATGCATTACAGGTTCAGATGGACAAACACACAGTGCGTTTTTACCACCCTATTAAGTGGAACACTTGGAATGGTTACTGCATTTCACATCATTTCTAGAGCGTTGTTACCTTGTCTGCCATCTGTATTTTACGGACAAACATGAGTAGACAAATGTCTATGTGGAATGTGGATTTGGTTACTGCAAAGTTTTGCATATTAATAAGTGCCAGATGAAATCCACCGTATATGTATGTCGGAGACTGAAGTCATAACTGAACTCACAGAGTTCCGGTGCATCCCTGACATCTTGCAAATCAGCTAATACAAAGATGTAGATTTTTTTTTTAGAAAAGGGAATATGCATTAATATTCCAGCCTATGAATGCATATAGCTATCCATTATAGATGGAGATTACTAGCCAACTTCATTCATAAAAGTTCTAAGCGAGTATTCCATAGTGTTCACATCCGTTCAAATAACATGGGAAAAATAGGGAGAGTGGAATTGTTCAAATTAAAGTGAATGTTGCATTACCACTGAAGAAATAAATACCCGTGTACCGTCTCATGAGTCATGATACTCTCAAAGTGGACATGGAGCCCGAACTACAAGATTGAACAAGTTTCGCTATGAAAAATGGAGCATCTGTTAGCGCATATGACTCCGATGGGATTAAAAATGAAAGTGTTGTGATCAACATGGTTCAAACCCATGGCGTACTTGTACCAAGCGGGAGGGAGGAGGAGGAAGGAGCTGTGGCCGGCATGGACTGAAATAATGTTCAGATTATCTGGGTTGGGCCGTTATGCTGGACAGACCCGGACAAGCAGAAGAAAAAGGGACATAATTGTGCTGAACATGACATTTGGCCCAACTGTAGTGCAAATTCCCAATTTTCAGGAAACGTTTAGGTTGTCATCCTAACAAAGACAGAGGAAGTGACCTTTTCTAGAGTTTTAGTGTGATGCAAACTATAGAATCTTTCCAAAAGTTTAAAAGCATCGAGACATTTAGGGAGTGTTTGGCATCGCCCCAGCTTTAAAAAATTCTGTAGAGTTTTTGAAGGTGCTCATGTCTAGCTCCAGAAATTCTCAAAGCTGGAGTTGTAAATACATTCAGAATCTTTTGTTGAGTCCTTTTATTTTGTTTGAGATTAAAACTAACAAACCAAAATATTTTAATCTATTTTACAAACTTAAGCTCTTGCATGGGTCTCAGAGCTCGAGCTATGCCAAACAGACCCTTAACATAATAGGATGTACCTTGCACAGGTTCATTGCAGCAATGCAATGAGCGAAGAAGATGGGAGTAGAATTGAATAGACAAGTATGGAAATATTTTCTTTCTGCTTAGGGAAAGATCTCTCGCGGTGGTGCCTACAAAGGAGACGACCCATATACCACTAGATTGACCGAGATAAGGTCATCCCCCTACAAGGAGCCACTCAGCCACCTCCTAAGAAGGGGGGCACATGCCCCATACATGGGACTGTCTTTCATATATAGGTCGGATATTTTGTCATGTATTTTGAGAGAATCAATGCGTGATTTTTCTTGTACAAACCGAATTTGAATCCTAGTAGGCTTAAAATAGTCGAGGACTTAATGATTAGTTAACCTGGTTAAATCATTGTACCAGCCACAGTTGCTTTTCTGTCCTTGAATCTTTTACGGTGTGTGGGATAACAGGAGTATCAAAAGCATGCCAAGCTTAAACATGTTTGGTCTTCTTACAGAAATGTCAGAAAGGATTAAGCATTAGTTAACTTGTATGCATTTACAGAGGAGTAGGCTATTTAGGCAATTGGACAGCACAGGGTATAACAAGGATAGCAAAACTTGAGTTCTGGATGTGTGTCAATTCAGCTGGTGGGCACTGATACAATTATAGCATTCTTTTAGCCTTTATTTGGATCCTGGTTTATATAGGAGATCAAACATGAAGGATTAATTTTAGCCAACCAAAGGATCGACTAAAACCCCACTAATGCGGACTGACTCTTAGTTCAATAATTAGTTTATCCACCAAACATGCACCTGACTAATAGTTAGCTGACTAACAAAAAAATTAGTCAGTTTATTTTTAGTCCAAAACTAATTGTTAGTTCCATGAATCCAAACAGAGCCTTAACAAAAAATTATTATTATAGGACACGCAACACGAGTTGAACAAATAGCAGCGCACGCTCACGATCATGGCAGAGCTGCGCAGCGTATCATGCAACTGGGGAAGCGTCAAGCGTCATGTTCACTGGACAGGGAACTAAGGGAAGCGCATGTTCACTCACTGGAAGCCGTGTATAGTGTACTGATGGTCGAGAACACAACACGTTGGACATCACATCTGTGATCATGTGGGACGGGAAACGAAGCCCTCGCCGCCGTCCTCCATCTCCGGCCTGGACGTCGTGGACGCGAACGTGGCCGCCGACGAGAAGACAGTCTGGACGGCGCCGTAGGTGGCGCCGCAGCGGCGGGTGGGCGGGGTGGGCATGCACTCCCGGAGGCAGGTGTAGGGGTTGTCAGCGCAGTAGCAGCCCTTGGCGCACTCGCCGAAGCACTCCCTCCGGTACCTCGCCGCTTGGTCCAGCACCCGCAGGAAGTCGTGCACCCTGTCGTCCTCCTCGTACTCGGCCGCCGACAACGGCGTGACGGAGCACAGTCCGGCCAGCAGCAGCGCGCAGACCATGGCGGCGGTGATCAGCCGCCGTCGGAGGGTGGTGGAAGAACCGGAAGCCATAGATGCCTTACGTCCAAGCTTTGCTTGCTAGCTTCCGGTTTGGTTTCTGTGCTGAGAGCTGCAAGCCTGGGCAGTGGCATTTATAGGGAGATGGTCATATATATCGTGCATGTAAGTGCTCCATTGTTCCTCAAAGCTTTGCAAATGAAAGCTCTCCCTCTGCTTCAGGGCTTCCTCTGGTCCCAAATATTATGTGTATTCTCTTTGATTTTTAATTGGTGTCGTCAGGACAACTTTCTTAATTACTACCTCTGAATCAGTTAAAAGCCAGAGGGGTAATAATATTTGTTTTGTTTATATTGTTTTAGATAAAGATAGTTATGTGTCATGAAAGTAATTTTTATGATGAGTCCGATGACATATCTTATATTGTCAATATTTATGAATTGTTTTTTACAGTTGATGATGATAAAGTATGACTTGCAAAAATTCTGAAATGGACCTATTTTTGAGATATGGGCCGGATAATACATCTCCCACGCGTTCACTTGTTTAGTTTCGATGGTCCTGGGATCTGGTTTGTAAGGATGTATCGTGATTTTGTTTGGTTAGTGGCTGCAGGATGTGATGGTACAGAGAGGTTAACACTGTTTCAAAGTGACACACACCCGCAGTGTGACTGTGTCAAACGTTCATTAGTTGTGTCAACTACTAACGAGCACGCTGAAAAACACCCTCCAACACTCTGTAATACATGACAATAAGACAATAACCATACGCTTATAAATTAGTACACGTGACCCTCGCTACAGATCGAATCCAAATTCTAAAGTGGAGAGAAATTTCGAATAAAAGCAAGAGGATGCTCTTGTGATAAAAGAAAGGTGAAAAGGACGAGATGCTTCGTGTTGGGACCAATGAACCCGTATTGCACAGGAAGATTGATAAATTTGGTTCCGTTCATGGGTGGCTTTCCATCGAGTACTGCATAAGCTTCTCTCCCGACTCCAGAGCAATTCTACACATTTTGGACGGTAACAACATAGTTGACATAAACTCCCTCCGGTTTTAAATTGTTAACATTATTAATTTTTTTTGTTTGACCATTTGTCTTATTCAACAATTTTTAAAAGATTATCATATATTTTATTTTGATTTGTTTTATCATTAAAATGAGACGAATGGTCAAACGTAGTAAAAAAAGTCAATGGCGTCAACAATTTAAAACCGGAGAGAGTATTAGATTAATTGTTAGGCATAGTCGGAAATCTAGTGTCAATAAACACAAATAAATACTCCCCTCATTTTCAAATATATGACACCATTGATTTTTATTTGAACTTTGACCAATAATATATATTCAAATACTTAATTATGTAAAATGAAATGATATTATTAGATATATATATCATCAAAAAAACTTTAAGCTCAAGTGATATATTTATAAAAAAAATATTTATCTATTTATACATATATTTATAGAAAGGATGAATAGTTGAACGAATGAAAAAGTATACTATATTTAATATCATCATGCACATATATTTATCTATTTCATCGCAAAAAAATATTTATCTATTTGTACATGTATTTATAGAAATGGTGAATAGTCAAACATATATTTGGGCAAGTACAAATAGTCAAACATATATTTGGACAAGCATAAATAATCAAAACATATATTTTAGGCAAGGACAAATTAATAGTGAAACACATATTTTTGGCAAGGCCATTTATAGAGAGATGATCATCGTGCAAGCAAGCAGCGTGTATCAAGCGGCTTCATTCTTCCAACAAGGGAAGCATATATAGGCGAGGATGCATGGATGGACATATATGAAGTGCAAACTGCGCAAGCTATAGCACGGACTCTAGAGCTACCAATCAGTTTTTTTTTTTTTGAAGGGTAAACGCCCTTAAGGGCCATCAATTAAATGCAGGAAATCTTACAAAGTTTTGCCCAGCAAGGCAACATATACATTATATTTTGCAAAGGACACCCAACAGAATGCCTGAAATTAGAACATTGGAAATCAAGGTTTGTCATGCCTTGTAGCATTTGCATTCCTAGCCAAAATATCTGCAATAACATTTGATTCTCTAGGAATGTGGTAATAAAACCCTTTAATCTGATGCTTGAGGCCTCTTATATCGGCTATGACTTGTCTTGATCTCCATTCTGGTGCATCTTCATCAGGGTTATTTATACAGCTTATAAGTGGTAAACAGTCCGAGAAGAAAGCACATTCCTCTACCTGCAAAACAGACACAAGAAACATTCCAAGGTAGAGGCTGAGAGCCTCAGCATGCATAGAAGATTCAGCATGTGAAGTTTTGACTTGAATTTGTAACGACCAGGGAGACTGGGCAGTTTTATTTGTAATATGAATGCCCAAACCAGCCTCGCCGCCTCGCAAAAAGGAAGCATCTGTATTACACCTGCAACCAACACTAGAATGAAAAAATCTATTTTCTGGCTGCTGAGAGATAACTGGTTTATCAGTGGAGATGTCCTGCAAAACAAGGTCTACATTATAAGCTTCATATTGAGCTTTTAGATCAGCTTTGGCCTGGAAAATCACCGAATGAACAGAGTCGCATTTATTTTGAAATCTTAGATTATTCCTAGCTTTCAGTATATGCCATAGAATATAACAAGCTAGGTCAAAATTTTCAGCAGTCTAAAAAGCTAAAAATGGAGTGGAGAATATGAGCACATGAACCATAAAGATTATCAGTTTTTTATGCTCAAAGGAGAAGCAAACCAAACTGCCCTAGCAAAAGAGCAGCGAAAGAAAAGATGTTCATCATTTTTCAGGAGATTACACCTGGAGCAAGAAGAAGGAATTTTGTTCATCCTTCTACTCACTCTCTGAGCATTGGCTATATTCTTTGTCAAGATCCTCCAAATAAACATTTGAACTCTCGGGAGGATTTTTTTGTTTTTCCAGATGTAATCAATAATCCTTTTAGCTTCAGAAGATAAATTAAGTTTGCTTACCGAGTTTTGAATTTCATCCTGATGAATGAGCTTGTAAGCACTTTGAGCTGACCACCTACCTGACTTGTTTGGTTTCCATACAAGGATGTCTTTACCATCAGATTGTGATAGAGGGATCTGCAAAATGTGATTAGCAAATTCAAAACTAAAAAGAGAGTATATGAGAGGCGCGTTCCATCTTTTAGGCTGAGAAAGCTAAAGATCAGAGACTTTGATTGGGAGACTAGAGCGCATCGCTTCCTCAGAAATATGATTATGAATGTCTATCCACATAGGGCACCACGGCTCGTTCCAAATGGAAACGTTCCCATCAAAGAGCTGCCAATGGACTGAATTTATTATATGCTTTCTGTTGGTCGTTTGTACGCTCCCACTTATATACCGCAAGAGGACGGTGTACAGTTGTAGCACGTTTTCCCTTAAAGTATTCCAAGGTTTAATATCGAACCACAGAGAACAAGCGGGACTTAAACTATTATTTAAACTACTAAATTAATATAGCAAAAGATGTGTGTGGAAAGAATGATTAACAACTAGAGATGAAAGAGCCTGCGGTTGTAACAAGGTTATGAAAGGATTCTCTCCTATGGTTTGGAGCACTGGCATGCAACTCTAATTAATGGTCGATTGATAGGTTTAGTATTCTACAAGACATGGTGGTTTCGTTCTCCTCTCGCCCTGTCACGACAAGGGTTAATAGTTCCCCACTGGTTTCTTGCACTATGTGATAATAACGTATTGATCATATACGAAATAGAAGCATCACATAGACTGAACACATCAAAAGAGTATTGTAAGTGTGAGAGTTACATAACCAGATTTCCCTCGCCACGGAGAGAATATGAGATCTACTCACGCATCATACTGCAACACATGAACATGGCTACAATAGGACGCGGAATTTTGGCGTGGTCCCACAGGTGCCGATCGGCACGGCGGTGTGCCGGTCGGCACAATCTTCCCTTTTGGTGGTGATGATCGGTGATCGCCGTCTTCGCCGCCACAACCTTCAACCTAGGTCAAAACCTCCGTATGTTTTTTTCCGTCTTCCTTCTCGCAACCCCAATCTTCTCTTTTTAGTTCCTTTCGATTGTGGGCTGGATTTCACCGACTCCGATTCTGATATTTCTTCTGGGCTTCATATTCTCCGAGTGGGCTTCATGTTTGGGCTCGATCTCCGTGGTGCCGGTCGGCACAAGTCCGTGCCGACCGGCACGGTCTCCAATTTCTCCGTTCTTCGGGCCTCCGGCAGCTCTTTATCCGTAGTCTCTCAATTATCACCTGTTTCCTGCAATCCTTCCGAATACACAGAAACTACGCATATATATAATAATGGGGGTTAATTGTTAGCAATAATGACATAATAAGGTATTAAAAACACCATATTTGTCATATAAAATGGGTACCTAGAAAGCACCAACACTTTCTTACCTTCAGAATCGAGTCCCAAGTCCAGGATTTGGAACCATGAATGTTTGCTTTCCAAAAGGAAGTGTTAGGAAAGTACTTACTTTTCAGAATTGTTGCCCATTAAAGAGTTTGGATTTTCAAGCATCCTCCAAGCTAAGCCTGTGATTAAAGCTTTATTAACAGAAGAGAGATCCCTAAAACCTAAGCCTCCAACGCTTTTTGGAATGCAGAATTTAGTCCATGCAGAGAGGCAAAGAGGTTTGTTGCTGTTGTCTGGATTATTGCCTTTCACTAGAAATGTCGAATGATATGTGTTAACTCATTTGTAAAAGTTTGGGGAAAAAGAACATGGGACATATAATAAATAGGGATAGAAGAGAAAACTGATTTGATGAGTGTGGAACGTCCAATATGTGAGATATAATCAGCCTTCCAATCAGAAAACTTGGATTTGAATTTAGATTTTAGGAAGGCATATACTTTGGACTCTGGGATATGAGCGGTGAAAAGGGGATGGCCAAGGTGAGTAGACTTGTGATCCATAAAGGAAACATCAAAGAGGCTTCTAATATTTTCTTGAATGACACCAGGAGTGTTTGCACTAAAAAAAATAGAGGATTTGCTCCAGTTCGGTGTCTGACCAGAGTCATCACAGAATGAAACTAAGATCTCTTTAATCGCTTGCGCTTCCTGCATTGTAGCTTGGCCACATATAATAAGATCATCTGCAAACAAAAGAGAGTGAATGGATGGAGCTTGAGGTGCCAATCGAACTCCTGAGATTGTTCCTTCTGAGATAGCATCTTGCAGCCTGCATGTTAATTCATTTATTGCCATGATAAAGAGATACGGAGATAAAGGGCAACCTTGTCTGATTCCTCTAGAACTTTTGAAACTTCCATAAGGTTGGCCATTAATGATCACAGAGAAAGTAGGCCATTCAATACAAGCTGCAACTAAGTCGATAAAATGGTCATTGAAACCCATCCTACGCATGGCAAACTTTATGAAATTCCATTCCAGCCTGTCAAAAGCTTTGGCTAGATCAAGCTTAAGCATAAAAGCACAACTGTTCCATTTCTTTGGACTAAAAGAGTGAATAAATTCATGGACAATAACGATGTTTTTTGTTATCCTATGACCCTTAACAAAAGCATACTGAGAAGCATTAATACAGATAGGCATGTAAGGTTGCATTTTTTTCGCCAGAGATTTAGCAATTATCATATAAATTACATTACAAAGACTAATGGGTCTGTAATCGATAGGTGATGTGCAACTTACCTTTTTAGGAATAAGAACAATGTTTGTTCTTTTTATGCCTTGGGACAGATACTTAGTTGAGTAAAAAGATTGAACCAATTTATGCACATCATCTCCAATCCAGCTCCAAGCTGCCCTATAGAATGCTACATTTCAACCGTCAGGTCCTGGAGCAGCATTTCCTCTCATTGACTTCAAGATGTTGAAGACTTCTTCCTTGGATGGGTGTTGGTCGTATCTACGCACCCACTTATATACCGCAAGAGCACGGTGTACAGTTGTAGTCTTTTTCCCCCAGAAGAGTATTCCAAGGTTTAATCGAACCACAAGGACCAATGGGAATTAAGCAGAATCATCAGTAAAAGAGTTAGCCAGGCTTTCTAGTGAGCGTGAGCGTGAGTTTTGGGAAAACTGGGGGCCGTGCCGATCGGCACAGGGGGTGTGCCGGTCGGCACGAAGGCTAAGTTGACTGAAGTGTTGTCCGAACAGCCTAGGAAACCTGATTGGATCATGGGGTAAGTTAGCCAAGTCTGCTAGTTGAGATCGTAACCAAAAAGCTTAATCAAATAGCATCATAAACGGAATTACTCAATTATTGATAACCAAAGATCGATAGGTTGAGACTCTTTTCCGACGAGCCCTGTCACGACCAATCGCCTTAATCGGTCGCCTCTTCCTACTCTACACATCATCTCAAGGATCATCGCGTATGCATTAGCGGCTGTGGAGGTACGGAGACAACGTGCAATTATGGCGCATTACAAGATCCCAATACTACCTTAACCACAATGGAGATAGTGAGAGATTGAATCCCTCACCTCTTATTGCCACCACAATTAAGATAATATCTGATACTTAGTCGTCACTAAGCGTAGGAACAAGTGCATGTAAAGACCATAAAATCCAGGCAATCAATAATCAAAACCATTCATCCACATATTCAACCATACTTCGATAATACATAGTGCAAGATACATCACCATCTAGTTGGCCTACCTCGATGGATCACCTCTTTAGCACCGATGGTTCTTGATCAACAACTAGAGAACATGAAGAACGGGGCAAAGCCTCGGTGGCTCTAAACTTACTAGCTGTGTTGTCCCTCTGGCGGCGGATCCCGGAACCCTAGGGCCTTTACAAGTTTATATAGGGCTGTACATCAGAAAGGAAGAGGATCTCGGGAAAAGAGTCCTCGTGCCGATCGGCACAGGGGTTGTGCCGATCGGCACACCTCGTGTCCAGCTCGGTTTCCTCCCTAAGTCGGTTCCGAAGTCCTAGGTAGCTTCCATGTGGGCCTTCCAATCAGTTTTCTTCGAGATCAAGTCTTGTATTGCTCTTTCAAATCTTCGAGTATCTTTTATCTCTTCGTGACGAATATCTCCCAAGATTGGTTCGGATAACTTCCTTCTAGAATAAACTGAATGGTGGGCCAGCTTCGGTGGCCTTGGAGTCCCCTGTGCCGGTCGGCACAGTGCTGTGCCGATCGGCACAGTGGGCCTTTTCTGCTGGTTCTCTTCTCTTCAGATCCAGATCAACCTCAATGTCCAGAACGTCGTCCTTTTCATTTGTTTCTGCAATAAAGCTCCAGAACGACATATATACAAATATGGTGCTATTATCAAGGATTAATGGCCTATAATGATGATATTTATGCTCTAAATAAGGCGCAGTTGGCATATAAAATGGCATGCTAGAAATCGCCAACAATGGGGCAGAAGTAAGATTGTCATCTCTTCTTTCATCTGCCAATAACGTATTAGGGAAGTCTTCTCTATGTTGCAAGTGGAAGCAAATAACTCAGAAAAATAATTAATAAACAGTGAGCAATTGTTCAATAGAGGTGACAACAGCTCCATCCGAATTTTGAATTGAGCTGATTCTGTTCTTCCTTCTTCTTTTAATCACACTATTATGGAAAAAGGAAGTATTCCTGTCTCCTTGAGTGATCCATCTTTTCTTGCACTGTTGTCTATATAAATCAACAACATATTGCAAAGCTAAGAAATAACTCTAGTTGGTTTTACTGAGACTTGTCAAAAGGCCATTGGGAATTGAATTTTGAGAAAGAAACTCACACCTTTAGAATAGAGGATATACGTGAATGAATCACAAGTGGAGAACGTAATCTTTTTAAACAGGTGACAAAGCTGTCCTTTCTTCTTTGCATATCTATCAGAAACTTTCTGGCATTTTCGAAGGATATCGAATGCAAAGAATTGTGTGCATGGTTGGAAAAAGAAATTCTTGGCTACTATCGATGATAAGAATTCAAGGGAATTCTTCCCCCCACACTCAAATTTTTGCTAGTCCCGAGCAAAACAGCACAAGGTACAGAGTTAATTATATTTTTTTATTATTTTTTTTTTCTTCTTCTTTTTTTCTCTGTTTTTTTTCTCTGTGCCGGTCGGCACATTGTCTGTACCTGCCAATTTCGCTCTGGATTTTTCATTTGAACTGCTGTATCACATGTGTACCCAAGAATACAGTAGGATATGGTCAAGGTTTGATATTCGAATCAAGAAATTTGGTTCTCAAGTATCGGATACTCGGCGAATTATGCATAATTCTAATGCGGCAATTTGCATAGCTCGAGTGGGAATAAAGCTAGAAAATCAACACGGTACGCGAAAGATGTGGCCTTTCAAGTCTCATACCCTGAGAATTAAATCTTAACCGAGGTCAATCATCAATCATAGTCTCAACTTAGCAAAGGCTTAAATTGAGTCACATATATTTGGCATTGGTAGGCATAACCAAAAGATACGGGGTAATTCTAAAGCTCACAATAAGAACATTTGGATTTTATAAAGAAATAGATACTAGGTCATGTCATCCAAAATTGATCCTTTTTATTACTTGCATGGGTATTTTGAAATGATCTACGCCACAAATGAAGTGTTTGCCGAATACATTATAGTGAAAGTTCGAAATTTTATTTATGCTCAACATCGCTCGATCATCATTGATACTTCTCAAGATAGACATACATACTCGTATCATTTTTCAAATAAAGCATAAAGATCATCATCATATTTGATTTGAAAGCGCGGGCTACATGATGATGTATCATTCTAAAACATACTACTAGCACACTTGCATAAATAAAAGCGCACAAACAAACTAAACACACCCGTACATGGTGTCCCAACCCGCTCACACACACATAAGCAAATAAATAAAAAGAGAATGCGAAAGGGAAAGAAAAATGCAAACCGAGAAACCGATACAAGTTGTGCCGTACACAACACACTACCCATCGAATGGAGGTGGCTGCGTGTAGTCGAAGCCGTAGTACGCCGCCTCCAATCTCGCGAACTCATCGATCATCGCGTCGGTGTTGCTCCGCATCGCGCCCGCCAAGTTGTCGATGCGTTCAACGTATTGAACGTTGTTGTCGATGTATCGATGCATAGGGGCAAAGTTCGCCCCCGGAGGACCTGCAGGAGCATAGTAGGGTGCCCCCTGGAAGTGCTGAGGGTAGACAGGGGGCATACCGAAGTACCTGGTGTCGGTGCCGGTCGGCACGGTGCCTGTGCCGACCGGCACGAAGCCCGTGCCGATCGGCACGGGTGCTTGCTGAGCCGGTTGGCTGGGCGCGGCTGCTGCCGCGTCCCAGCTATCCCAATCCGCCGCTGCGCTCGCCGAAGACTGCCCGACGACCTCCTTCCTTCCGCGCTTGGTCTTCGTCACCTTGTGTCGCTCGCGGAGGTCGGCCTCGAGCCAATTCCCTCCGTCGATCTTGTTCGGGAGGAAGAGGGCGAGCTCGGGGCAGGGAAGCTTGATGCCGGTGCCGCATACGTAGTAGCCGAGCTTGGCGCTTCCCGTGATGGTCTTCCCGCGCACCATGGTCTCGTCGATGAGCGCCGGCCTTATCCAACAATCTTCCTTCATCATGAGGTTACCTTCGGTGACTTGGAAGATGATTGTTTGGAGGTAGCCTCCAAAAGCTAGTCTCGCCTTAGGGTTGGCCCTTTGGCTAAACCAACTCCCCACCATCATCATGACGGGGTTGCACTTGCACGGACTTGCGATGGCGTTGTAGAGCCAATGCAAATCCGGGTCGGAGATGTTGGTGGTGTCGAGGCGGCCGGTGGTGCGTGCGGCCATCCACCGGTGAAGAATTTGGATCGTGGGGTTCTTGATGTGCCCCCTCTTTCGCTCGTCCGCGTCGGCGATGCGGCGCCAAAATGTGTCGAGCATCTCCGTAGTCGCCGCGCCGTATACGGGGGCCTCCCTATCAAAACCGAGAGCATCGGAGATGTCCTCGATCGTGATGGAGTATGGCTCATCCCGCACACGGAACTTGACCTTGTCGTTTCCTTGCTCGTCCACCTCGCGGCTCATGGTGGTGATGAACTCGGTGATGAGCTCGATGTCGAAGCTGCTCGCTTGATCGTGGAGGGTCTCCCACCCAAGGTTGAGGAGGCATTGTTGGAGGTCCGGCCATACCCCGACCTTGGAGAGGAACTCCTCATCCATGTCGATGTTGGAGACGATGCGGCCGCGGATGTTGGTGTAGTAGAACTCCTCCTCCATGCTTGTGAGGGTGAACCCCTCCCGAACCGCGCGCGGTACATATGCCGGCTCGCTTGACTCGGCCTCCATCGACGATCCGCCCGCCGCGGCGGCGGCGGCGGCGGCGGTCGCGCTCCTCGTGCGCGGTCTTGGTCCTCGAGGGATGCCGATGTCGCGGTGGGCGATGTAGAAGTCATCCCGCCCTCGTGGCGGTGTCATCTCGATGGAGAGCTCGGGGCTATCATAGCCCGCCGAACTTGCCCTCCGCGCCGAGATGAAGGAGCCGGAGTCGCTGCCGGAGTTGTTGTCGCCGGATTGGTGCGACCCGCCGGAGTGGTGTGATCCACCGGAGTGGTGCGATCCGCCGGAGCTGAACCCCCGGCGAATCTTCTTGCCGGCGCTCTTGAGCGTGGAACCGAACCCCTTCATTTCCTGCGAAAGAATGGAAACGAATTGCGCAAATGGAGGAAGTGGAGGAGTGGAGAAGGTTACCAGGAAGTTGTGGCGAAAATGGAGGAGGTAGTGCCCCCTCTTATAGCTCTCCAAGTCGTCCAAGAGAAGGAACCCGCGCCGGTTCAAATTCCACGAGCGCGCCGGTCGGCACAGTGCCGTACCGACCGGCACATTTTAAAATTTCGCGGATTCCGTCGTACCTCGGCTGCCACGCCTTCTTTTCCTCTTCCCCATGCCTTATATAGTGTCGCATGTTGGGAGACAGGGGTGCACCAGTAAAAGTTTGGCTTTCCCATGATGTGCCGATTGGCACGGCTTCCGTGCCGGTCGGCACAATTCAAACTTGTACTGATTCCCCCCGCGCCTTGGCTTCCGCAATTTATTTTCCTCTTCCCCGTGCTGCATACAGTGTCTCATGTCGGGAAACAGGGGAGCGAATTTGAAATTTGAATTTCTCAGGAGGTGCCGATCGGCACGAACTCCGTGCCGGTCGGCACTTTTGCTCCATCCCAAGGCAGGGTGTGCGTGTTCCCCCTGTGCTCGGCAGCTGCATGGGTGTCAGTGATTTTTCCTCCTTCCAATGTGCGCAGACTTTGATTATCCGATTCGAATTCTTGGACACCGTGCCGGTCGGCACGGTTGGGTGCCGGTCGGCGCAGCGAAGTCCGTTCCCGATTCAAAACTTCAAATTTTCTGGTGGATGTCAAGCTTCCTGTAGCATCAAGATTCCTGGAGGTGGCGTTTCCAAGCTGCGCCAATCGGCACGCCGCCGTGCCGGTCGGCAACTGAGCCAAATTTCCGCCAGTGCCTCCTTCTTCCGCAAGAATCATCCAGTATATCTCTGCGACACAGAAAATACCAAAAGCACGGAAATATTCTCGGGACAATTACCGCACCTACCTTTCCGAATTTTCCTTCCTCGAATATCCCGCACATTTTCTTCTTTTACCCCATATTAATTTGCATCTTCAGATCGGGGTATCTTCCAGAGCAAGAGCACGATTTGGCGTGCTAGCTAGTGTGCCGGTCGGCACGTCCTGTGCCGATCGGCACATGCCAGGATTTCTTCTTTTTGCTTCTTTTCTTCCTGCGCTGTTAGCAAACAAGCGAATACAAAAACAAAAAACTGCAGAAAGTAAACAGACAGCGCAGGAGTTCACACAAAAGTTAAAACAAACACTTGGACTAACAAATTTTATTCCGGGAGCATTATTGTGGATTACAAGCAAACAATTTAAAGGCCGGGTTGCCCTCCCGGTTAGCACTAAATTTCTAATTCACGGGTTGCCCTCCCGAAAGCACTAACACACAAAGACTCACCCTATGACTCGCTTCCCGAATTTTGGGTTGCCTCCCAAAAAGCGCTCTTAGTTTTAAAAAGGTCGTAGAGCTTGACCTTCCCGCATAGATTACTTCCTTAGCGTCGCCCTACGGGAAAATGTTGCGACACTACAAGGTTCTCTTGTCTCTTCTCCTTCAATGATAGGACATGTCCTTCCTCCAATTACCCTCGATTGCTTTATGGTGCGGAGACTTGTATTTCTCAACCCACTTGGATACCGTACGGCCTTCTTCTCCCTTGGGGCGAAAATTGAACGTGTAGGAGGCTCCACTTATGTCGAAACTTATCTTTCCACTCCCCACATCAATGTTTGCCTTCGCTGTCCTCAAGAATGGCCGGCCCAAAATCAATGAAGTCTTTGTCCTTCTATCCATATCAAGCACAATGAAATCCACAGGAACTATATGATCACCAATCTGGACAGGCACATCTTCAGCAATTCCATCGGGATAGCGAACCGATTGATCGGCCAACTCCAAACACATAGCCGTAGGCTCCAACTCTGGCAAATTCAAACTTGCAAAGACATAGCGAGGCATGACACTTACACTTGCTCCAAGATCGCATAAAGCCCCTTCAAAGGTTTGAGCTCCAATCAAACACCGGATACTAGGAGATCCGGGGTCGGGCTTCTTTTCTGGTGTAATGTCATTAATAGCTGCAGTGCACTCCCTTGTCATCTTCACTACTTCTTCTGATGCTAAGGACTTCTTGCTTTGCATAATATCCTTTATGTACTTGACATAGGTGGGCACTTGAAGAGCATCAAGGAACGGAACATTGATATATAACTTCTTCATAATATCGACAAACCTGGAGAATTGCTCATCATGGTGTCGGATCCTTTCTGTCTTGGTCAGCAGCTGCGTATCCAGAAAGGTAGCAGGACCGTGTTCCTTGTTCTCAGTTCCCTTTTTCAGACCCGAGAGGTCAATTTCCTCTGTGTGCCGATCGGCACCTTCTGTGTGCTGGTCGGCACCGTCCACTGTAGCGTGCCGATCGGCACAAGAGTCGTGCCGGTCGGCACGAGGTCGTCTTGCTCCAGCTGCAAACTTCGGATCTTCAGTTTGCTTCCCAGACCTCGTCTCGATGGATTTCAGCTGTTCTGCAGAGCGGGTATTACCAGGAAGAGCTCCTTTCTCGCTTTTTACCGACTCCGCCAATTGGGCCATTTGTTTCTCCATCATCTTCATGAATTGGAGAATTTGCTGATTAGAACTTCCCACTTCGATGACCTTATCATTGATTGTTTCAAGCACACGATCAATTTCCTTGAATTTGGCTTGGGTATCCTTATTGACCTTCTCTTGAGCTTGAAAGAACTCTTGGCATTGAATACGAAGAGGGATGGCATTTTGCATAGACGATGATGGGGTGAAGCTACTCCTTTGTTGCTGATATGGAGTCTTCCATCCTTGGCTCTTGACATAATTGAGCATCTTTACATCCTCGGGGCAATCCTTGCTCACATGTCCAAGTTCTCCACATTCTTCACATGTGGATCGGGCTTCCGCTAGCTTGACGGTCTCTTCCTTGGGAATATGATCAATCTTGTCCAATCTCCTTTGTATGGTGTCAAGCTTGTCCATAAGCAATTCATCATAAGCTCTTTCCACCACACTCTTCATCTTTCCCGTGGAAGGTTGGAGGTTTCTACTTTCTCTCTCACTAACCCACGATTGACTTTGCTCTATCTTCTTGATCAAGGCCGTGGCTTGAGCCGGTGTCTTGTCCAAAAACGATCCTCCAGCCGAAGCATCTAAGTGTTGTCGGGACAAAAGATTCAAACCCGTGTAGAACCTCTCCACTAGCTCCCATTCAGCAAGACCATTGTGCGGGCAAGCATCCTTGTACTCATTGAATCGATTCCATGCTTCTCCAACGCTCTCATCAGCAAGTTGAGTAAATCCAAGGATCTTGTTCTTCAAAGCTTGAGTCTTGCCTGGAGGGAAGTACTTTGCCAAAAATTCTGCAGAAAGTTGATCCCAACTAATCTTTGTTGCAGGAGGTAACCCATGGTACCACTGCTTAGGACGCCCAATAAGAGATAGAGGGAACAATCGCACCTTTGCTTCATTGGCATTCATATGTTGCAATTGAAAGGTACTGCAGATTTCATGAAAGTGTTGCAAATGCATATTAGGATCTTCAGAACCTGTGAACGGTTGTTGACCAACCAAAGACATGTAGCGCTCCAGCTGAAAGGGTTAGTCTTGTGCAGTAAACTCGGTCTTGATAACATTGTCTAAGGCAGGCTTGAGACGATTAGCAATTGGTGTTGCGTCTCCCATGTCTTCTACTTCAGGAACTTCTTCTTCCTTGTCTTCTTCTAGAGCTGCAAACAATGCCCTCGGGCTGAGCGGCTCGCTGTTGTCTTCTATGTCTCCCACTGACTTGCTTTTCTTTTCCGCCTTACGCTTGCGAAAGAGAATCTCTGATCATCGAGGTAATTAAAGGGTTTATTCGACTTAGCGCCGTCTATACCTGTCTGTTAAATAAAACAGGACATATGTACTGGAAAAGACAGATAAATCAAAGGAAGAAAGCGATGTGCCGGTCGGCACACAGGTGTGCCGATCGGCACAGTGGCCAATTTCTCAAACTTAAAATAATGCCTAATTCGAACAAAGGTCCCCGGCAACGGCGCCAGAAAAAGACAGCTTGTTGGTCGTATCTACGCACCCACTTATATACCGCAAGAGCACGGTGTACAGTTGTAGTCTTTTTCCCCCAGAAGAGTATTCCAAGGTTTAATCGAACCACAGGGACCAATGGGAATTAAGCAGAATCATCAGTAAAAGAGTTAGCCAGGCTTTCTAGTGAGCGTGAGCGTGAGTTTTGGGAAAACTGGAGGCCGTGCCGATCGGCACAGGGCGTGTGCCGGTCGGCACGAAGGCTAAGTTGACTGAAGTGTTGTCCGAACAGCCTAGGAAACCTGATTGGATCATGAGGTAAGTTAGCCAAGTCTGCTAGTTGAGATCGTAACCAAAAAGCTTAATCAAATAGCATCATAAACGGAATTACTCAATTATTGATAACCGAAGATCGATAGGTTGAGACTCTTTTCCGACGAGCCCTGTCACGACCAATCGCCTTAATCGGTCGCCTCTTCCTACTCTACACATCATCTCAAGGATCATCGCGTATGCATTAGCGGCTGTGGAGGTACGGAGACAACGTGCAATTATGGCGCATTACAAGATCCCAATACTACCTTAACCACAATGGAGATAGTGAGAGATTGAATCCCTCACCTCTTATTGCCACCACAATTAAGATAATATCTGATACTTAGTCGTCACTAAGCGTAGAAAACAAGTGCATGTAAAGACCATAAAATCCAGGCAATCAATAATCAAAACCATTCATCCACATATTCAACCATACTTCGATAATACATAGTTCAAGATACATCACCATCTAGTTGGCCTACCTCGATGGATCACCTCTTTAGCACCGATGGTTCTTGATCAACAACTAGAGAACATGAAGAACGGGGCAAAGCTCGGTGGCTCTAAACTTACTAGCTGTGTTGTCCCTCTGGCGGCGGATCCCGGAACCCTAGGGCCTTTACAAGTTTATATAGGGCTGTACATCAGAAAGGAAGAGGATCTCGGGAAAAGAGTCTTCGTGCCGATCGGCACAGGGGTTGTGCCGATTGGCACACCTCGTGTCCAACTCGGTTTCCTCCCTAAGTCGGTTCCGAAGTCCTAGGTAGCTTCCATGTGGGCCTTCCAATCAGTTTTCTTCAAGATCAAGTCTTGTATTGCTCTTTCAAATCTTCGAGTATCTTTTATCTCTTCGTGACGAATATCTCCCAAGATTGGTTCGGATAACTTCCTTCTAGAATAAACTGAATGGTGGGCCAGCTTCGGTGGCCTTGGAGTCCCCTGTGCCGGTCGGCACAGTGCTGTGCCGATCGGCACAGTGGGCCTTTTCTGCTGGTTCTCTTCTCTTCAGATCCAGATCAGCCTCAATGTCCAGAACGTCGTCCTTTTCATTTGTTTCTGCAATAAAGCTCCAGAACGACATATATACAAATATGGTGCTATTATCAAGGATTAATGGCCTATAATGATGACATTTATGCTCTAAATAAGGCGCAGTTGGCATATAAAATGGTATGCTAGAAATCGCCAACAGAGGGCTAGAAGTAAGATTGTCATCTCTTCTTTCATCTGCCAATAGAGTATTAGGGAAGTCTTCTCTATGTTGCAACGTGCAAGCAAATAACTCAGAAAAGTAATTAATAAAACAGTGAGCAATTTGTTCAATAGAGGTGACAACAACTCCATCCGAATTTTGAATTGAGCTGATTCTGTTCTTCCTTCTTCTTTTAATCACACTTTATGGAAAAAGGAAGTATTCCTGTCTCCTTGAGTGATCCATCTTTTCTTGCACCGTTGTCTATAATATTCAGAAATTTTATTTTGGATACAAGCATGTTTGCTGATGAGAGCCTCTTTACGAGAATGATTGTAAGAGTTTGGGGGTAGAGCTTGAAGATTGGCAATCTCACCTTCTATCTTTTTTAGCTGGTTGTTAAGAGAGGTGTTGGTATTTCTTAACGATCACAGATAAATCCGCAAGCGCACGGAGAATACCGCTGTAGCATTTCACCCGGGAGTATTCCAAGGTATCGTAATTTATATTTTCCACAGGGAAGACGATGGTTAAGAGAGTACGATGCTCATAGTTAATGTCTACATTTAAATGGATCACGGACCATACAGAGCTAAACAATAATACACGGGTAGTGTGACACACAAGAAAAGGACAAACTCTAATATACATCCGAAGCCAAGTGGAGAAAGAACAAAGAAAAGAGCTAAGTTCCTATTATACTTCATTATACAGTGGCATAGTATACAACATACACATGCATGCACGCAACTAAGGTTTAGGCATAAGCACTCAAGCAAATTGGGCACCGGCTTACCCTGGTCTGCCAGGCGACTCCGGTCTACAGCTCTACGCCGTACCCGAACGTGGAGGGATACCGAGGACGAATAGGGCTGTCACCACCTACCGTCTACCTCAAACAATCCGTGGGGCACGAGGCATCCAATGTATTCTACCAATCCAAGCACCATGCTTGCATTGCTAAAACAATAATCTAAATCCCCGGCGATGATATGGATCTAGAGCATAATCATAAGGACCATTGGACTCATGCTTGGATATGCAAATGCATGTAAACTTAAGTATATACATGGCACGGTATACTATGTACTAGGACACGTGACAATAAGGCAATTATATCCCTACCGCCAGTCCTCTAGGTAATACCCACATAACGAGCATATGAATATCACACTAGCACTATACAAAAAGATTATGATTACTCTATTACATACGCAAGCCAAGGATCCACAACCAAACAAGGAACGGTTAACCAAGGCAAGACTATATGAAAAGAATAATATTATTAAATAGAATAAAGTCGCAAAAAGAGAAAATGATACAAGAGCCATACCAGAATCTCCAAGACAACTTGGGAACTAGAGTAGCTCTACTCTAAGCCTAACTCCACTAGAGCTTGGAGACTAAAACTAATGCAAGAGTGATTCCTCTACTTGGTGTGTGTTGTAACCGGCCGAGCACCCCTCTATTTATAGCCCCAAATGAGAGAGGGGATTAAATAGAGCAAGTGAGAGGCGGTTGAGGAGGATTGGCCGCCAAGGTTGGCCGGCCGGCCTAGGTGGCAGGCCGGCCGGCCACACATTGTGGCGGTTGGCCACCGCCTTCCGCGTGGACGCTTCAGATTGCTCCTTGAAGTCGGTCCCGAAGTCGGTTTTCTCCTGGGGTCGGCAGAATTGGAGTAAGAGCCAAGTTTAGGCCCATTGTAGCCCATCTTCTAGAAAGTCTTCATTAAGTTCGAGTTGGGCTTCAATATTCTGGTTTTGTGGGCTTCTCGTGGCCCACTGGTGGAGGCCTGCAGGCTGTGGCCGCTGGGTGTGGCCGGCCGGCCTAGGATGTAGGCCGGCCGGCCTATGATTTCTCTCACAGAGGCCCATTTTCTCCAGAAATACTCCTGCACTCATAAATCATCCAAAACTCGTGGAAATTTATTAGTTGAAATAAATATGCGTATAAGAAATGCTAATTCTCCTTTATGTGTAGGAATATTGGCGGTCGAAGTTGGTACTTAACGACCGTCAACAAACCCCCCAAGCTTAAACCTTTGCTCGTCCCGAGCAAAGCTAAAAACTGGGTTGTGTTGATCAGGAGTTGCTACCATGTCTTACTCCGCAAAAGTACCATGCATACAACAAAATATTCTTCCTCGTATTGAATAAGCTGGCGTGACAACTTACTCTTCCCTTTAGTCCTCATGGGGCTGATTGCTTCTCCTTGCCTTGGGCAGTTGAGAGACAGAACGGTTTGTAGAGTACTATTTACTCATTCCTTGTCCAACTTTCATTCCAGAGGTTTTCAAAAGATTTTGCAAATAAAAACAAAGTTCCTCAAATGATTCTCTCGAATCGCTCAATGTGTATGATTCCTTACCAAGGCATTATGTTGCCTCTTTTCCACCTACTTCTAATAGGTTTATAAATGTGGGGCTTGGTAGGTGTAAAGTGAGGCAAACTTGTATCACATATATTGCTAAATCAAAAGACCGGATCCAAGGAGAAAAGCAAGTCATACAATCTGATCAAGATGTGCATATGTGTGGAAATGTGAATGACGGAGGAAAAATGATTACTCCTTTTTGTATACCTTCTCTCTCTCTGTTTGAATTTTTGAGGACATGGCTATCTCTTCTTTTTTTTTTTTCATCATGCTCTACTTGAATGAGCAAGATTCTTTTTTTTTTTTCATAGCCATTCCTCTGTTGCAATGATACTTGGAGAGAGAGAGAGAGATGTAAAACATATGGAGTATTTATTTTATGGAATGAGCGGAAATGTGATGCTAACTTCTAGTGTAGAAGTTAAGCATATGCATATGGTAGAGTGTACGTGATCTTGATCATGAAAGTATGAAAGGCATCTCACAAGGGTCACAACAATTTTGAAAAAGCTCAATGTAATAACAAGCAGCATATGTATGGAGGTTTTGCAATAAAATCGACATATGGCTTTGGTAGGAATTTTCATCATTGAGGAACTTTTGGTTTTATAATTTTGAAAAAAAAATTCTCTGGAATTTAAGTCTTACTTAGAAAGAGATCATAGCAGCTCTATTATATCGTATCATATCTCACAACAACCTAGACTTGGATCATGCATTTTGCTACCCACGAGTTTAAGGTTCAAGAATAAGAGTGCATCCATCAAACTCAAAACTCGGGAGAGTACTAAGTTGCAAACAGGAACAAGAGAGGGATAAAACAGAGCAACTATTCATCATTTCAACATGGAGAATTAAAACATTCTTATCGCGCATAGAAAACAAAAACTACTTTTATTTTATTTATTTGTTTTTATCTTCTTTTTTTTTTTGAATGCAGAAAACAAAGGAAAGATACAAGTTACCTCAGTGGGGGAGTGATCCCCCCAAGCTTAGTTCTTGCTTGAGTGCGCCAATTACTGCTTGGTTCCTTTCTTCATGGCTGCAACAAAAAGCAAAACAACAAGAACAAACTCGAAACGGGTTATATTAGTGTAATCAAAATGAGCACGCCCGTCGGTTGATCTTGCCAGCTTGAGCATAACTTGCAGATGCAAAACAAAGAAGAGGGAAATCTTTTTGTTGAATTTGAGAAAATTTGGAGAAATGAGAGTAAAGAAGATGAGGAGGGCATTTGGGTGGTGAATGAAATGGATTTGGTATGAAAACATCACCACTCGGCCTTTTTGTAAAACTTGAAGTTCGATGGCCATATTTGGGGAGGAACAATGACGTTAGAAAATAAGGCAAAATGCGAACAATGACCATGTCATGTTAGGTGACCCATTGACGGGGACTCTCCCCCCAAGCTTGGCTCAAAGCCTCCGTCGATTTTTTTTTTTTTTGAATAGTGGAGGTTTAGCCAAAGCTCAAGTAGAATTTATGCCCAAAAGTTTATTTTCTCCAAAAACAAATGTCCCAAATTCTTTTTTTTTGAAAAAAAAAGGTTGGAGAAAATCCAACATGCAAAATGATTTTGGAAAAATCAAACATGCAAATGCGTTTTAATTCAAATCAAATGAAAACCAAATATGCAATTGGAAAAATCAAATATGAGATAACTACCGATTTTCCTGTCGGCAAGGGCGTCATCGTTTTATGTCCGATGAGCAAGACATTATGACGAGTTCGATTGCCAAGGGTCTCACACTTGAGGAAAAACGACAAGAAGTCGGACTATCTCAAGATTGAATATGGATTTTTAACGCACTGTCAGCATATCGAAGCCATCATGCACTACCCTGTTTTCACATGAAGAGAAAACAAGCAAGTGATAGCCTGTACGGGCTGTGACCAGGTATTTGCAGATATAACTAAGAGCATTTGTAAACTCGTAAACCAATTGTCTTCCCCGGCAACGGCGCCAGAAATGCTTGTTGGTATTTCTTAACGATCACAGATAAATCCGCAAGCGCACGGAGAATACCGCTGTAGCATTTCACCCGGGAGTATTCCAAGGTATCGTAATTTATATTTTCCACAGGGAAGACGATGGTTAAGAGAGTACGATGCTCATAGTTAATGTCTACATTTAAATGGATCACGGACCATACAGAGCTAAACAATAATACACGGGTAGTGTGACACACAAGAAAAGGACCAACTCTAATATACATCCGAAGCCAAGTGGAGAAAGAACAAAGAAAAGAGCTAAGTTCCTATTATACTTCATTATACAGTGGCATAGTATACAACATACACATGCATGCACACAACTAAGGTTTAGGCATAAGCACTCAAGCAAATTGGGCACCGGCTTACCCCTGGTCTGCCAGGCGACTCCGGTCTACAGCTCTACGCCGTACCCGAACGTGGAGGGATACCGAGGACGAATAGGGCTGTCACCACCTACCGTCTACCTCAAACAATCCGTGGGGCACGAGGCATCCAATGTATTCTACCAATCCAAGCACCATGCTTGCATTGCTAAAACAATACTCTAAATCCCCGGCGATGATATGGATCTAGAGCATAATCATAAGGACCATTGGACTCATGCTTGGATATGCAAATGCATGTAAACTTAAGTATATACATGGCACGGTATACTATGTACTAGGACACGTGACAATAAGGCAATTATATCCCTACCGCCAGTCCTCTAGGTAATACCCACATAACGAGCATATGAATATCACACTAGCACTATACAAGAAGATTATGATTACTCTATTACATAAGCAAGCCAAGGATCCACAACCAAACAAGGAACGCTTAACCAAGGCAAGACTATATGAAAAGAATAATATTATTAAATAGAATAAAGTCGCAAAAAGAGAAAATGATACAAGAGCCATACCAGAATCTCCAAGACAACTTGGGAACTAGAGTAGCTCTACTCTAAGCCTAACTCCACTAGAGCTTGGAGACTAAACTAATGCAAGAGTGATTCCTCAACTTGGTGTGTGTTGTAACCGGCCGAGCACCCCTCTATTTATAGCCCAAATGAGAGAGGGGATTAAATAGAGCAAGTGAGAGGCGGTTGAGGAGGATTGGCCGCCAAGGTTGGCCGGCCGGCCTAGGTGGCAGGCCGGCCGGCCACACATTGTGGCGGTTGGCCACCGCCTTCCGCGTGGACGCTTCAGATTGCTCCTTGAAGTCGGTCCCGAAGTCGGTTTTCTCCTGGGGTCGGCAGAATTGGAGTAAGAGCCAAGTTTAGGCCCATTGTAGCCCATCTTCTAGAAAGTCTTCATTAAGTTCGAGTTGGGCTTCAATATTCTGGTTTTGTGGGCTTCTCGTGGCCCACTGGTGGAGGCCTGCAGGCTGTGGCCGCTGGGTGTGGCCGGCCGGCCTAGGATGTAGGCCGGCCGGCCTATGATTTCTCTCACAGAGGCCCATTTTCTCCAGAAATACTCCTGCACTCATAATCATCCAAAACTCGTGGAAATTTATTAGTTGAAATAAATATGCGTATAAGAAATGCTAATTCTCCTTTATGTGTAGGAATATTGGCGGTCGAAGTTGGTACTTAACGACCGTCAACAAACCCCCCAAGCTTAAACCTTTGCTCGTCCCGAGCAAAGCTAAAAACTGGGTTGTGTTGATCAGGAGTTGCTACCATGTCTTACTCCGCAAAAGTACCATGCATACAACAAAATATTCTTCCTCGTATTGAATAAGCTGGCGTGACAACTTACTCTTCCCTTTAGTCCTCATGGGGCTGATTGCTTCTCCTTGCCTTGGGCAGTTGAGAGACAGAACGGTTTGTAGAGTACTATTTACTCATTCCTTGTCCAACTTTCATTCCAGAGGTTTTCAAAAGATTTTGCAAATAAAAACAAAGTTCCTCAAATGATTCTCTCGAATCGCTCAATGTGTATGATTCCTTACCAAGGCATTATGTTGCCTCTTTTCCACCTACTTCTAATAGGTTTATAAATGTGGGGCTTGGTAGGTGTAAAGTGAGGCAAACTTGTATCACATATATTGCTAAATCAAAAGACCGGATCCAAGGAGAAAAGCAAGTCATACAATCTGATCAAGATGTGCATATGTGTGGAAATGTGAATGACGGAGGAAAATGATTACTCCTTTTTGTATACCTTCTCTCTCTCTGTTTGAATTTTGAGGACATGGCTATCTCTTTTTTTTTTTTTTTTTCAATCATGCTCTACTTGAATGAGCAAGATTCTTTTTTTTTTTCATAGCCATTCCTCTTTGCAATGATACTTGGAGAGAGAGAGAGAGAGAGATGTAAACATATGGAGTATTTATTTTATGGAATGAGCGGAAATGTGATGCTAACTTCTAGTGTAGAAGTTAAGCATGTGCATATGGTAGAGTGTACGTGATCTTGATCATGAAAGTATGAAAGGCATCTCACAAGGGTCACAACAATTTTGAAAAAGCTCAATGTAATAACAAGCAGCATATGTATGGAGGTTTTGCAATAAAATCGACATATGGCTTTGGTAGGAATTTTCATCATTGAGGAACTTTTGGTTTTATAATTTTGAAAAAAAAAATTCTCTGGAATTTAAGTCTTACTTAGAAAGAGATCATAGCAGCTCTATTATATCGTATCATATCTCACAACAACCTAGACTTGGATCATGCATTTTGCTACCCACGAGTTTAAGGTTCAAGAATAAGAGTGCATCCATCAAACTCAAAACTCGGGAGAGTACTAAGTTGCAAACAGGAACAAGAGAGGGATAAAACAGAGCAACTATTCATCATTTCAACATGGAGAATTAAAACATTCTTATCGCGCATAGAAAACAAAAACTACTTTTTTTTATTTATTTGTTTTTATCTTCTTTTTTTTTTTTTGAATGCAGAAAACAAAGGAAAGATACAAGTTACCTCAGTGGGGGAGTGATCCCCCCAAGCTTAGTTCTTGCTTGAGTGCGCCAATTACTGCTTGGTTCCTTTCTTCATGGCTGCAACAAAAAGCAAAACAACAAGAACAAACTCGAAACGGGTTATATAGTGTAATCAAAATGAGCACGCCCGTCGGTTGATCTTGCCAGCTTGAGCATAACTTGCAGATGCAAAACAAAGAAGAGGGAAATATTTTTGTTGAATTTGAGAAAATTTGGAGAAATGAGAGTAAAGAAGATGAGGAGGGCATTTGGGTGGTGAATGAAATGGATTTGGTATGAAAACATCACCACTCGGCCTTTTTGTAAAACTTGAAGTTCGATGGCCATATTTGGGGAGGAAACAATGACGTTAGAAAATAAGGCAAAATGCGAACAATGACCATGTCATGTTAGGTGACCCATTGACGGGGACTCTCCCCCAAGCTTGGCTCAAAGCCTCCGTCGATTTTTTTTTTTTGAATAGTGGAGGTTTAGCCAAAGCTCAAGCTAGAATTTATGCCCAAAATTATTTTCTCCAAAAACAAATGTCCCAAATTCTTTTTTTTTTGGAAAAAAAAAAGGTTGGAGAAAATCCAACATGCAAAATGATTTTGGAAAAATCAAACATGCAAATGCATTTTAATTCAAATCAAATGAAACCAAATATGCAATTGGAAAAATCAAATATGAGATAACTACCGATTTTCCTGTCGGCAAGGGCGTCATCGTTTTATGTCCGATGAGCAAGACATTATGACGAGTTCGATTGCCAAGGGTCTCACACTTGAGGAAAAACGACAAGAAGTCGGACTATCTCAGATTGAATATGGATTTTTAACGCACTGTCAGCATATCGAAGCCATCATGCACTACCCTGTTTTCACATGAAGAGAAAACAAGCAAGTGATAGCCTGTACGGGCTGTGACCAGGTATTTGCAGATATAACTAAGAGCATTTGTAAACTCGTAAACCAATTGTCTTCCCCGGCAACGGCGCCAGAAATGCTTGTTGGTATTTCTTAACGATCACAGATAAATCCGCAAGCGCACGGAGAATACCGCTGTAGCATTTCACCGGGAGTATTCCAAGGTATCGTAATTTATATTTTCCACAGGGAAGACGATGGTTAAGAGAGTACGATGCTCATAGTTAATGTCTACATTTAAATGGATCACGGACCATACAGAGCTAAACAATAATACACGGGTAGTGTGACACACAAGAAAAGGATCAACTCTAATATACATCCGAAGCCAAGTGGAGAAAGAACAAAGAAAAGAGCTAAGTTCCTATTATACTTCATTATACAGTGGCATAGTATACAACATACACATGCATGCACACAACTAAGGTTTAGGCATAAGCACTCAAGCAAATTGGGCACCGGCTTACCCTGGTCTGCCAGGCGACTCCGGTCTACAGCTCTACGCCGTACCCGAACGTGGAGGGATACGAGGACGAATAGGGCTGTCACCACCTACCGTCTACCTCAAACAATCCGTGGGACACGAGGCATCCAATGTATTCTACCAATCCAGCACCATGCTTGCATTGCTAAAACAATACTCTAAATCCCCGGCGATGATATGGATCTAGAGCATAATCATAAGGACCATTGGACTCATGCTTGGATATGCAAATGCATGTAAACCTAAGTATATACATGGCACGGTATACTATGTACTAGGACACGTGACAATAAGGCAATTATGTCCCTACCGCCAGTCCTCTAGGTAATACCCACATAACGAGCATATGAATATCACACTAGCACTATACAAGAAGATTATGATTACTCTATTACATACGCAAGCCAAGGATCCACAACCAAACAAGGAACGCTTAACCAAGGCAAGACTATATGAAAAGAATAATATTATTAAATAGAATAAAGTCGCAAAAAGAGAAAATGATACAAGAGCCATACCAGAATCTCCAAGACAACTTGGGAACTAGAGTAGCTCTACTCTAAGCCTAACTCCACTAGAGCTTGGAGACTAAAACTAATGCAAGAGTGATTCCTCTACTTGGTGTGTGTTGTAACCGGCCGAGCACCCCTCTATTTATAGCCCCAAATGAGAGAGGGGATTAAATAGAGCAAGTGAGAGGCGGTTGAGGAGGATTGGCCGCCAAGGTTGGCCGGCCGGCCTAGGTGGCAGGCCGGCCGGCCACACATTGTGGCGGTTGGCCACCGCCTTCCGCGTGGACGCTTCAGATTGCTCCTTGAAGTCGGTCCCGAAGTCGGTTTTCTCCTGGGGTCGGCAGAATGGAGTAAGAGCCAAGTTTAGGCCCATTGTAGCCCATCTTCTAGAAAGTCTTTATTAAGTTCGAGTTGGGCTTCAATATTCTGGTTTTGTGGGCTTCTCGTGGCCCACTGGTGAGGCCTGCAGGCTGTGGCCGCTGGGTGTGGCCGGCCGGCCTAGGATGTAGGCCGGCCGGCCTATGATTTCTCTCACAGAGGCCCATTTTCTCCAGAAATACTCCTGCACTCATAAATCATCCAAAACTCGTGGAAATTTATTAGTTGAAATAAATATGCGTATAAGAAATGCTAATTCTCCTTTATGTGTAGGAATATTGGCGGTCGAAGTTGGTACTTAACGACCGTCAACAAGAGGCTTTGTTTTTCCTCTACCAACTTTGCAAATGAAAGCCTAATTGGTTGGTTCTCTTGTGAAAGGGTAGATCTGCATACCTGAACCAAGCTGTCTTGCTTACCTCTTGAAAGTCATTCTCATATAGCCACCAGTTCTCAAATTTAAAGCATTTTTTCCTGCGGGAATTCACAACGCAAGGAATTGCAAGGATGGGAGTATGGTCCCCATAAAGCATAGGAAGATGGTAGACATTAGTGTTTGGAAATCTACTACACCACGCAACATTTGCAAGACATCTGTCTAATCTCTGGAAAGTAGGTTTAGATGCAACCTTTTATTGGTCCAAGTGTAAGCAGGACCATTGTAGCCTAAGTCAATGAGCCCGCAATTATTAATTATAGATTGAAACGAAAAGATACGATTATGATTAGGAAAAGAAGAACTAAGCTTTTCATTAGCATCCAAGATCTCATTAAGGTCTCCCATACAAAACAAAGGGTTGTTATCTATATTAACAAAATCAGCCACATCAGACCATATGCTTACAGTTTTTACATGATAAGGATCACCATACAAGCATATCAACCTAAAGGAGAGATCAAGAGTATAACTAAAAACATTAGCAAAGATGTAGTTAGAACTACTCTTAAAAACATATACTTTACTTCAGCTGTCCATAAGAGCCAGAGCCCTCCGGACAGGCCTACAGAAGGAACTATATAACTATCTTGCACAGGAAAAGCTTGAGTAAGATCTTTAGATTCATACTTACTAGATTTCACTTCTGAGACGAAAATTACCTTAGCATTAGTAGCGTTGATCAGTCTTCTTAGGTGGTTCATTTTGGAACTATAAAGGGAACGACCAACCCCTTGACAGTTCCATGAAAAGAGATTAAGAGGAGAAATGGGGGGATTTGAACTGAAGTGATTAGGCAGAGGCATTGCAGAGGATTGAGATTGAACAGAGGAGGAAGAGTGGGTGAGGTAGCAAGGCATCTCGCCTACGTCCATATAGGAAAACATCAAAGGAACACGAAAAACGAAAACCAGGATGTGGGAGCAACGGAGCAGACAACGCTAAAGCACAGCTTCAGGGGTTGAGTAGTAGGCTAGCAGCAGCGACCTGCTGAAGCCCCAGAAGCCATCAGACCAGGATCTAGAAAACTCACATTTTGCCTTGACGAGATTTGAGAAAAAGATGCTACAAATGATATGAAGTCAAAGCAAAACTGATGGATCAAGGAGTCCTCAGCGGATATACAAGATCAGATTAAGATTTGGCAGCTACCAATCAGTTTAGTTAGCAGATGCTTGGTGCGCGGCCCTGGTGGACGCGGACAGGTGCAGCAGGAAGAGGAACCCTGCCTAGAAGGCAGAACTTGGCCAATCGCTTCCACAGCTCCTCGTCGCTTTCGTATAGGTCGATAGGAGGTTACTCGAGATCGAGGCCGTTGTCCGGCACCGGCGCTTCCGTGTCAAGGTACGCGCGTAGTGGGACAGGCTCACCGCGCGGTGACGTAGTGCTTGCCAACGAGCTGACTTATCAAGTTGTACACAGGTCGACACCTCGCACGCACGGGGTGGAGGCTGTGTTGGTGTTTTTTAACATCATCGATGGATGGATGATTGGATGGTCAACAAGACGGATGGAGGCAGTCCATCAGTCAGCACCGCAGCGCGTGCGACCGAGTTGACCCACAGCTTTGACACCAACCACGTACGGACTCAGGAGCTGCATGAACTCAGCCCAAGGCACAATACCATGGATAGCAAAAGACGATGGATCCAAAGGCCTCACTCAAACCATTCCATGTGCATGGCCTTCCATTCTGGCCCGCCTCGCTCGGATCTTCTTCCCTCTTTTCGTTTTCGTTTTTTTAAAAACAAAAACGAACGAGAGAGTCACAGAAACTGACATCACTAGTAGGAGCTGTCTTTTTTATATTCCATCATCATTATACCTTCGCCTTGCTCTACTTATATTTATGTATTTTGGCATTCAGGCCCACAAAGAGAGGACGTAAACAGCTAGCTGTGCAAACGGAAAGATCGCTTCAACATGTAATGCTGTCTTATCTAAGGCATTAGCAGTCCCTCCAATAGTCCAATGCACACAGCACACATCAGTGTGTTGGATTGGGTTGGTTCGCACAGATATATATGCTCTGGTCGATACAATGAGAAACCACCTCGATTGTCCAACTAGACATTTGCTCAGAGAATTAAGGAGTAAAAAAAATACTAATAAATGTGACATGCAAGGGTAAACTCAGCAGCCAGGCCAGCAGCTTACAACGAGCGAGTGAACAGGCCAGCCACAATGCAAGCAATTAGCTCGGCAGCATCATATATAGTATGGTATACAACTGTTTACCTCGGATCAATGAGAACGAGTCTATACAGAATGAGAGGAAAGCTAAGGCCTTGAATATAGTCCATCAATGCTTGCCGTAACAGCCTACTCCATAACCACATCCCTCAAATAGCAAGTTAATCCCCAACTGTGTACGTACTCATATGTGACAACTCAGGCAATATATGGCAGAATGAATCATTCTCATCGATCACCTAGCTAGCTGCTAGATCATTCTCCTCTGTACGTGTCTATATATACAAGGAAAGCAATAGATCGAGATGGATGCAATCTAGAAGCTTACATAGCAAGAGGAACATAGAAGGAGGAAGGGAAGGGAAAATGGCTCCCCGGGGCCGGCAGAAGATCCCGATCCGGCGCATCGAGAGCGAGGAGGCGCGGCACGTGTGCTTCTCCAAGCGGCGCGCCGGCCTCTTCAACAAGGCCAGCGAGCTCTCCCTCCTCTGCGGCGCCGACGTCGTCGCCGTCGTCTTCTCCCCGGCAGGCAAGGCGTTCTCCTTCGGCCACCCCTCCGCCGAGGCCCTCACCGACCGGTTCCTCCTCGCGGCCGCCGCCGCCGACGTCGTCGACTCTGCTTCTTCCCTCATCATCCCGGCCTATACTACAGGTCACCACCAACCTGCAGATTCCGAGCTCAACCGGCGGTACGGCGAGCTGCGCGCGCTGCTCGCCGCGGAGAAGGCGCGGCGGGAGCGCCTGGACGCCGCCATGGACAAGAAGCGCGCCGAGGGGGCGGCGTGGTTCGACGCCATGGACAAGGTGAGCGCCATGGGGCCAGGCGACCTGCTCGCCTTCAGAGCCGCGCTCGCGCAGGTGCAGGTCCACGTGGCGGCGCGCGCGGACCAGATTCTCCGCGACGCCCTCCTCGCCGCCCGGCAGCCGGCGGCCTTTCAGATATCGGCGGCGCCTCGCTTCGGGGACCTGCACCTGCAGCAGGGCTTCGAATTCGGCGGGGGGCACCACCACCGGTACTTCTTCAATAATTCATTCTACAGTCTCGGCTAGCTCGAATCTGTCTGATGCATGCACTGTATGACTGCTAGCTGCTAATTCCCTATTATTTCGCTCAGTTTTCGAGTTGCTTCAAAGAAAAATGTATTTCGCTTTTGCTAGTAGTACTTTGATTCTTCTCAAGTACTGTGTTTCATGCTTAAAAAAACAAGGGCATAACTGTTTCCAGGGCCGTCGATTGGCAGGGCCAAGGTGGCCGACCGCCCAGGGCCCTCAAAAAATTAGGAAAATTAGGGGCTCCCAGTTCAATTTTCACCTATGGTCGCAGTTGTGTTTCACGTTGCCAGATGCAAACTTAGTTTCGAATTTGACTGAGGATAGTGATGGAGGAGCCAATAGGCATTCCATTTGATGGTTTATTGGCGTCTCGGCCATTCGATGATGCTCCTGTGCGAGCTTGTCTTGTCAACAATGGTGGAAGTAGAGAGAGAGCGCAAGCATCCAACTGTTTCGGCTGGAGGATGAAGAAAGGACTGGCCTGGGCCCAGTTGGGCCAAAGTAAGAGGAGTAGGCTACCTGGATTTTTACATTCTGAACCCATAAGTTTCAAACCGAAAATAAGTGGCCTAGAATTTGGGGGCCTCGGTTTGCATTTCGGACAGGGCCTCCTAATTCCTGGAGACGGCCCTGCTGTTTCTTTCTCATGCTTCTCTCATAACCTCTGTATACGTTTTGTTTTATTCATGTGTGAGAAATTCTTTCACACAGGTGTGTGAAAAATGCTAAGTTCCATATCATTATTACTTAATATTTCACATTTCAAACGTTACTACACGCTCTATTTCAGGAACAAATGAACAGTTTGTTGAGAGCCCTAAAATATGAACAGTTTTAGAAAGAAAATATGTTCTAGGCTATGCGTTAATGCGAGAAGAGCATCATACAACATCGGCCCATGTCAAAGACTCACGTACTTCAACCCCGTTCCATATGCCACCATGTTATTTTAGATGTTGTTAGGACAACTTTCCTGGATTGGAGTGAACTAGAAGTATTGTGTATAGATTCTTTTCGATTTTTTTTTTACCGCGAGCACATGGTTTGTAGAAATGCATCATAGTAGTTTTTGAAGGGAGTATTGGATATCTAGATTGTACAACAATTGCCCTCTTTAAAACATGCAATTAGCACTCTGGAAGAGGAGCAAATCCTATGAATTTCTAGAGCGACTCCCCTCCTGAACATGCCATGAGAACTTTGGAGACTTGAAGTAATGTACTGATGTGCAACTATTATATTAGTGATGTTAGTATAGAGGGAAACAAAAGGAAATAGGAACTGATGTGCAACCCATAGATAATACTGCTGCTTTAGGTTTGTGTTTCATGTTTCCCACCTACCATAGCAATACATCATGGAAAGTATACAAAACATCACACGCACTCTCTTTATTTAGTGCCACTTTACCTTGTCTTGTTGGACATTATGTTCTGATATAGGACGCTGAGCGATAGTTGGACATGTATGTTCTGATAGTGGTACTAAATCTTTTCCTTGCGACACCATCGCTCCGAAAATTTAGACCTCTGGAAACGAACACACCTAGTTGGACATGTATATTCCGACAGGGTGCTGGTGTCACAAACGAAAAGAGCTGCCAATACATTTTTTTTAAAAAAAAAAATCCCCAGGGGAAATCAATTCCGGGATAAAGTACTGTGGGGACTGTGAAGTCTAGTCATGTGAACATTGACCAACTGAATGCTTTTGTGCTCGCGCCATGCTGCTCGACCTCTTGTCCGCCGATGCCGAGAGCGGGGATCGCCGGCACGCCACAAGCGCTCGCCCGTCGGCCCTATCCAGCGTTGAGGCCCTCACGGGCAGTTCGCTGCTGCGGCCCGTCCGTCCTCGCCGGCGGACGCAGCGCAACTGCCTTGCAATCCAAGAAGTCGCCTGCACACTCCCAGAGCACGCCTGCCAGGTGCTCGACGAAATGCCGAGCGCAAGTCAGAGCGTGTCCGTGGCGGCCGCTCTTCGCGTCGCCCTGGTTGATGCCACTCGAAGGTTTTCGGCTACCTCGCAGGTCTCTAGGGCCTCACCGAATTGCACTGCGGGGCCAGAAACACTGTCCCAGATCAAGGGGTGAACAGAGGTACTAACATATCCGAGTTTGCTTTGAAAAGAGTTCTATATATCCTTGTTGACGAGCTATTAGCTTCACTACATTTGAACACGCAGATTATTACTTTCTATTTTTTTTTTCTTAGAGGCAAACCTGCTTCACGGATTATGTCCTGTAGATCAAAGATCTGGTCCATGGATTGCTAGAGCAATATATAGAAACTTGTGCCCAAAGTCGTGTCTCTCCTGCCACGTGGCAAAGGGCACATTTCCTGTCCGTCGCAGCAACGAAGTGCAGCCACTGTCACATTGCAGTGGCCAACACCACGCCACTGCCACACCCGTTTCAACCAAACTATCATCGCGATCACAACGGCAAGCGGGAGGATCCGCGCTTGGGCGATGCAGCCAGCCCACAACTGCAATCACCCTCGGCTCTGCACTTGCCGCCGTGGTATGCAGCGGCTCTTGGGTGACGCAAGATGCATTCACTCCCGTGCGGTGCGGCCAGGGAACAAGTTGCCTTGACCAATGAAGTATTTCGTTGAATGAGGAACACAGTGTTATTCGATCAGAAGTTTCACAAAGACAGTGAAGTAGAAACAAAGTTCAAACTATCCAATCTGGCAAGCTAAGGACTCGAGACTACCAATCAGGCTAGCTTGGCTTGCAGATACAGTACGCGCGAACACACAGTGTCGGTCAGGAGTAGCGTAGGTCAACCTGGTCCGGCAACTGCTCCCCATGGCTGATCTCACCGAGGAAGCCGGCGTGCGAGAGCAACACCCAGAGGTGCGTGGTGAGCTCTCCGTGCCCTTGCAGATGTATCAGATGTTTGGCGGCCCTGGTGGAGGCGGATAGGTGCAGCAGGAACCCTGCCCAGAACTTGGCCAATCGCTTCCAGAGCTCTTCGTCGTCGTTTTTGTAGGTCGATTGGAGATTATTCGACAGCTGCGTGCCCATCTTGAGGATCGTCGTCTCATCTGATCGTAGCACCGCCGCGAGCTTCTCGGCAGTCTCCGTCATCTTTGTGCACCCCTTCAGGGTGTCGCAGACCTCCTCGCCAACGGAGTGGAAGACCTTGTCGACGACGAGGCCGTTGTCTGGCACCAGCGCTTCCGTGACCAGGTAAGCGCAATAGTTGGACAGGCTCACCGCGGTGACGTAGTGCGCCGCGAGGCCGCCGAACGGCCGTGGCAAGGTGTACAGATTCGTCACCTGGTTGCCCGAATTCTCCGTCCAGCAGCTTGATCTGGCAAAGGCTGGTGGCGATGTGCCAGACCAGAATCTTGTGGGTCTCTCCCTGAAGCTCACGGGAAAGGTCCTCGACGCTGGGCGGCGTTGGTGATGAGGATCCGAGGAGGTACTATCGGTTGATGACGACCTGGAGGAGCCATCGTCAGTCGATGATGATGTGGGGGCATTATTGAAGGCGTTCTCAAAGTACGACTTGAGTATCTTGTTCATCTGCTTAGTCCAGGCCTCGGATGGCTTGCTGCCTGGACCAGGAGACGGGATCTTCTCTATGAGATCCTTGATGAGCGACTGGAACACCGCTCCCGCTACTTCTCTCGGCAGCTTGACCTTCCTGGTGATTAATCTGGCTGGAGCCACCATCATTCGCCTTCGGAGAGTGTTGCTTGAATCCTTGTTTCTGACCAGAGCCGACATTAGTATGTTGTACTGGCGAATCCGTTGGTTCCATCGGCCTCTCCTGACGACGAAGAACATGATCCTTGCAACCTTGTCCAGCATCACGCGCTGACACCGCCAGCTCATCCCTTGGCACCATTTCTTCATCTTCTGGTACCATTTCTTCTCTGCCCCAACAACCGGGTTCTCCGCTTCTGGATTGAAGCGATTTGTCAACTTGAGGCGGTTTGTCACTTGATGTGGCGGCCGAGGATCCAGACTTTTGTCCACTGCGACACAACATAGACGCCAACCTCCAGAGCTCCCGGAAGACGACGACAGCGGTTGATGCAGTGGGTGATGAACACTCCATGTGTAATCCTGGAGATCTACTACTCGACTTCTACCGATCACTAGCGACTAAGCATAGCAGCGCTAACGCTCGACAAAAGACCAACATACTACTAACAGGGACATCAAGGGTAATCAGGAAGGGTAAACCTAATGCAGTTCTATGGCTCCAATCAACTCCTATAAACCTTGTGCACAAACAAACTAGACCTCAATCATAGTGATAAAAGGAAAACGAAAACATAAGAAAGAATGCACCGGGGCTTGCCTGGCTCAGGACGCGGGATTAGCTACTAAAGACAATCAGCTGATGTCTCTTCCTGAGCTGCTCAACATGCTGGTCCTCCACCTGCTCTGGATCACCTCGGGTGCTATACGTCATGACAAGGAAATGCAAGTCAGATGAAATGAAAATGATGCATTTTTCATGGATTGAGCATCACTTAAAGTGAATACTGTGAATATTTATAACAATTTAAACAAGACAATATATTAAATAAATCATAAGAAATAATTAGACGTGATCTGACGTGGGAAAATGCTCTGTAAGTGTGTTGATAGAAGCTTAACAAGCCTGCGATATTTGAGGATTTATTGACTTATAGAGAATTTAATTATGATTTAAACAAAGATTAGCATATTTGCATTTATACAAAAAAAAAAAGAGACATGATTCGAATCAATTTGACATTTTTGCTGGATAGATCAGATCACAAGGAAGCCAAAAAAACTGGATCCATCTTTTCTGATGTGTATTTATTTTTCTATGAAGTTTACAAGCTTTCAGCATATTTGGTTGCATTAACAATTTCAGGAAAAAGCTGGACCAATCTGATTCGAGCCACACAAAGTGCCACACGGAGGTGCAGCACACTAGATCCGTTCCTGATAGAACCAGAGCTCGACCGAGCTCATGGCGGTCGCACGTCGCCGGCGAGCGACGGCGTTTCGCCGAAACTCGACCAAACGGCGACCAAAAATACAAAAGAAAATACTCGCACGGAGAAAAGCTCAACGCGCATCCATTTGAAGGGTTTGTAGTTGACGGCGACCACTGGAGCAAGATGGCGACGAGCGGCGGCGCTAAGCAAAGCTTCGACGACGACGAGAGCTCGGCACAGAGCAAGAGGGAGGCAAAGGAGGGGCTCGCGAGCTTCAAATTCATTGGATCTAGGCCGGCTTCGAGCTTGTAGACGTCGGGGAGGTCCGGAGGGTGGTGCTGGTAGGAGAGGTCCCGCGGCGGCTTGACGGGCGGCGGGGAGAAAACGGCGCGAAGGGACCTGGGCTGCGGGATTAGGGAAAAGGAGGGGTGAGGGAGGTGCGTGGATTCTCGGGGAATCTTGCAGTGAGAGGAATCATCCGGGGACTCACCGGAGGACGAGAAATTAACGGTGACGGTTGAGCTAGCCCATGGCCGGACTTGAAGAAAACCGGCTAGATCTCGAGCTTGACTGCGCCACGGAGGCAACGGGAACCGGGAGAAGGTAGCCCATTCCTCGGCGCATTCCTCAGCTGCTCGGACTCGATGGGGGACCAAGCGACGGCGGCGTGGCTTTGATTCTTGCACTGCTGGCAGCAATGGCGAAAGATGTGGCGGCAGGATTTGGGAAAAACGACAGTGTAGGCGAGGGTTTCGGGGCCGAAGATATTTTTATAGGAGGAGTGGTGCGGGGCAAGCTCGGCATTTCGCCGTGGAAGGCGCGGCTCTCGCCGGCCGTCGACGGCCACGCGGCAACAAAGGCCTGCGCGCCCAATCCTTCCAGAGGAAGAAGACAGCAGTTAGAGCCAATGACATGCGGGTCCGGCTGCCTTCCCAATTTCCACGAAATTTTCAGAACTCCAGTTCCTGCTGCTTTGCAGCAATTAAAATAACTATCTGCTTGCCTCCAAAAATTCTGAAACTTTCTAGGAAAGAAGAAAGAGCAAGATCTTCCACTGTCCCTTTGGGTCCAAGTGCATCTGACCTACATAATTTGAAATAAAAATTCGAGCAACTCAGGGACTTAACCACCTTCACTGAATTCTTAGGGACACTTCCAGAATTGATAAAATCATAGAAAATTCCCCCAAATTCTCTCTTCTGATGCTCTTTAAGATAGAATTTTTGTTCAGGTATGTTTTCTGTTTGAAAACTGATGTTTCTTCTCATGGCTTCGTTTTATCATTTATTCAAACAATTGATTTCTGTTTGATTTTTGTTTGGACGGAGTTTGGGTTTCAGATTTTGATTGATTTGCAGGCAGTTGAGCTGCAGGTGACACGGGGATGTCACAAATGACAAATTTCATAATGCAATAATGAAATCTTAACAAAAAATATCTTTAGAAAATCAACAACGTATATAATGTCCCCAGAAAGAATCATGCAAAATTTTAGCAAGAGGCCTACTTCTTGTTGGTTCAAGAAAAGTAGCAAAGCTAAATCTTAATGCACTGCATCGTCCTTTAAGATACATCCTTGAGATATATAATCATACAATGAAATAATACAAAAAGAGAACACATTGCATATAACGAGGTAACACACTTTCATCTTGAATTTACTCATGAAATTTTCTTCAAGGCATGCATTGGATACTATACGGCAAAAAGAAAAGCAACCATCATGTCTAAATTTCTCCACTTGAAATAAACAGCGTAACATTGAGGTAGCGGAAGGAAGCATTTTCAGCGCAAGCAGCCAACAATACTGTAGGAGTGCAGTGGTAGAGCTTGGGCCGGAATCCAGCAGGGGCCATGGGCCGTGAGGGGGCCAATTACTAGGCCGTAAGAGGGGCCAACCAGTGGACCAAATTTAGGGAAGCTCTCATTTACATGGTGGATTGAAGCTTTTTCATGGGCCAGGGGGGGGGGGGGGGGGGCACGGCCCACTTTGGCCTAGCTGAAGCTCTGCCCCTGTAGGAGTGAGCAGCCCCCAATGCAAATTGTAGAGGCATCTACAACCCTTCCGAACAGCTACCTTCACCTTATGCATGGTGCCCACTTTCCCAGTCCCTCCTGCCCCCTGCAACAACCAGAAGAACACAAAAACTATCACTAAAATTACCAACCATCAATTTAAGTGAACAAATCTAAAACTACACACCCTAGCTCTTTGCGCTCAGATCTCATAAAAAGTATCACTTTTAGCGTTTGCTATTATTAACGCAGCGTTGGCATCCGATTCAGCTTGCATTGACAAGCAATAAAATGAATAAATAGAGCAACATTGCATCCATGAATCATGGTACGTTCTTCAATAAACAATTGCCTCAAAACAACTCTACGGTATACATGAATCCCTCTGACGTGCATCTACTGTCTATTCCAAAAGGAAAGATATTTACCAGTGTGAGGCATCTACAAAGACAGCTATAGGCAGCAAGAGATAAGACAATAAAATTATATCTAACAATATCCATTGCTAATGTCATCAAAGCCATGTTTGCAATTACAATTTCAACTCCTACAAGTACACGGACTTAGTGTTTTAGAATTACACACTACATCTACATGCATATAATAAGTTAAGTAGAAGCATCCATGTACCTCAACTAATGTCGCAAATCTGTGGACCCTTAGGTACTCCACCATGGACACGTGTGCTTCAAGTTCTTGAATATTATCCATTCTTCCTGTATTTGAACAGCCAGTTGCCGTGTTGGGAAGAGTATTAAGACAACCGGACCATCACCTTGCCCTACAGCCACCACAATTGTAGTCATAAGAATCACGACAAGCAGCAGACAAAGAATAATTAACTGAACTTATAAGAAAAGAGAATGAAGTACAAAAACACTAAGGCAAATATTTTTTATTCATGGTTATAAACCGTGATTGGCAATATGTTGTGTGGAGTTTAAGCTGTAGAGTTCATGGATATATACCATATCGAATTATGATGGAAACCCTAAAGATACTGAAAAGATTGGTACCAAGCATTGCACAAAAGGACATTTTCCATACTTCAGCTATATGTATAAATTAACGAAAATGTAAGACATTTTCCATACTCCAGGAATTGCATGATCCAAGCTCTTCTGTGCCTTCACAAGATCTTCCATAAGCCCATCAATTTCAGATTCCTCCTTCCATAATGATCTGTATTCTAATTGAATAGACACTCTAAAGCAATAAATGTTCTATCCAGCGACAAGGTTAGTCACATACTTCCTTTTCCTCAAGCATATCTCTCTGCTTACACCGGTCATTGTAGTCCTTGTGATTTGTTGTAAGTGTTGCCTCTAACCAACCCGATTCACCTTTCTGAGAATCAATGTAGACCATCAAATTATTCATTCCATCTGTAAGGCTCCGAATTTCTTCTTGAAGTAAACATTCCTGGCATGGTTGCAAGAAGGTAACAGACGTACCGAATCATAATATATTCCATGAAGTATGAAAACAAAGTTTCATTGGTGATAAATAAAGATACAGGTTTCAGCCATAAGATAGAATAATTTGTCTGTAGGTCTTTATTTTTTTCCATATATGTGAAAACAGTGCTCCAGATTGCTCGCAAGAAACCAATCATGGGCTATACTTGCTTTCTATTTGATGAAAGTAAAGTCTCAAGACTTTCAATTTCATTTTGGAGCCACATATCTCTGGCAGCTTTGTTTGCAAACTGGATAGCCCTTCCCTGCTTTTGGTACAGTGTACTTAGCCGCTTCTGGTCATCCGTTGTGCTGGATCCCACAAAATCAAAGTGTAAAAGGAACGCTCACATAAAATATTTTTTTTTCCAAAAAAGTAGCATTACCTCTTTGATATATCCTCCTCTTCCTTTAATTTGAACTGGTACAACTCACTAACTTTAGCTAATTCAGACTTAAACCCTTCAATATCTTTCCTCAAGTTTTGTAAATTCCAAACCGCTTCATCATAGCATGCAGTAGACCATTTTAAGCGCGGCAAAGTATAATGTTATAATATACATGTAAGGGCTGAACCGTGGCCTACCTTAGCTTTTTTCTCACTCAATATCATGTCATTTATACCTCCCAAATCAAGTTCTGTTTGATAAATTACCTTCAGTGCTTCGGTACGCCTCTTTTCAGCATCTTCCTTTTGGGTCTTGATGCCATTTATTTCCTTATCATAACTCTTGATCTTCTCATGTGATTCTAACATTTCATTTTCTGCTTTGGAGATTCGTTCAGAAATTTCTATTCGTTTATCATCCATCTAATAACAAGGAAATCGAATAAAACAAGTAGAATAGGAGTAATAGACTAGACCAGAATATTGGAAAATCTTATCTAGAATACTCTTCAAATATAATCATTTTCACAATAGATGGAATGAACTCCATGAAGTACCGCATAGGGTGATATTGACATAAATTATATTGCTACTAAGATATTCTTTACAGAGCAAACTAAAAGCGGAGTACAAGCAACAGCACGAAAAAGATGGTATTTTGGATTGTAGCTAGGGCATCATCATGCAATATTTCTAATTAAATGTCTACACTTTGATGTTATTCACAGTACTAATGGGAATATATCTAGGATCCTTCTGATTAAAAGTAAAAGATAACTCTTAAATACTATGACCTGGATATCACCAACTGAATATTGAAAATTTACTTTAAATTAGAGTGCTTATATGATTTTAAAAAAGAGTGCTTATATGGTTTCCTGAAGCTGATTTTCTTCAATGCTTGGTGGAAAACCACCTGAGAAATAGGTAATCAACCTGAGAAGTAATTTTTAATCTGATGGTCAGGCAATCAGTCTAAAAAGTCAATGTTGATTAATTTTGCTGTCAGTTCCTAGGCTTTTGTTCTTTTTTGTTGTGCACTGTCACTACACCATGGTCGGCTTTTGCCAACAATGAAGTGTAGGGAAAACTAACTTAATCCCGTCTAAATAACTGTGGGGAAATGGGTTAAACACCACCAACAATTCAACTGTCGGCGATATATATATTCGTCTACACATAATATGTCGGCATTGATTCAAACTGTCGGCGTAGGTTCGACCACTTGTTATACGTCGGCGTATCGTGAGAGTGGCAAACAGAGGGTCGGCGAAGCAAGGAGCGAACCCGAAATTTTTATTGATTCCCTTTAATCCTGCCTCGCGTCCGCTCGCCTCTTCATCCCTCATTCTCTCTGCGTCTTTTCTTCCTATCCCCAGAGGCCCAGACTCCACATGGTCTCCCTCTCCCTCTCCCCCTCTGATGCAGCCCTCCCCAGCACCGCCGCACTCTTCATCCACCAGATCTCTTGAAGAGCCCTCCAAATCGAGCTCCACGTTCACTAGATCTACGAGCGCTACAACTCCCACAGTTTCGGCATCGATGTGGGTTGGTGCGTCCTTCCTCTCTCATCGCAGCAAGGATGGGTGGAGATCCGTGTGGATGGGGCGTTGATTCGCCTTCGCTGCCCTGGAGCGGATCCACCTTTAACGACCCCTCCCCGCTGCTCATCCACGGAGTGGGCGGCGGTCAGATCCGCTGAGCACGGCCTTGCCCCCTCAGCTACTGCAGCCGGTCGTCCGGCGATAGAGGCTCCTCTCCGGCAGGCGGCAGTAGCCAGCAGGGCTCTAGGTAATTCGATTATTGCCGTATAGTGCGTACTGGACGTTCAGGGTGAAATTGTTTTTTATTTGCATATTCGTGGTGAGACAGCTGTTCCATGGATCTAGTGTCAGGGAGAGAACTTTGATTTGGATATATAGGTTTCCAAATTTCAGAAGATGGGCATACGCTGTAATGAGTGAATAGTTCTGTTTTATCTTGGTTTACTGCCCGGTAGACTGAAAATGCATCTAAAGTTTGAATGTGATCTGACCTTGTATTCAGAATAGTCGCATATGCACTGCTGTTTTAATATTTTGTCCAAATTTCTTTTGCTGCTCTTAAATTTCAGAATAATCAAATGTCACCATTATGTTGAAACTCGAAAGGCAACAAATTTATGCTCAGCTCATCTCGCATCACATATGCTGGCGCTTGTCCTGCTTGCTTTCAGTATCTGCATGACTTCCATTTTTCAGTATGCTCATTTCATTGTTCCTTTGGTTGTTTCTTATTGATGTGGCTACACTCACGTAACTTGTACTGACCCATACCTAAGTCACACAACAGCACTGGAGCCTACACTCTCCAGTTGTGGTTGTATGTAGACTTACTGCTCAATTTGTATATTCAATGTCTTTTGGATCTTTTTTTTTTTTTTTGATGTGTAGCTGTCTTTTTTAGGACGCTTTGTGTGTGCAAGTAATAGATAAATTGAATAGTTCTACTACAAGTACTAACTTAGGGCCTTTTTTGTGTGCAGACATAAAAATAAATTGTATAGTTCTAGTACAAGTACTAACTTAGGGCCTTTTTTGTACACCAGTAATATGATTCGTCTTTTATGGTTTAGCAACTCATTAGTAACCTAAGTGTTTTTCTTGAACGAATTTGGTACAAGACCAAAACATTTTGGTATACATGCAGAGTAGGGAACTAGAAATTTCAAATACTAGCTAGCTGATAAAGCAAGATGAACTCTGAAGTAACTATATGTAGTTTATGACCTTATTATGGTTTCTTTTGTACTCAGGACTGCATGCTTTCATAGACCAAGCTCGAGAAGTGCACTTTCCCATCCTTATCAGCCTCCTATTATTGTTCCAAGTTTTCTGAACTGCTACACTTAGTCAGATTTGGCTATGTGGTGACAGGTACTTAGCTATCACATTTGTTCAAGATTTTGCATTATTTATCAATGTTTAGAGCTGGAATGTAAATGGTTTCTTGATAATTTTTTGATTGATTGACTGATGGGGGTTCATTGATATACAGAGCTAGTGCTTTGAGACTGTTAGAAATGAACTAGTTAGGGCTTTAAGATTTTGTCTTGCTATTTCATAAAGGTAAAAACTTGCATGTAACAGTATCATAACCAATTAATTGCTGTGGTCAGACAGAAAGGTAAAATCAGCATGCTTTACTCTAGAACTTTCAATTATTCCATTCAGTTGAATAGTTTTAGATGCTACTTATTTAGTAGAGTACCTGGACTTATTTATCTGCATGTTCTGACTTCTGAACTATTCTTTCCAATTTGTGCAACGTTAGATTGAAATATTTTCATATTGCTGAACCCTTATAAGTTATTGACGTATTCATTTAAAATAATTAACTTTTTTTAGGAACTTATGGCGCATGGTGTTTGAAGCATTTTGTAGTGTCAACCATTTCAAGTGTACCGGAGTGACAACCCTTTCCGCAGCAACTAAAAGTTCAAGTGTACCGGAGTGGCAGCGTTTTGGGCGGGCACAAGTGTTATGAGGTTCTGAGTCGTAGCAACTAGAGCGGATCAATTTTCATGTATGTCACATATTAACATCTAGATTAAGGGTTCAGTTAGGATTTGATCTGAGACTTGAGTTTTCAGTAATTTACAATGTGACTTGTGATCGATGGAGCAATTTGCCTATGATTATTGTGGTATGTGGACCTGTCAGTGGACTTATCATTGCTGGTCTCTGTGAATGCATGAAGCATATTAGTTTTGCTTCATATTTGGATGTGTATCTGTTTTGGTCCATTTGAATTAATATATTATATATAAAATGTGTATCTACAGTAGCTTTGCCGACAGTTATGTTGCTGGAGATGGTCAAGTTCCAACGCAAGGAGCTACTGTGCTTCGTTGGCAAGATAACTGTCGGGAAAATTGGATAAGTGTCGGCATAGGTATAACTGTTGGCAAAAGCTAACTGTCGGCGTAGGTAATAAATGTCGGCGTAGGGTAAGCAGTTAGCTGCAGGTTATCTGTCGGCATAGATGATAACTGTCGGGATAGCTTTTCCCGACTGCTTCTAGCACGACTGTTTTCTGTGTCGGCAAAAGTTTTGCCGACAGTTTATATGTCGGTAAAGGTGACTTTTGCCAACAGTAGAGAGTGTCGGCGTAGGTTGGTCATGGTGTAGTGTGTATAACTTGGAAGATAATGAACTACTATGAAAGAATCTTACTGAAGCTAGCTCGTTGCTTGCTTCATTTAATTCATGGTCCAATATATTGTATTCGATTGACCTTCTTTGTTTGTCCAGCTGCTTGTACTTCATTAGCTCTTCTTTCCCTTCATCAAGTTCCCTCAGTTTGATCAATCTGCTTTTTACTGTTGGCTGCAAACAGGAATGAACATCTCAACTTGACACATGAAAAAAAAACCTAAAAACATAGGAAAACTGAAACTACCAGTTTCTCGCATTATTTTCAAGCTCTTCTGCCGTCTGTCCTCATAAACGTGCGTACCACCAATCTCTCTGAGAAGTTCCAACCGTTCAGAATCTTTTCATTAGGGTAAGCGATGCAATCTACAGATCGAAAAAGTATTTAATATAATATATAATAAGATGGAAGGAACATTAACACCATGAATACTTGTTACCTTCCCTTGCTGGACAACATAGTATATGGATTAGACCGGGAGAAACCAGCACTCTCCAGCAGATTCATGACATCAGTTTTACTGGTCATAATAGCAAGAGAAAATTGGTCTTAGAAAGGTGTCGAGCAATGGCGAGTCTAGCGTTGGGCCTCTGGGTGGGCCGAGCTCGTGAGGGTGGGCCGAAAGAAGGGAAAAACGAGGAAAAAAAAAAAAACGCTACTGTTCAGACTGCTACAGTGTGGAAATTGCATGTTGGGCTGGATCTGGGGGTGGGCCGCGGCCCACCCTGTCCACCCCTTGGACTCGCCCCTGGTGTCGAGGCATACTACCTCAGACAGGGCCATTAAAAATCATATTCACACTGCTGGACTAGTTAGGGCAAAAGAGGACGTGCCTGGCTGGCTTTCCATCTAAGTAGTATTCATCCTTCTTTGAGATGAGTGTCTGACGCAAATGCACCTCCTCCGTATCAACCTGCAGAAATGTAGTATTTTCAGACTCACATGGATCATCGGATATGTACATATTATATTAAGCTAATGCAAAAGGCAATCATCTAGACTTGTGTTTCTGAAATATGCTAATCACCAGCCAATATGATGCTGTGGCAACTATATGAGTACTGCCCAGATCGATCTAGTTGTTGATACTTCTTGTCAAAGGAAATATGCACACTTATAGCTTAATTAGACAATTTGAACTAAATTCAAATATTTTTTTTGTCAACTAGAGGACTTACTGGAATACGGTTGTCCGAATTATCAAACACTATCTCAACAAAACCTGATAGAACTGAGTGTCCACCACCTTCCTGGAAATAGTTATTAGTACCAAACACCAGGCTACATGCACCTATTCCAATATCTAGAGTGCTCAAATAAAAGGGAGGCATACATGGAGAAGGGCACCCCTATCTTTATTTTGTAGGTTCTGAAACACGTCACTCAGGACAAACCGTATACCTGGATCATATAGCATGGCCAGATTATACTCAAACACTTATGTAAGCATCATGAGGCACAGCTAGCAACACGTGTTAATTTACTAATATCCGTTAGAACCACATGTGTAAACTTACCATGAAAGAAGTTTGATTTTCCAGATCCATTTGTGCCAACTGTGACAACAAATCAGTGTCAGTTCGTACTTATGAGCAGAATACTATGCATCTAAGCATTTGTTGCATTTTTAGTACATTCACTAAATCATATACAACTTCCCCAATTTGTCCTTAGAAGAGTTTGGAAGATGGCTACTTTTGATAAGAAACAATGAGCAAAAATAGAAGTTTAAGAAGAATTTATAACCAGAACATTCCACTATAGGTTTACAATTTGGTAAAAGGGGGTTTAATTTTGCGTAAATATACCATTACAAGGTCACAGTTTTCTGATACCACTATCAATGTTAAGTCGTGGGTCATTTAGGAAGCATAACACATGTTGTTTACTTTGGTAAGAAAGGGCAATGCTGATTTGCGGGGGCTTACCAACTACGTTCAGTTTGGGGCTAAAGGGTTCGGCCAAGATTTCCTCCATGTAGCTCTTAAACCCTTGCATTATGACCTGAACAGACAGATCGCTCTCTAAGTCAATCGGACCTGCTATGATTCATAAAAAGCACATTAAACTGCAAGCTAGTCTGCAACAACCATTACCTTCTTTATATACATTGTTTGGCCTGCTGTAACAGTGGATCATGCCACCATCAAAGCCTGCATTCAAAGATGACACATCAAGCTCGTTGAGAAATTTCGTTTATATACATTGTTCTGACACAGAGGATGATCACTGAATATTTCATTTATCTCCAACCTGTCAGAACTGCAACGAATTGTTAAATTTCGTTGAACAAGCATGCATGATCAAGGAAAGCTCGACAGATCTCCAACAAATTCACCTGACAACAAATGAAAATTTGAGGGTAATACCTGCAGAAGCATACGTGGCCGCTCTAATACGCAGCTCTAAGAAAACCTCCTCTGGCCACCGCAGAGTATAGGTACAGATTGTGTCCTATGGTCACAAAGGAGACAACTACGTACGTACTGTGATCCATGAGGTAGGCAATGCAGCTAGCTGGTAGATGAGGAAGCACCAGAACATTGGATCCCTTGAATGGAAGAGAATGCTAGAAATCAGCAGGTCGAGTAGGATGTACATCAATTAACTGAACTGGCCCCCTCAGCGAACATGCATGGCTGTGTCCCGTACAATCCATGGTTGCCAGAATTAGATGATGAGGCAAACAATTTTGAAAACTCCATATGCAAGGCTTGGTATTGTTGTGATAAGAAAAAATGTCGTCATAATTTCTTTTAGATTCACAGATATATGTTATACCTGCAATGCACACAATCAATTGTCACAATTTATTTAAATTCACAGAAATATATGTTATACCTGGAGTGTCAACAATCATCATAAGCTCATACTAATTCTCTTTGAAATTGTATACTCCAGTGCTAAAAACTATAACAGTGTCGTCCTCAAGAGTTTTATCCCCTTATTTGTTTAGGTATACTAGTATCACGCACGTGCGGCATGGATGTCCAAAGGTTTATACATTCCACATATTATTATAAATACATATCTCTCATCCATTGACACATTTCATAATACGATAATGAAATCTTAACAAAAATATCTTTAGAAAATCAACAACATAAAATGTCCCTAGAAAGAATCATGCAAAATTTTAGCAAGTGGCCTGCTTCTTGTTGGTTCAAGAAAAATTAGCAATGCTAAATCAGCTATCATCACATGTTACATCGACGTGCATTATTTGTCCATAAGCGTTTTCCTATGCTTAAAATAGTTTAGTTGTCCTTTGGGATCTCCTCTACATTTGTATCTAGCCTCAACATGTGCCGCTGCAAAGAACGGGGGTATCAACTAGTACATATGGTTATTATGTTCATGATGCGAATTAATCTAGTTAGCTGTTTGTCTCGTTCTGTATTCTTTTCCATGATATGGATAGTGCTGTGAGCAAACCTGAAGTCAACAAAGTTCATCCTACCAGATGCACGACAAGTAGAACTTGCTTCAAAATGGTACAATCCAACACCCAGCTTCATCCTGCATATATATCTTGAAGCGCTGCCTGATAAGATCCACGTACTGCGTACTTCCTTTTGCATCTTTGCTATCTTCTGAGGATCAAGCTCACCCTTTCTGATACAAAAACAGAACATACAATATTACTACGTACCGATTTGTGAAATCTAATGGAGATACAACCAACAATGATGTACTTTCAGTTCAGTTCTGCATATATAGGCAGTACGGGGATGAGATCCAACTCTCAAGCTAACTACGTTTAACAAGGGCATGTTAATTAGCGTAACAGCTGAAATCTTTGTCAAATCCTTAAGACTTTTTTCGACTTTATCCTCATAAGACTCTGTGCCCAGATCGATCGAGAGCACAATGGCCGAATGGTGGCGAAAACCCTCCTGCCCTAAATCCTCCTATGCATAAAATATTGCGACTTTGAAACAACTGAGATGCATAAAAACCATCGTGATGTACTATTGTAATGAGCATAACATGATTACTATATATTTAGGTAGATCGTGTGCAAATCTGTTAACACATTGAGTATCATGTGAAGATGAGGTCCATTCTGTCAATTCCAACGGAATGATCAGAAAATGTATGAATAGAGCGTAGGGTAGTTACAATTGGATCATGATCGCTAAGGGGAAAAAATGGAATGAAGCAGAATTTAAGTAGCATATGAAGATGAGTCCATTCTGTCCTTTCCTTTCCCCTTCCTCCCGTCTACCGCGCCGAGCTACGCCGCTGTTTTCCGTCGTGCAACGCCGTTCCGCGCGCCGTCTCGCCTCTCCGTCGCGAGCGCTCGGATGCTTCTGGAACCAGGACGCGTGACGAACGCCGTTCCATGCCACGCCCTGCAAACCCCCGAGCCACGGCCACCGTCTGGTCTGCTCACCCGCGCCGCCTCGACAAGCCGCCACCTCGCGCTCAAGTCCGCCCAGTGCTAGCCACGCGTCGCGCATCCGCGCCCGCTCCCCGGCACGGACGTCGACGATCGAAGACCTCTGCGCCCGAAGCCCTAACCTCCGCTTATAAAATCCAGCGGGTGCCTTCGACTGGTCCGTGCCGCTCTAGGCTCTAGCCGCCGCCGCCGCCTCTCGACCAAGGCGGAGGAAAGCGCCACCTACTCGCCGGTGCGCGGCAAGGAAAAGCCAATGCCGGGCGGTGAGTTTTCTCGATCTCTCCCTTCATGCTTCTGCCTTCATGCTCAGTGCATCACATGTGAATTTTAGTCAACCGGGAGCTTTGAATTTTAGGTGGCTGGGGATTCCTTTCGTGTTCTGTGCTTCATATTTGGATGGATTTTAAGAACAGGAAGCTGCAGCATCAGGTAAGATCGAAAGCCCGTTCTGTCGCCCAGTACCCGCTGGTTAATTCGGTGTTGTCGGAGTTAAGTCGCGAGAAACTGTAGGTTACCAGTCCAAGAGCCTAAACCCTAGCGAATTCCCAGCCGACGACTCTCCAAATCCGTGCGCCCCGCTTCGATCCGATCACCCGCCGCCATGATGGATCAGGAGGATGCTGCTGCTAGCGCAGGAGCAGATTACCTGAATTCCACTCGTTTTAGCTAGGGATACCCTAAGGATAGAGTTGGACTTAGTCAGTGCGGCTTGCAGTGGCAGGTCGACGTTGTTTGGAGTCTAGATTGAGGAGAATTTGACCTGACCGCAGTCTCCACAAGCTGGTGTTGCGAGGTTTTTATTGGTTCTTGCTGGATTGGTGAATAGATTATGTGCAATTTGGGCTGTTAATTACTGTGGGCAGTATATTTTTTTGTATGGTGTAGACAGCTGAGTGTTGTTGCTTTCACCACGTGAGCAGCCGTGAAAACTAGTTCGTTTCTTAGGACACTTACGAAAGCAGTCAAAAGTAGTGTAATTTTGATTTGTGGTTGCTGTCGTCAAGATTTTAAAATCGAAGGTTGACCTATAGGATTATAAAATTGGCCTGCGTGTGTCTACATGATCGAGAGCAAAACGGCCCAATGGCTGCGAAAACCCTCCGATGCATAAAATCTGGGCTTAATTTGGGACGCGTATAACAATAGTGCCGGGAAAGCTAAATCTTACCCATTTTTCGTGCAGGAACTCGCGGTGATGGTCGGCGACCGCTCCACGGACGCCTCCCGCGTCGCGGCGACCACCACCACCCCGCCGGTCACGCCGCGCGGGCGGTGGAGCAAGCTGTTCGCGACGATCAGATGATGGTGACCGGCGGGCGGTGGGTGTACTTGTTCGTGGCGACCCAACTGATGCTGACGAGCGGCAGCCCGTACGTCTTCGCCGCCTACGCGGATTTCGTCCTGCAGTCGCTGCATTACGAGCCGAAGGCGCTCGAAACGCTCAGCATCTTCAAGAACGTCGGCGCATGCCTCGGCATCGTGCCTGCGCTGCTCATCCTGGTCTTGTGTCAATGGGTGGTCCTCTCCCTCGGCGCCTTCATCGGCGCGGTCGGGTACTTGCTGTCCTTCCTCGCCGTCTCCAAGGTGATCAGTCGGCCGACAGTGCCGCTCATGGGCTTCTTCATCTTGCTCGGCGCCGGCTCCTCGTCCTTCGCCACCACCATCGCGCTCAACATTGCCGCCACCAGCTTCCCGGACGCCGACCGCGGAAGCTTGCTGGGCCTGCTGACGGGCTTCGGCGGACTCAGCAGCGTCATCCTCACGCAACTCGAGCGCTGCTTCTTCGACAAAACTGGCAGCAACGACCGCAGGGCGGGGATTTTTCCGCTCATGATGGTTGCCAATGCCTACTGGATGGTGCTAGCGCTCTGCGCCAAGATCGTCGGAGTCATTCCGCAAAAGGCCACGGGGTCGCCGCGCGAGGAGCGCGGAACCAGCATGTTCTGGCCCCACTTCGCGTCCTTCATCCTTGCCGTCGTCGCCATCGTCATCGGGCTGAAGGTACCGTCATCCAAGCCCGCCATGGCTATCGTGCTCCTCCTTGCCTTCTTGTTGCCGCTCGTCGCCGTCCGTGTCCAGAAATCCAGGACGTGGCCGCGGACGGCTCCGGTCCCCGCCAACACCACCACCACCGTGGCTCCTGATGACGAAGAGTCCGTCGTTGGCGGCATCATGTTCAGGAGCCCACCCGCGAGGGGGGAGGACCACTCCTTCACGCAGGCTCTTAGAACCCTGGACATGTGGCTCATCCTCCTTTCCGGCTTCTTCAGCATCAGCGGCGTGATGACGGCGATGGACCACATCTCCCAGATCGCGATCTCCCACCATCACGAGGACGCCGCCTCCATGGTCGTGTTCGTGGCAACATCTCCAACTACTTGGGCCGCCTGCTAGGCGGCCCCGGCTCCAAGTACGTGAAGGTGCCCCGTCCGTTATTTCACGCCCTGCTGGTGCTCATGGCGTGTGCGGGCCACCTGACCATCGCCTTCGGCTCGAGCAAAGGCGCGCTGTACGCCGCGGCGGTGCTCATCGGCTTGTCCATGGGCGCGCAGTGGCCGGTCGTGTTCGCCATCGTCTCGGAGTTGTTCGGGCTCAAGCACTTCCCCGCGCTCTCCAACCTGGTCGCGCCGGCAGCCTCGCTGGGGTCCTTCCTCCTCAGCAAGGTGTTTATCGGGCCCCTGTACGCCCGGGAGGCAAGCCAGCACCACGACGAAAAGGAGTCGGGCACCTGCATTGGGGTGCAATGCTTCCGGATGTCGTTCCTGATCACCTCCATTTTCACATTGGTAGGCGCCTTGTTCTCGTTTTTCCTCACGTACAGGAAGTGGAAGTTCTACAGCGGCGACATCGACGACAGCAGCAGTGATGCCACAGCCGATACTGCTGCCAACGACGAACCGGAAACAAAAGGCATGGTTTGAGGCCAAAACGGAGCAGTGGCCGGCTGAATCTTGTTGTTGTTATTGTTGTTGTTTGTTGTACGACTACTTATTGTTGCCAGATTACTTATAGGTTGTTCTTGTTGTTTTACGCCAAAAGGCCAGGTGGGCTAGCAATTTTTTTTTTTAAATATCATTAATAGCAGAAATATGTAAGTAAAATATCCCATGCAAATCTGATTCTTTCAGCTTTGTTATTACAACCAATTGATTTCAAGCATTTTGTTTCCCGCACGTGTTTATAGTTTGTGAGTATGTGATGTGCGTGTTTGAAGCGTTGGCATCCGTGTTTCTCAAAAGACTGTTGTACATATAGCATCACTTTGAATGTGAAATACTTCATGTACATCACATTTGTATAATCCTTTGCATTGGAAAACATACGAACATACATGTTTTTAGAATATATTTGCGTTTCTATATATTATACTTATGGAGAACAAAATGTTGTCCTAAATACTGAAAATTAATTTACCTTGACTGTAACAATTATTTAGGTATATTCTAGGAGCAAATAGACGGTATGTGGATTGACACATATCATATGTGCCGTTTATATAGTGTGTGTAACCACTTTTGCACTCAGGAATTTTGGAGTTTAATTCTAAATAGAAATTGATTCAGATCATCTTTCATTCTACCATACCCCAATCTACATTTCAGCTTTGGAAGAACGCCGTTCTATTTACCAATCAAGCATATAGTTGCTTGTTGGGGAGGTCTATAGACATGCATACGCGTATGTGTCCAATCAGAGGAGCTCCGGCTGTATTATAGTTGGAAACCTTGACATCAATTTGTTTTGGGAGTTGCCGCTTCAGTTGTTGGGGAAATCCATAACGTATTTCATTAGTAGGAGTTCTGTTGTTTCCTTGATGTAGTGCTCCCACGATTGTTCAATCTCTAAAAGATTTAATTGATTGTCAAATCTATGGTTGTGGTTTGTTAGGCATCCAACCGACCAACGCACGTTTTGCTTTTTTACTAGAATTTATACTGTGATTAACATGGAGGTTCTAAAAAGAGCCTCCAAATTAGTAATAAGATTCTCTCCTCTTCTTTTGTGTGTGTGTGTGTTTCGAGGAGAACTTGTTGCCTGCTTCCTAAACTATCAGGAAGACCCAATTATTATGGTTGTGGTTTGTTGTCTCCACTTCTAAGCTTATGGGTTTCTTGTATCACAAAAAATGGAATTTCATAAACATCTAGATTTTTTGTATATATATTATTTATTAATGTTTTATATCTAGCAAAATTGTAAGGTAGAACGACATAATGGACCCTGGGATTTTCCATTTAATTCGGAGAAAAAAAGAGATTCTTGTTCATGGAACATCGATAGAGAAAAAAGCCGACTATCAGATTTGAACCGATGACCCTCGCATTACAAATGCGATGCTCTAACCTCTGAGCTAAGTGGGCTTACATAACAGAAATAGTGTAACAAATAGAAATATATATATAGGAAATCCATAAAATGGTAGTCTTAATTTTTTAATCCTAGTTATTAACTAGTTCAAAATTTGAGATTCTACTTAGAATTAGAAAAAATACTAGAATTTCATAAAGATAAAGTTAGCTTGATATGCTTAACTAAATGATATTCTTAAATAGGATTATAGAATATATTGAACTTTTTATTTCTCTAACTCGCAAATCTATTTTTATAATAGAATCTATTCCAATTTCTATATTGAATTGGATTTTAGATATTTTCAATTTGATACTCCTTGTACGAATAATCTAATATAATACATAGACAAGAATAATATATATGAATAATAAAGAGAAAATGCGAATCTTTTGCATTTTCATATGACCTTTTTTTTGGAAATATTTTGTTTTTTATTTGTTAATAATTTAAGGATTAATATTTTCATGTTTCTGCCTACCATTCCCCAATCTGGATTCAGCTTTGGAAGAACACCGTTTTTATTTACCGATCAGCATATAGTTTTTGCCTTTTTGGGGAGGTCTATAGCCCTGCATACGCTTATGTGTCAAATCAGAGGAGCTCCGGTTGTATTATAGTTGGAAACCATAACATCATTTTGTTTTGGAGTTGCCGCTTCAGATGTTGGGGAAATCAATCACGTATTTCATTAGGAGTCCTGTTGTGTTTCCTTAATTGACGAACGTGGAGGTTCTAAAACAATTAGTAAATATAAGATTCTCTCATCTTCTTCTTTGTGTGTGTGTGTGTGTCTGTGTTTCGAGGAGAACTTGTTTGCCTGCTTCTAAACTATCAGAGAGCGACCCGTAAGTACGAGCTAGCAGCATCTAGCTTCTTCGATTCGATGCAATCAACGCGCATGGACTCGCCATCACCATGCGTCTCCGCAGCCAACCCTTAAACTATGTCCTTCTGCAGAGCACGGACGACGCGATGCCGGGATCGGAGCTCAGCGTGCCCGCCTACTTCTTCACCTCCGGCGCGGCGCCCTCGCGTTCTTCTGCCTGCACGCGCGCACCGCCGAGAGATTCCGCCATTCCTGGGTTCACGTGGAATGGAATCCCCTTTGCATCATTCACTTGCGCTGCGGGGGGTTATTTTTGGACCCTTGCGGTGGGTTTGGCAGGCGGCAGGCTAGTAAATACTAGTAAAAAGGTTAGGCGCGCAAAGCACATGCAGCTGGGCCGCATGCATGGGCTGAAAAGGCCCAGTTTGCGGGGCGGGTAAGTCGCGGCAACACCCGCCCAACTTGCAACTTGCGTGTATCTCAAAAAAAAAAAAAAAAAAAACACTTGCAACTTGCGTGACCTCAGAGCGACAGAGGACTCGCGCGAACGAGTCGTTGCGGACGCAGTCATGCGCGTGCGCCGCGACCTTTCTTTTTCCCGCGCGAAATTCTCGGCCCCCTGCCTCCTCCGCCCGAGATGGCATCCACGAACTACCGGCGGAGGCTCCATCGATATATCTCCTGCTTCATCACGCAATCGAAGAAGGACGACGCAAGCGCGCTAAGCTGTTCCTGCATGCCGCCGCCCCCTATGGGCTCCTTTGGAAACACTGTTCCCTGCGGGTAACCCCGTCCCCCCACGGCCCCACCTGAATCTGGGGCGAGCAGGCCACGCGGAAAGGCGCCCCGGACATCAACGATCGCTGCGTTTGGAAGCTCCACGCGACGGGGCTCACCGGCCCCACCAGACGCGTTGCCCCGCGCCGCCCCCCGACTAGGTCGGACAGCGCACCCCGGCTCATTTCCCGTCTCCGAAGCGTCGTCGGAGTCCCGCAAATCGCACGCCGCCATCGTTCCGTCTCCACCACCCATGCTCCCAAGTCGGTGCTGCCGCTGCTGTCGCTGGGAGGCCTAATTAAGCGGCGGGTACGCACGCCCCTTCCACGGATACGGTTCTCTCTTCCTCGATCGCTTGCCTTTTTGTTTTCCCTCCCACGGCTGCTGCCGTCGTTGGGTGTGGGGCTGTGGGCTCGTCGGGCTGGCCTTGGCCTCAACGCTTCCGGGAGCCGGTGCTTCGCTTTTCGCACCACTTTACAACGGCGCGAAAAGCACGGCGGTTGGGGTGGGAGCGTCCGAGGCCGGCCGGTATCTACAACCATGGCCGCCGCGTGGCCGGAGGAGCGGGAAAACCCTGCTGCGGCTGCCTGGCCGGCCGACTCGAACAGCGAACAGGCATATTTGTGCTGCCTGTTTGTGGCTGCAGCTGCATGCAGCTGCCCTTTGGCCTTTGCGCCCATCAATCAATGATTATTAGATGGATTGGACTCATGCGTACTTGCTGGATTGAATTGGAGGCCCCAGGTTTCATACGAGTTTGGATTTGGATGGGGATAATTCATTACTTGCACTTCAATTGGATGCTCTATAGTTTCACAGTATTAGTGATTCTAGCTAGGGGCATAGGAAACAAGGAGAAGTGAAAAATGTGCATTGCACAAAAAGCGAGGCCGGATATAGAGATAAAGATGCATAGGGAAGTGAGAATGATGCATCGAAATGTGAAAATCATAAATATTTTGGCAAAAATTTGAAAGGCCAGAATCACAAATATTGTGAAACGGAAGGAGTATTCAACAAGAAAGGGCCGGACGAGCATACCTAGACAACAACAAAGAATCTCTTGCTTTGCGTTCTCCTGCCTCGGTAACCATGGCTTATGGCGTCCTTATGCCATTCTTGACCGCGCAGCCTAGTCGCAAGTCTTTAGAGAAAGGTACTAACTTATATGAGACACGCCACCGGTGCTTGGTTGACAGCAACATGATCCCCCATTATCTAAAAACAATTAACGACGGATATGAGTTGGCAATGCAACTTCTTAACAAGCTTTCGTTCGGCTACAAGCAAGGAATACGTAAGCAAGGTTTGCAAAACCAGACCGGATTTTTCCGGAAAACGGGCCGGTTCGGTTCGGCCGGCTCCTTGGTTTTCGAATTTAAAATTAGAAAAAATTGAATTTTTGAAGAAAAATAGACAAAATTGAAATCGAATGGTGGAAGAAGTTATTAAATGTTTGCTCGGTTGGCCCAAAAAATATAGGAAGAATTTAGGGAACAAACCACCTCGTCCTCCTCCCTCCAACTCCCATCCCCGTTCCCATCGAGGGAGCCCCGCGGCTAACCAAGGGGCCGGGCCAGCTAGCCGTTTGAAGCCGCCGTCGACGAGATCCAGAGGGCGGCAGAGAGGGTCGAGGCCGAGGCCGTGTTGTGAAGACGCCGCCTCCACTGCCGAGTCGCATGGGCGGAGGAGGCCGAGGCGAGTTGAGTTACTTTCCCTTCTAATTATTTTTCTTCGTGTGTCTCTTTCCGAGATCTCTAGGTCAATTTTCCCGTAAAGCCAGTCCGGTTTACCAGAAAACCAATCAGTTTACCGGTGGTGGCCATTCAAATTCAAAAACTCATGATTTGTCTGGTTTTTCCCAGTTTGGTTTTCCAAAAAACCGGACCAACCGGCCAGCGGTGGTTTCTGCGGCTCGTTCGAAAATTTAAACCTTGATGTCAATGCAACCCACTACTTGATGTATATGTGCGGATCATCAATCAATATTCGTCCAATTAAAGAATCAAAGTCAACCTATGACTAGGTCCAAAAACCTTTCACTTCATAAAGGACGAACATGGCTACTTGCACTGAAGTATTTTGTTTGTTAATGTTGCACATGTCATTACTTCAATATGAACATGCCTTACATTGCGGGGATGACTTCTTTTATGGAACCGGAGGGGCAAGAGATTAATACATATTCCTCGCCAAAAAAAAAGAGATTAATACATATTAATAAAAAGGAAAATTCCATATGCACACAAAAAGTTAACAAAAGGATTGAAAATGAAAAAAGGAAGCTAAGAAAACTAAGCCTGTGACCATACATTTATCCATTCTTTGAGTTGATTGACATGTTTTTCTTTGGCTCTATGGATAACAAAGGCCATTTCCTTCATAAATTTCATTTTACAGTTCTTAATTGTACGTCGGACCTACCCCTGTTAAACAACCAATTAATCATTCCTGATAGTCCATATGCTCCAGCACATAAGGTTAATATAATGTCCATATAAATTGGGACAATTAACTTGCGCTTAATTAAGCAGGGATATAGGGCGCAATAGAAGTTTCCTTAGAAATTCAGTCCAAATGATCCCGCAGTTTGATATATTTCACGTTAACAAGCTCTATTTTGCAATATTGTATGTCTTGCTAGGGATAGCTAGGATAATTACTCAAGAATTGCATAATCCATTATCTAATAGGCAATAATTCTGCCTGCATGATCTACCTAACTGCACGAATCCAGTTTCCGACGAATGACCATCACCGTTGTGAAAAATACCCCAATACATGGTGGGCTAACATGTTGCCATGTGAAGGCAGGATATTTTTGAATTGCTCCGTTCCGGGTAAGCCCAGGCTGCCTTTGTATCTTATCTACGTTGTTCGTGACATGCCTTGCGTTGGCATTGCTGCCACCGGCAAGAGCAACCTTGCCAATGATTACACACGGAGTGGCCATCACCCGCATCATCGGCTACAGGGAGCTCATGCAGGTAGGCATCTACGTGCTGTCCCAGTGGACCAAGGCACCATCATCCAACCCATCCATTCACACCCAACCCAAACTGCGACTATGACTCGTATACAGGTTAGGTTGAGATGGTAAAACCCACGAGACGAAGGCATCTATCTTAGTGGATACAAGACACTCAGTAGCACCTCAGGTCTTGAGTTCGACTCCTTGTGAGAGCGAACTTACTTGGATTTAATGGTGATATGCTTTCAGCGGTAGGCGACATGGCTGTCGACAGCGAAGTGCTATTTCTGACTTCGTCAATCTCGAGTAATTGCCAGCTCAGTATTCGAAGATGCTCATAGGGTATGGTTTCCATATGTGCGTTCATAGGGGTGAGTGTGCGTGCATTGTGAGTGTCTAAGTTGTACTGTGTAATCGTAAAAAAAAAAGAGTAAAACCCACGAGACCCACGGGTTACTTGATTATTAAAAACTTTCACAACAATTAACTATTAAGATTTTTAACTTGTGTTTGCACTATAAAGTTTCACAATACTAAAAATTACTTAGGATGGATCATCTTATATAGGAAAACTTAATGCAAGTTGGTATGCACCCACGTAAAAAGTCTTTATCACAAGTCTCCAGCAAGCCCTCGTCGGCGCCTGTCCTCCAGCTACCAGCATTCGACCGCGACTTCATCGTCGAGTGCGACGCCTCCGGCTCTGGGTTCGGCGCCGTCCTCCACCAGGGCGACGGACCTGTGGCCTTCTTCAGTCGCCAGATCGCGCCGCGACACGCGAAGCTGGCGGCCTACGAACGGGAGCTCATCTGATTGGTGCAAGCCGTGAAGCACTGGCGCCCGTACTTGTGGGGACATGCGTTCGTCGTCCGCACGGACCATTTTAGCCTCAAGTTCCTGCTGGATCAACGCCTGTCGACAATCCCGCAGCACCAATGGGCAAGTAAGCTCCTCGGTTTTGATTTCGGGGTCGAGTTCAAGCCGGGGGCTACCAATGTCGTGGCGGACGCCCTGTCCCGCCGTGATGCTGAGGCAGCAGTGGAACTCGCGGCAATCCAGGCACCCCGCTTCGCCGTCTTCGACGATCTCCGCGCCGAGCATGCTGCGGACCAGGCACTGTGGCGATCCGCGGCGATATCACGCCGGGCACACGAGGTGGCCAATGCGGCGTCATCGACGAATTGATCACCTATGGCGGCCGCATCTACGTCCCGCCAACGTCGCCAAGCTTGCCGGCGATCTTGGCGGTGGCCCACGGCACAGGTCATGAAGGAACACAGAAGACGCTGCAGTGGGTGCGCGCTGACTTCCACGTTCCCGGTGTGCGCACTGCGGTGGCAGAATACGTGCGCGCCTGTTCGACTTGCCAGCGCAGCAAGTCCGAGCAGCTCCACCCGGCCGCCTCCTCCAGCCTCTCGAGGTTCCGTCGTCGGTGTGGTCGGATGTCTCGACGGACTTCATCGAGGGCCTGCCGCCGCGTGAACGGCAAGTCGGTCATTCTGACCGTGGTCGACCGGTTCTCTAAATACTCGCACTTCATCCCCCTCGGCCACCCCTACACGGCGACAACAGTCGCGCGCGCGTTCATCAACGACATAGTCTCCGGCTGCACGGCATCCCAAGCTCCATCGTCAGCGACAGGGACCCGGTCTTCACGAGTAACTTCTGGAAGGAGCTGTTCGCTCTCCATGGCGTCTCGCTCAACTTCACGTCGGCGTTCCACCCTCAATCAGATGGGCAGTCTGAGGCGACGAACAAGATCATCACCATGTACTTGCACTGTCTGACCGGCGACCGCCCGCGGCACTGGCTGCAATGGCTGCCGTGGGCGGAGTTCTGCTACAACTCATCGTTCCAGTCTTCATTCAGCACGACGCCGTTCCGGGTGGTATACGGCCGCGACCCCCCATCCGTGCGCGCGTACGTCCCGGGCGAGGTGAGACTACCGGCGGTCCATCACCAACTGCTGGAACGCGATGAGTTCATCATGGAGTGCGGGATCGTCTTGAACAAGCTCAGCAGCAGTACAAGCGTTCTACGACCAGACCACAGGGCGGTGGAGTTCGAGGTGGGACAATGGGTCTGGGTGCGCCTGCTGCACCGCCCCATAGCGTCGCTCGATGTGAAAGGCCGTGGCAAGCTTGGCCCCAAGTTCTACGGGCCGTTCAAAGTGCTGGAACGCATTGGCGACGTCGTGTACAAGCTGGAGCTCCCTAACGGCGCCAAACTGCATAATGTCTTCCACGTCGGCCTCCTCAAACCTCATCGCGGGGCGGAGCCGACAGCCAGGGGCGCGCTGCCGCCAATTCGCCATGGCCGAGCATGCCCAACACTGGCGGCCGTTACTAAGTGTCGCCTCGCTTGTGGCCGCCATGAATTGCTGGTGCAATGGGCGGGCCAAGCGGCAGAGGACGCACAATGAATGGAGCTGGACGAGTTCAAGCGCCTGTATCCGGATTTCAAGCTCGAGGACGAGCTAGTTGTCCAGGCGGGGAGAGATGTCAGGGTCGGCATTGTGTACTAGCGCCGGCAGAAGCGGGACCAGAGGCGCGCGAAGCAGCGATAAGCTCGGCGCCATGATTTCACTTCAGTCGTTTAGGAGTTTGTTAGCCGGCCTTGTGGACTATAAACAAGGACCGGTTGCTTAGCGAATAATCATCTTGGGATTTGTTAGGCTTAGCCATTTCTGTAACAACCTACCTCGGTGGCGCGGCGGCGTCATCACGGCTCCCCCGCGCCGGCGAGGTCCAGGCCCGAGACCAGCCATTTCCTTCAAGTATAATCTACGCCGTCCTGTTCCGTCGAATCGATCTAAGTCCCCTACTCGTGACACTGTTCTTCATGTAGCTTGTTGAACATTTCTATCATGGTCTCTTTTATTTGGTACCAAAATGCTTTGTAAAACTCACTGAAAGTCCATCTGGTCCTGGGGCAGTGCTAGTCTTCATATCACTCAAGGCTGCTTCTATCGCTTTTAAAGTGAATGGTTTCAGTCAGTTTTTCTGCTTCCTCCGGAGTTATTACTCACTACGGGAAACCCCCAATTTGCCGTGTGCCTAAGGGTTTGCCGAGAGCTTTCTCTCGGACACACGGCAAAATCAATCTTCGCCGTGCGTCGCGCTCGGCAAAAGGAAGGCACACGGCATATAGAAGTTTGCCGTGTGCCACGTGACCGGCACACGGCAAAGGTCAATCTTTGCCGTGTGCCAGCCACCCTACACACGGCAAACTTTGACGCCCGTTAGATTTTTTTGACGGCCGTCGAGCGAGGTGGGCCCGGGTACTCGGCAAATACGAACACACGGCAATATTTTTATTTTTTGCCGAGTGTGTAAACGCGGCACTCGGCAAAGATCCATGTTTGCCGTGTGCCGGACGTCAGCACACGGCAAATATTACTCTTTGCCGAGTGTTTCCCCAATCACACTCGGCAAATATTATTTCAATGAATTTTTTGTACCACTAAATTAATTCAAATAAAAAAGTTTTGAACTGCAAAGTTGTATATTTTGACAACATCTACACTTCTTATTTTGGTATTTTTTCATTCGACAAAGCGCTAGTAAATTTGTTCAAAAATCCTAGAGCTCCCGGATTGTTTTCCGAAACACAAAGAAGGGTATTTAGAATATGTGGACAACGCTTATATATTTATTTTTAGAAAAAAAGATCAAAATAAAGTTGTAGATCTGCATAAGTTACACATCTTTCCTGTTGAACACTTTTTTATTTGAATTCAAATTGTCAACGAAAAATTATTTGAATTTCTCAAATTTGAAAATTTGAATTTTAGAAACAATTTCGGATGGAGAAATACTAAAAATAAAAGTCGTAGATCTCGAGAAGTTATGAAACTGTCATGTTGACAACTTTTTATTTGAAATTAAATTGTCGATTTTTGAAATTTGACGTAAAGGACGTTTGAATTTCTCAATTTTCGAAATTTGAATTTTTTAAACAATCTCACAATCTCGGATGGCAAAACTGTGAAAATAAAAGTTGTAGATCTCGAAAAGTTATGAAACTTTCATGTTGATAAATGTTTTGTTTGAAATCATATTGTCGACGAAATAATTATCTAAAACGGAAAACTATGTGTTGTCAAAAAAAGAAAATCAAATCTTTGCGTGTGCCACGTGGCGGGCACACGGCAAAGATTTGGTTTGCCGTGCGCCGGATCGCGGGCACTCGGCAAACCGGTTGAATCTACACTTAGCGCGTGCGTCCTCTTTTCTTCTCCTCTCCTCATTCTTCTGACGCCGCCGCCCTGCCACCGCGCCGCCGCCGCCGCCCTGCCACCGCGTCGCCGACCCGCCGCCCTCCCCGAGGCTCGCCTCGCCCACGCGCACGCCCACCGCGCCGCGCCCGCCACCGGTCCCGCCACCGCGCCGCCCCTTCCACTGACCCGCGCGCCGTCGCCCCTCCCGCACCGCCCTCCACCGTCGCGCCCTCCACCGTCCGCCCGGGTCCCCGCTCCCTTCCTCGTCGCGCCCGGGTGCTCCGCTCCCCCTCCGCTCGTCGCCATCTGCACCACCCGCCCCAGGTCGCCGCTCCCCACCGCGTCTCTGCCTCCAGTGCCCAGGTCGCCGCCCCACCCACGAGACGCCAGACCTGCCGCCCGACGCTCCAGCAGGATCTGCAGTTCGTCACAGTCTCGTACCTCTGTGCCCGGAGCGACGCCGTCATTCGAGCGAGGGTCCTCGCCGTCCGCCGTCCTCGAACCGCGCGCCGTCGACCTCTTCCTCCAGGGACTGCCTCATCGCCGGACCACCGTCGACCTACCCAAGGTGACCTGCGCACACCTCTCCGTCGATCCCCTCGTCTGTAGGCCACGTTTCTCCTAGTGCCCGTAGGCTGTTCGACGAAATGTCACAGCTGTTCTGTTTGTGCGTCGACCCTGCTTTTGCCATCAGCGCTGCTAGGCCTTTGCTTCCCTCTTGGTTTGTTCAGCTTCAGTGAATGCTTGGGGATATGAGTCTCGTATGGTTGGTTGGAAGAATAGCTGGATAATCTTTTGGACTTCGTCATGCTGTGTCTGTGCGCGAGAGCTCCCTGCTTCAATGTTGTAGGGCTGGCTGTAACCTGTAGCTTTGCTACCTTGAGCTAGTCACTGATTGGAGCCGTAGCACCTGGTGGATTGCGTTCGTTTGCTCAGCACTCTGTATTGCTTGCCGTTGGTAGCAGAAACTAATGGCCGAGCTGTGCACCCATGGAAAAATCCCCTCAAGCAATCGTTTCAGTGTCTCTCGTTTCTGTTATGCCAGTAGTGCCTCACGATACTCTTCTGTTAAGGGAACCAAGAAGTATTCGTAGGTCCTGTTCTGTTCTTCCAGAATTAATTTAGTTAAGCTCCTGCTACTTTTGGAAATCCACAGTAGTTAATTCATGCTACTTCCGTTTTGTGCGATTCTTTCTCCGTTAGATTCGTCTCGACGAGTACTTCCATCTTAGCCTAGCTAGAGTCGATCCCGACGCTAGAATTCTTTCTTAATTACTGTTCATGTTATCGTTTCGCCGTATCTTACGTCGTGTCACCGTACTTTCCAGGAGATTGACCGTTATTGGATTTCTAATGGATTTCTAGTGTACTCTTATCGAGGTCGGGACTTTGGCTATAGAGGCAAGCGCCTACATCGGTCTTGTGAGTTTTCTGCCTATGCAATTTTTACAAACTTTCTGCAAGAAATTGGAGTACTCCAACAGGACGAAGGCTAATGTACTTTTACAAACGTTCCGTTCTTTGCAGGAAAGGCTGTGCACACCGTCCTCCATCGGTCACTTTGCAGCACAGCAAGGTGAGGCATAACCAACCCTTTTTTCCATTCATGTATGTAGGTCACGCGTAACCTAGTTAGGCGTCCCCGTTCGAAAGAGATACAGTTGGAGATATGTAATCTTGCATATCTATGATCGTATCTGTTTCGAATTGTCCACGTTTTTTGGACAGCCCGAGGATGCGTAGATGGGGTTAGTTTCCATGGTTTACTTCAGTCCGAGACAGAATTTCGGCAGCACCTCCCTGTTGTTCTCCGGATACACAATCTCCCTGCGGGGGGTGTATTTGGAGAACAGCGGGGAGGTGCTGTCGAAATTCTGTCTCGGACGCGAGTAGTAAACCATGGAAACTAACCCCATCTTACGCATCCTCGGTGGGATTAGGACCTATCTTCACCTATTAGACAGTTGGAACATCGTGTAGATCGATGCAAATGAATTAATTTTATATTACTCGTTGATATATATCTGTTAAAGGATGGAAGACCGTGAGTGGATGTACACGGGCGCTTAAGTCGGACTGAGTTTACCGACGAATGGATTGAGAAGAGCAGAAGCTTTCATGGAACTAGCATTTGCCAAGGCTAAAGGAGCGAGTGCCACTTGGTGTCCCTGCAGCCGTTTGTAACAACCACGCGCGAAAAACAAAGGATGTCATGGCTAAACATCTATGTCTGAATGGATTTACGCCAGGCTATACTCGGTGGTTGTACCATGGTGAAGCGAACGTGTGAGAGACGACGTCGTGAGACAACGCGTCGATGATTATGATGCTGATGGTGGGGTAGAAGACATGTTACATGACTACCATGAAGCACATTTCAATGTGGATGAAGAACGTAGAGAGGAGGAGCCAGAGGAGACCGCAAAGGCGTATTACGACATGTTGTCTTCTTCAAACGACCTCTTCACATGCATTCCAAGGTTTCTCAGCTGGATGCTATTGCACGCCTAATGGCCGTGAAGTCCCAGTTCAGCTTCAGTCGAAACGCCTTCGATGTTATGTTGACAGTTATTGGCACCTTGCTTCCAGAAGGTCACATTCTGCCAAAGAACATGTATGAGGCACAGAAACTCCTTCGTGCACTTAAGATGCCATATGAGCAGATACATGCGTGTCCGAAGGGATGCATCTTATTTAGGAAAGAACACGCGGAAGCAAAATACTGTTCAAAGTGTGGATCCTCTAGGTTCATGGAGGTAGACGCTGCTGATGGCCAAAAGAGGCAGCTCGCGGTCCCCGCGAAAATCCTACGGTACCTTCCGTTCATACCGAGGATCCAACGCCTTTACATGACCGAGGAATCCGCGAAACAGATGACATGGCATAAAGATGGAGTCCGATACAATCCCGATAAGCTTGTACATCCATCTGATGGTGAAGCCTGGAAACATTTTGATGAGATTCACGGCATAAAAGCTCTGGAGGCTCGTAATGTACGTGTGGCGTTGGCAACAGATGGGTTCAATCCTTATGGAATGGGAGCTGCCCCGTACAGTTGTTGGCCGTTTTCGTTTCTTATACCCCTGAATCTCCCCCCCGGCGTCCTCTTTCAACGACAGAACATATTCTTGTCGCTGATAATTCCTGAAAACCCGGGGAATAATATGTCTGTGTACATGGAGCCTCTGATCGATGATTTGGTCCGTGCTTGGGAGGAAGGGGTATGGACATACGATCATCTAGAAAGGAAAACTTCAGAATGTATGTTAATTACCACTACTCTCTGCATGACTTGCCGGCGTATGGGACATTCTGCGGCCATGGTGTTCACTCCAAGTTCCCATGCCCAGTATGCAAGACAATTGTGAGGTTCATTTGGTTGAAGAAGGGTGGCAAGTTTTCTTCGTTCGACCAACATCGACAATTCCTTCCTCCTGACCATCCATTCAGAAGAGACAAAAAGAATTTCACGAAAGGTGTCGCAGTGCACCATCAGGCACGGCCGTTCATGACAGGTGCCGAGGTGCGTGCTCAGTAGATGCTCTCGTGGTTGATGAACAAGAAGGTGGTTTTGTGGGATATGGTGAGCTACATGCCTTCACTCAGATCTGCGGCTTGTGGAGGCTTTCCTATATGGAAGACCTTCTTCTTCCACATAACATTGACCTAATGCACACTGAACATGGCATTGGCGTTCCACTTTCGGAACAATCATGGACATTCCTGATAAGACAAGGGACAACGTGAAGGCAAGAGTCGATCAAGCAGTGTTATGCGATAGACCTAAGCTAGACATGGCGCCTCCTAAATCCGGCAAGTCATGGAGGAAGCCTACGGCCGATTTCGTCCTTACGAGGCCTCAAAGGAGGGAAGTACTAGAATGGTTCAAAACGTTAATGTTCCCTGATGGGTTTGCAGCGAATCTGAGTAGAGGGGTGAACTTAACAACTATGCGAATCAACGGGGCAAAGAGTCATGACTACCACATGTGGCTTGAGCGGCTTCTTCCGGTGATGGTTCGAGGCTATCTCCCTGATCATGTGTGGCTAGTGCTGGCGAGTTGAGCTATTTCTTCGCCAGCTTTGTGCCAAGGAGGTATCTAAGACCGTGATTGCAGACATGGAAAAAATGGCGCCTGTGTTGCTCTGTAAGTTGGAGAAGATATTTCCACCCGGCATGTTCACTCCGATGTTTCATATGATTTTGCACCTCCCGTATGAGGCACGAATGGGGGGGCCTGCGCAGAACCGTTGGTGCTATTCAATTGAGAGGTGTCAAAAGGTTCTTCGAACGAAATGCAAGAATAAATGCAAAATTGAAGCTTCCATTGCCGAGGCTTACGTTCTGGAGGGTGTCAAACTTCACATCAAAATACTATTCAGACAACCTTCGAGTGTGCATTATCCAGCTCCTCGTTACAATGCTAGCGAAAACGAATCGAAGCTCAGCCTTTCCTAGGGCAACACGGAACTGCAAGTGAAGGGACCAACAAGACCTTGAAACATGAAGAGTGGCGCACTATCATGCTATATGTGTTGACCAACCTTTCCGAAGTGTTGCCGTACATGCAGTAAGTTACTGTCCAATTTTTTTTCTTAGTATTCAATATTCTGCGTCCAACCAACTTGTTCCTTGTTGGTACAGGGAGTTTATTCATGAATTCTGGCGTGGATCAAGAGAACCAACCGCACAGGAAGTTGATACCTTATTTCAAAGGGTGCGGGAAATGAAATGCCTGATTTCATTTCTTGGTTCAAACAAAGGTATTTAGCATTTTTTCGCATCGCTTACAAGTTGCTCGTACGTGCGAATATATAACTAACGATCCTGCTTGAACTTGCAGAGCCAAACTGATGCGTCTATGAGTGCCGATCTAAGACAGGTTGCCGATGGCTGTGCCTATAGGGTTAGGTCATTTCGAAGCTATGACGTTAATGGGTACCGCTTTCACACAACAAGCTACGAGCAGAGTCGGCCCAATCGAAGAAAGAACACTAATACCGGAGTTTTTACTCCGGGGGACGATGGGGTCGAGTATTACGGAAGAGTTGAAGAAATATACGAACTCAAGTTTCATGGGTCCAAACCTCTTACTCCTGTCATATTCAAATGCCATTGGTTTGATCCTCAAGCAGTGAGACGGACCCCTAGTATTGGCCTAGTCGAAATTCGACAGTCATCAGTGTGTACCAGGAGACGATGTATACATTGTGGCGCAACAGGCCACACAAGTTTATTATAGCTCATACCCGTGCCAAACCGACGACGTATCAAGGGTTGGGATGTTGTGTACAAGGTAGCGCCACACGGCAAACTACCTGTCCCAAACAATGAAGATTACAATATAGTGCCAAAACCCAGACGAGGAAGAGTTCTTTCAAGAACATGGCAAGAAGAGGGTTTTCAGATAGACTTAACCGAAGAGATCGGAATGGAAGTGGAGAATGAAACGGTTAGTGACGACGATGCCGGAGATGAGGTCATAATGTGAACGATTTGAAATTACTTGAGCGGTTACATTTAAACCTTGCGGGCGACATTACTCCTCCGGCGAATGTGCAAAATGATATCGACATGCCTGATAGTGATGATGAGGCGTATGATGAAGCTAATCCCGATTATGATGATTATTTCTGATACATGTATGGTCTTTTAAATTATTTTCATATTTCCAATAATATATATATATATATATATGTTACTTTCTAATTATATATTTTTATTTGTTTTGCATCTATTTAGAAGTACTGATGGATTTCATCTTTTCAATTTCAGGTGATTGATCGAAGATGGTGGGCAGAGGTGGTGTGTTGAGGTCGGTGTCGTCGCTTTACAAGAGAGCGACTAGCAAGGGGAAGGGGTCCGATGAAGCTGAGGGGTCCGGGAAGGGACGAGGGAAGGGGCGAGGGAAGGGGCGAGGCAGAGGTGCAGGAGCTGGAGGCAGGGGTCGAGGAGGCAGGAGGGACCCGTCGCCTACACCTTCCGCGCACGAGGAGGAGGAGGAGCACCAGAAGGAGTCCGAGGAGGAGGAGCACCAGGGAGAGGAGGAGGAGGAGGAGTTACCTTCTGCTCACGGCTCTGAGGAGGAGGAGGACGAGGACGAGGAGGGAGAGGCAGGGGGGGTCCGGTTCCGCTTCGGAGGACTTGCAGAGTGTGTGGTTGCGCGTCCCTCACAGCTCCCGACTCGGCCGATTCCTCCTAACAAACGGCCGATGATTCGACCCCATACCGCCTAGGTACGTAATTTCTAATTTTTATCGCTAACTTCTCATTTCATATGTTCAAAATCACAATAACATCTATTATTTTGTCTCGTTTATTTGGGCAGGGGTTGGGAGGTGATCGAGGCAGGTGATCACAAGCGCATTCCCAATGGCATCCTGGGTCTTTTGTGCAGGCTACACTTCCCGGTATGGTGCTCTACGCGGCAAGCAGGTGCCGGCCATGCATGACGTGGGACCACTACAGAAACGCCGCCGATCCCCAGATCGTGACACCAGAGTTTTTCAGCA